>CAHIKZ030000067.1:1022500-1055000 GCA_903632075.3 Acanthosepion pharaonis | reverse complement strand
TGATTGTAACGCTACTCACTATTTTATTTATGAGGGGTGAGCAGGCAACCTGACTTAAAACCTTTGACTTTTTTTTTTTTCTGTGGGGTTGGTTAAAGGAGCAAGTCTACTATACGTATGATGATACATGGTATGATGGTACGTGATAAATTAAAATCGCCCCAGGTTTCATGTTGTGTTATATTGTCCTTGTTTTCTTACATGCTCACTCGAGCGATGTTGAAAAAAACAACATCTTGATTATAATGCTAGTCTTGTGGTGTTGATCCTCATTGCTTTAAAGTTGTGAAACACTAAACAATTAAACATAAATAAACTTGTACCTCGCGTTGAAGGAATAACTAATCAAGTCTCTGCCTGCAAATTTACTTTCCAATCTTAAATAGACAGTTTAATTTAATCAAATGTGTAATAAACAAATCTTAGATTAGTTTTAAATGTATCATGAATATACTAAAATTGCTATCATAACACTTCGAAATACCGGTTTTCATCTGATCACCGAATGTATACAAACAACGTAATTGGTCAGTATGTGTGACCATTTGGCAATACCAGAAACTCTTATCTTGAATTTGTGCGGCTGGTGTAACTGAGAAATAGGGGAGGTGAATCCAAGTTCCAGCCGGGCTACTTTCATTGATTTATGCGCCTATACACTTGTGCTATATGTAATGGAAAAGAGACATGACAACTCGTATTCGAAATATCCGTCCCTATCAGCACCCATTGAGCCAGCGCAGGAAATTAATGGCCGATATTTTCCCAGGTATTTGGAAAAGACCTCGTTCAGAAAAGAATATGCGTTGTTAAATATATTTAAAAATGACCACGTGTATCTTTTGTATGCTCTGCACTTTCAGGGCATGTGCTTTCATGCCTCTGCACAACTTACTGTTCATTGTAACTCTTAGTGCAATTTGTCGTTTTCCCCCCGTTATGCCAACCATTTGCGAAAGCCCGTTAGGAAGCTTATCCGCTGTTTTCCTCTATCCTTCTTGTCCTTATTTGTTCTTGTGGCCATCAACTTTTCCGATCCGTTTTTTTTTTTCATTAGGTGGCAAATAAATTTTAACTGTCTATTTGTCATGCAAAGTATGTCTACTTTTATTTCCATTTTTATCTTAAATGTAGTGTTGTGAGACCGTAACATACCTACAACATGGACTCTTCCAGGACTATATAAAGTATGCGACATAACACTCTAGAGAGAGAAGAAGAAGACGAGTAGAGAGAGAGAGAGAGAGAGAGAGAGAGAAGAAGAAGAAGAGGAGGAGAGAGAGAGAGAAGAAGAAGAAGAGGAGGAGGAGGAGGAGAGAGAAAGAAGAAGAAGAGGAGGAGGAGGAGGAGGAGAGAGAGAGTATTCTAATACCGTAGTATCAGCCGTGTACGACTACCAATATTGGACACTAGCACATAGTAAGCTCCACTTACACTATCTTTTTAACCTTTTTGTTTAATATATCTTTCTTGCCTCTAATCCGTGTTCCGTATTTTCCGTCCGTGGTCCCAACTTTGGGCCCACATCGTGTAGTCGTTGGTCTCATGTCCCGAACGTGGCATTCACACCATCCTTCTGAAGAACCACATTCTTATCGCTTCAAATCACGTCTTCCTCGGTGAGGAGATTATTCAAAATTGATTGTCATATAGGAGGACTGATATTATATAATCGTTCAATATTCTTTTTTTTTCTAATAAAACTTTTCTGTTTCTTAATACATTGCTTAGATTTTAGAAAACCCTTTCGCTATCGCAATGCGCCTTCGATGTCGCATTTCCCTCCCTCTTTTAAAACATTTCCTACATATTTCAATTTTGTTCTTGTTTAATTTTGGAATCTCCAATTTGTTACGCTGTTTCTTCTAATGACAACCATGAGTCCCTTTTTCTCGCTTTCCTTTACTACCATGTCTAGTTATTTTATTCGTTTCTGTGTCTACATTCAAGTTTCTCTTATCATTTCATCACGGCCGGAATTTGTTAAAGCATGGTAACATAGTTTGGGATTAATCTTGCATAGATCTATTCTTGGAGATTTCTTATTACTTAATTGCATTCCACAATTATTTAGTGCACATTTGTGTGTTGTCAACGAGCGCTCGTTGCAACTTTTGAAATGTCAACGAATACTCGTTATCAGTTTCGTAATGCTCGTTGTAGTAGAGGCTTTTTGATCGCAGATACAACTATAGTAACGCCGTTGAACAATACTGGTGTCAGACACCTTGCAACACCACTCGCACTATAATACTCGCTCGATAATACTCACTCGAAAAGTAACCAAAGAATAGTGATCCAAATAGTAAGCCTTTTAATGAGATATTCACTAACCGCCCTACGCAGTCGGATGCAGCAAAAGCCTAAGTTGAATGTGGAGTATCCGAGCCCGTAGGCTAGATCAAAAATTCCCCGTAAAAAACCGGGTCGGTAGCTGTCTCCGGAGACGCGACTCTTCCCTTCGACATAGCCTCGTTTGGGAATCCTCTCTACCCGGAGGAAGAGAGTTTGATCAGCACACTTCTGAACTAATCCGTATAATGATCACTTAGACGTCACGCTAATTCCTATATACAGTATAAACCGGATATAAGAGACCCGGATATAAGAGAAACCCGGATATAAGAGAGATTTTATCTGGTCCCAAAGTGTTCCCATACTTACCTAAACAAAATAGACCAAACTCGGATATAAGAGAAAACCGGATATAAGAGACTTCTTCTCCGGTCCCGACAACTCTCTTATATCCGGGTTACACTGTATAAATTTCCTTTACCATCAGGTGTATCTACTTATTTTGTTGATCTGTTTTCATTCTCTAATGTCGGCAGCGACATTTTTTCCTATGTAACACACTTCTTTTTTTTTTTTAATGTTTCATATCCAACCGCAAGTGAAATTTATTTTTTCTTCTTTTACGAGCTGTGTCAGTTCAGAACGTTGGCGTTCATGGCTCTCCACAATTTCATATCACTTGTAGCTCTTAATAATTTCTTTTTTGGTAACTCTCTCAAAGCCTCCCCCGCCATCCATTCACTCGAGGCTGCCAGGTAAGTTCTGCCTTGTACATACCTGTCTGTGAATATGAAATTTCACACATCATGTGCTATATAATTTCCAATTGTTTCTTTCTGATATTATTTATAAGATTCCTTTTTATTTCCATTGTCTCTAGAATTTCGCCGCCGCTCACAATTTCGGTCCATCGTATTGTCAGCATCCTTCAGTAGAATAACATTTCCTTTTACTTCAAGTCTCTTCTTCTCTGAGAATATGATCTAGGATTCACATCCATATAGAAGGACTGATATTACAGAACATTTTTGCACTCTTTTCTATTTTGTAAATAAGTTGTTCTGTTAATACTTTGTTTAACTTTTTGAAGTCATATATACCAATGAGATTTCGGATTTCAGTGTCGCACTTCCTGTCTGTTGCTGAAACACTTCACAGATTAAAAAAATATATTTTAACTTATATCGCAGTGCAACTTAATTTCGATTCTTTGTTTGCTTGTTCTTTTTTATCACATAAATTATTTCTTTCATTTTTGCCCGAAAAAAAAATACATAAATATATAAATCTTCTGACTAAATCCGGAGGCTAAAAAAAATTTGTGCACTTGCAAATGTTATCATAGCTAGGGATTATAGTGGGGACAACCTTCCACTGTCTATAAATTACCTTGTGGCGTTCGTCTCAAATAGGCCCATAACCAGCTACCTCGGGACGATCGAGCTCGACAGCACAGGAAGACATTTCCTCCAGGGGAAGGAAAACCCTGATTTTAAACCTCCATTTCCTTGCAGTTATATCCGAACACGGAAAAGTATATGGGTCCAAATCTAGACAAAAACCCCTATCAACAATGCTATCATTCCGGCAAATCCTGCAGCCAAGCCAGCCTTAAATGTAAAGCCTTGTATACCTTTGAACGTTGTTGGTACGACCGAAAATCTTGGTTACGCACACACCTTTATATGCCATCGCCCAGGCTTGCGTCCTGGTGATTCACTCCAGTTTCAACACAATCAAATATTTGATATTTCTCCATATGAGATAAGGTTAATTAGGACGTCAAGCTAATTCTATTGACAATTTGATATCTTCTTGAATATCATTGAGGAAATGTCAAGATTTTAACTGGTCACAATTAGCCCGAATATGAAATTATTCTGTGATTCTGAGGTAAAACGCATATGATTAAATCACTTTTGAAATAAATATCGAAGATGATGTCTAAATATCAGTCGGCCAGTTATGTGCCATGAGTGAAACACACTTATGTGAGGCAGATTTTTTTCCCGCAGTTTTTCTTTCTGCGGTAGACCAGTCGCCATACAAGGTATAGAACCCGGTCCGTCCTGATATTTACCCATAGCTGGGTTGAGAAGAAGAAGGATTCATACCTTTCTCAAAGGTTTTAGCACATAAATGAATGGAATTCGAAATCGGCTCTCCGAGTTCTCAATCAGAGTCGCTATCCATCACGCCACTTCGCCTATGTCTAAAGATATGTAAGTAATAAGAAAGAGGGAAGCAATTAGAAAAACAGTATAATTACGAAAATGAATGAATATCAAGAACATAATAAAGAAGAAAAAAGCGATAGAAAGTTAAGATAGAAGGAAAAATATCTGTTAGTATTAGATCATTGCAAAAGTTTTTGCCCGATTAAAATATTACATAGAAAATTTTACATTATCACACAAAAAGCATTTATTTGCCAATTACATAGTCTCCATTATTATTAATAACATCTGTCTCCATCGTTCTACAAGCTTTATTTTGTCATTTTCGTCAAAACATCCCGTTTTCTGTTAGATGACGTTTGTGTGGTTGTTTTTGACTGACTCTAGAGACTCAAATGTATTTGTCATTTAAATTGTTCTGAAGAGAGCCGAAGAGTGGAAAATCTGAAGGAGCCAAATCAGACGAATACGATGCGCGATAGAGGGTTCTTCATTTCAAGTCTTTAACTTTCTACAAGGCATATTTTACAACACGTGGTCTTGCATTGTCATGGTGAAAAATGAGAAATTTTCGACTTGCCAATCTCAATCATTTTTTTTTTTAAATCAAGTTACTTCATATTGCGAAAAGTAGTTGAAATATCACTGTTCAAACTCCTAGCAATCTCTTTCGTCGAAATATTCCGTTTATTTTCCACGGTGACATGCAGAAAATTTTGTTCCTGATCGTTTCGATTAAAATCACCCTGATGATATGTGCTAAACCACTGGCCCTGGAGCACGGTTCAAGTAAGCCTTTTGAATGTTTTGTCACTGTTCTCACACTTACTCTTTTCCGAAATTCATACTGCCTCATATGGCGAAAAAGCAACTTTTCATTCTGAATGCATTAGTAGACATATCATCAACATTTAAAATTCTGACTCGGAACTGTACGGTGAAATGTTTAAACACAACTAAAATCGACACCCAATCAAGCAACCGTGTCAAGTTACGATCATTATTTATTAAAAATGAAATCGGGTACTAACATTTGCAAACATAAGAAAGAAAGAAAGAAAGAAAGAAAGAAAGAAAAGGAGAAAGAAATAAAAAGAAGAAAAAGAAAGAAAGAAAAGGAGAAAGAAATAAAAAAGAAAGAAAGAAAGAAAGACTTACAATGAAGAAACATGGTGGAGATATCTATGAAAGAAGAAAAACAATACTGAGACGAAGTTTGAAGGGACAATGTCAATTATTAGAAGAAAGACTGACAGACAGTAAGAAAGAAAGAAAGAAAGAAAAAAGAAAGGAAAATAAAGAGAAATAAAAAAAGAAACATTAAAAAAGAAAGATAAAAAAGCAAAGAGATTTGCTGTGGAAAATGGGTTAGAGAAAACTATGAAAAAGTAAAGGCTATACAAGGTAGATATTCAAACTTTTGACTAGCAGAAAGACTAAATGAATGAGTTACGAGAATTTCTTAAAAAGAAAAGAAAAGAAAAATATAAATGAAAAGAATGATTAAACGGAAAATGTGGACAAGTAGTTAAGTGAACGAAAAAATGAATGATCAATTATATCCAAGCAGTGAATAACATTATTTAATATATATATATATATATATATATATATATATATATATATATATATATATATTACAATAAACGTGCAATCAATTTACAAATACATGAATTATTCACACAAAACTAATGCAAAGGTTAATGATTTAAATGGCGAGACATCCATCATCGCAAACAATTCAAATAGTATACAAAAACCTCCAGATCCGTTATGAATGAATTGATCCTTGTTTATATAAATTTCTGCCGTATTAGTTGTTATTTTTACTACAAGCTTTCGTCTGTTCCTACAGACATCTTCAGGTATAGAATAGATGTTGTTCTTGTTTTTTTTTCTTAGTAATAAGAGGACAACAAAAAATATATGTGTTGTTGTATCCGAAAATGCTATTGAAAATGAGTTATTGGTTTTGGAACGCGCCAAAGCAACGCTGAGTTTGATTTTAAATTTTTAAAGTGTTTGCGTTTATACCAAATATGGTGATGAACAAATTTTTTTACTGGTAAATTTTTCTGTCAAAGTGGCATGAACTATATTGTTCAATAATTACAGTAATGTCGCACTTATTATCTAAAAGTCGCACTTGGATCAGTTATTTAAATTACAATAAACGTGCAATCAATTTACAAATACATGAATTATTCACACAAAACTAATGCAAAGGTTAATATATATATTATAATATGCATTGATTGAAATCTGTAAGTAAATTATTGCAAAGCTTACTATACGCTAGTGCATGTAAAATCAGCAAAAATATTTACAACATTACTGTCAAATATATGGTAATGGTCATATTTGCTGTTACTAATGAAGAAACATTCATTGACTGAGCAGCCAGTGCGCTGTCAGTTGAAATTTATAAAAATATTCCTCTTAAAATAATTTTCAGGAAAATAGGTTTCTCGAGGCTAGTAGCTGTTATCGTTCTTTTCATCATTAATGGGACAGAGGTTTTCTTGCTTAAACATTAAAAATTATACTTAATAGGACAAAGAAAGTACTCAGAATGAGAGTAGAATTAGAAGAAGTCAAAAAATACAAGAAAAAAAAGGAAAAAAAATGGTCGTAGTATTTCGGGGAGGGGAGTGTAAGCCTGATTATTAAAGCGGAGGATCAGACGGTCAATCAAATGTACTGTTCAAAGAATAGTATTTTAATTTTATTACATTCTCAACTTTGAATCACCACCAATCAAAATTTCCATTCTATAATCATTGGCTTCAGGCCTCTCTCGATTTCCATTTTCTGTCAGAATTTTCTAACTCACACTGGTACCACTGGAAGAACTACACGTTTTATATTCACTATCACTTCTGAATAGAAAGTGAATTAAAAAAAAAAATGAATAAGACCAGAAAGAATTCGTTATCATAAAATATAGTCGTTAACATACAAGAAAAAAAATGGCAATGGCTCTTTACTTTGATTTGTAATTTTCTTTAAAATATAATTTGCTGTAATTTTGATTTTTTTAAAAGAAATCTTTTTTGATTTTTTCTGTTCGCATTTTTTAAAAAATCAATAAAACACAGACAAAACTAACAATGATTATAAAGCAACAATTTTTTTTTCCAAAGTTCATGTGATACTTCATGCCTTTCTCCTGATCAGGGGATAGCTTTACGGGGTTAACGGTTTTACTTTAGTGGATAGCGACATATTCGTCACATTCCTGCCTGAAACGATATTTCAAATAAAGTATTGCAATAAATACACAAGATGACTTAAAAAAGAATAGATTATGAACAATGAAAGTAGTTCAATTTTAAAAAAGAGTGAGTGAGCTATTATTTTTGTTCTGGAACCCATGACACACCAAGTTAATGACTAAAACACGAAGTGGAAGGCTTTTGTTCTCATCTGCCATTATTATCCCTAGGGTCAGTTAATGTATAACAACATTAGAGTCGTTGTCACTCGGGTGGGCGTGAGTATTTGGATATAAATAATTATAATTCTTTGAGAATTTTTTAAACAAAAGAGAGAATTCTAAAAGTAATGGAATTAAATGCGGTCGGTCTAAACATTTTTGATTGAGAAGCGTTGTACAGATATCTATTTATATAAGGAAATTTAAATGCAATTTGATATGTCTGTGGGTTTCTTAAAATTGTTATGTCAAGCGGAGATGATGAAAATACTACCTTTACGAAACAGAATGTCAATGAACAATTTTTAATACGTTTATTTATTTTATTATCAGATAATCAAATATTTTAGTTTTCATACGCCACATTAGAGTAAAAGTCTTGAATATGAAGATTAATTAAGAATGCATTACGGTAACTGGAAAATAATTCCGTATTTCACTGGTATAAATGATGAGCCAACCAACAAACTTAGAATAAATTTTGAAAGGTAGGAAACTGCGCCTAGAATTCGTCTGTTGTATATATTAAACAGCGTGTGATCATAATTCATTACAGCATTGAACGCCCATACAAAATTATAACATTAAAATATAATATATTCACTATAAATTACTGCATGAGTTCCGAAATAATACTACTGCTACAAATAATGTTAACAACATGTGTGCAGTGTATACGTATGCAATGTGTTCTAGTATATATCAGCGGTGATTTCCTTCGTTAGTAGACATGTGTGATGCACCCTTGGGCAATAGTGACACTTTTCGATTAATGATTGAGGAATCCCCTCAGAAGGTTGACGTTACATTTTGTGGTAATCTTGTTGCTAACAAAGACTATAGGATCCTGTCTATCCTGCTATTTAATCCATGGAAGAGATAGATTCATAAATTTCCCGGACGTACTTGCACGTAGCTTAATGTAACGAAATCAACATGAATTCGAACTCTGCATTCCGATATCTTACTGAAAAACTTAATTATTTAGAAACGCCATCTACGACATATTCGACAAGACACAGTGTGGAAAACGACAAACTTTGAATTAAGTACATTTGAATGTCGTTACTGAATTGGATTCACGCTAAAACACAAGGGATCTGACACAAAAGTATAATGTGTTATGCTCAGCTGTTCATGACTAACTGAATCGAATTGAGAACACTTACAAAGACAGATTTTCTTTACCTTATGCACTTTAAACTGAGAACCGAGCTCAACATCTACAATATTCGTTTAACCAGGAAGAGCAACGTTTCAGTTTTGCAATGTATGTAGTTGACAGAAAATGCAGATTAGCATATCATCAGAAAACGAAAAATAACATAGCTTATCATAAATAACAAGTCATTGGCAACCAAATCAGAGGTAAACCAGGGCTCTATTCATAGAGATCATTCTGTATCGGGTGGGATACTAAATGTGGTCTCTATTATGAAGGACCATCAGTGCCAACGTTTATTGTCACGGACTTGATCGGGTAAGGTAAGCATTACGCTTTAAATGCAGTTCTGGGGAGTTACGCATGCGCATCACAGAAACACAGCGGCGCATGCGTAATACTCACTCACTTACTCACCGGCCCATTCTCATTCATTCAAAAGCTAATCACGAGAAGAATAGAAATATTAATATTAATTATTTACAGTATTATTATATTTTACTAGACTAAAGCCCGCCCGAAGACTTTTCTTCAAGTTAATATTGTATAATAACAAAGTGCAGCGTAAGCGTCTCTGTCAGCTTTTCGATCTCAGCGAATCTTAAACAACTGGTAGTAACTACTGTAGTTAAACGCGATTAAAAATTAAATAAATAACTCATTTAAAATCAAATTTAAATATCGAACAGTGTAAAAAGTTTATAAAATAATTCTTTATTAAAGGTAACGTTAATTTCGCTTTTCCCCGCAATTGCAATTGATATTGTTTAATTAAACCTCAATTAAAACATAAACGGAACACAGAATTTTGCTCATATCCATTTTTTTCTCTATCATGCGTACTGTGATGTATTCGAAATATTACATAGATCGGGTTCACTAATGTCTTTTAAGAGAGAATTATTATGAAGGGTTTCTTACCGGTCCCCACTTTCCAGTCCTTATAAAGTTCAATCTCCGAGTACTTGTTGGAGAATTATTATTTTCCATCCTCCAATCTCTCTCTCACGGTCAGGATGTGGCATGCGTCTTACTGATCTCTCTCTACTTCCATGGAAAGTTCTTGGACGAACTACATTGCATGGTTCTGTCAGTACTAACCTTCACAGCTAGGACTCCCTATACCACTTACATTGTAACAAACCATCCAAATACTCTCTGTATTCCTTCAACGAGAAGTTCCTCTCGAACAGCTTCTTCCCGCGAACCACTTACTCTGTGGAACCAACTACCAATAAGATATTCCCATCAATCACTACAATCTTAAACTATTCAAATTTAACCGTTATATTACCTTCATATCCATAAAAACGTATTTTAGCCCTTAATGTAACCATCTACCTCGAGAGGCTCCCAGTACTTGCACAGGGTGAACCTTACTTTAAAATGTAATAGAAGAATCAAGGTAAATTTCGCAATTTCGTCTTCACTGGCACAGATAAAAAAAACCTGTGGAGGGAAATGATGTCATTTATATATATATATATATATATATATATATATATATATATATATATATATATATATATATAGATAGATAGATAGATAGATAGATAACTAGACTCGTTTAAAAAAAACCTCGAATTTTTGATTTGCTAATCAAATCAATCTCGAGGGAAAAAAAGGTATTAAAAAAAAGAAAGAGCTACAAACATGAACTTCTGCCAACAAAATAATCGCACAGATGCAGGTCTGAAGCCCAAAGAAAAAACCCCGATACGAGTAACAACTAACTAACAAAAGAGCTCAATAGAACCAAACTTTCCCTGACGATCCGTTTAGGTGAAACCTAGGTAGGTTTGTCTGGCTCAATAGGTATATATATATATATATATATATATATATATATATATATATATATATATGATGTCACACATTATGAAATGGACAACGTCCGACAATTATTTTAAGACATTTCATGTTTATACATTCTTTTATACATACAAATATGTACTTAAATATTTGTTTCTATAAAAAAGAATGTATAAGCATAAAAATGTTTCAAATATATATATATATATATATATATATATATATATATTCCGAAAATATACCAAGTCCTTCATGATATGGGCAATCATAGCCTTGTACAGCTTCATACCCCTTGTAGTTCTTAGCAATATTTGGCCCTTTGCTAAAGGTCCATCAACCGATTCCACTATTCCGTTCACAAAAGTACTTCCGGTAAATGGCCCGCTCGCTCACCCACTACGTTTTGCCATAGTTGTCTTGTGAATATCATATTCTCCGATCCCTCCTTCCTCATTTTTGTCTAAGTAA
The DNA here is from genome assembly GCA_903632075.3 of Acanthosepion pharaonis. Taxonomy (NCBI): domain Eukaryota; kingdom Metazoa; phylum Mollusca; class Cephalopoda; order Sepiida; family Sepiidae; genus Acanthosepion; species Acanthosepion pharaonis. Next base: position 1,043,650 of record CAHIKZ030000067.1, on the reverse strand, counting down.
CATCTGTCGTTCATTTTTTATTCTACGTATTAAAGTATCATTTTTATGCCATTTCACTCATGACATCTATGCTTCTTACGCACTCTGTCTATTGTTTTCTCAGCATCATTCTCTGGAACCACAGTTCTCTTGCCTCCATTTTTCTTTTCAGCTTTGATGAGATTGTAAAAGCATTCAGCGCCACACATAATTTGGACACTTCGACTTGGTTTAATGTTAGCAATCTTGTCTCGTTAGATCAATTACGACTGAATAGAAAGATCGATCATCACTAGTTGACCCATTCATTCGGCCTTGTGCCACATCTAAGCTACGCATACAAAATCACCATAGCCATATAGGATTCCTAACCATACATGATACTCCTTTCTTTGTCTCGAACGAAATCTTTCTTTTTCTTAGAACTTGGCTCAATTTTTGGACTTTATCATTTGCTGCTCAATGAGAATTTATATTTAGGTGTCAGGTTTTACATCCTATAAAACACTTACCATAAACGTATATGACATGACATTAAAATATAGAAATTCTGCATTATGATTTTTTTACATATACATTTTCTTATGTATATAACGGACCTATAAATCATCTGTAAATACACAAGGCATCAATAATTTGTCATATTTAATTATACCTATAATATTTTCGCATAAAAAGATTTAAATGCAAAATGTACAAGTCTTGTACAAATTGTACGTCTTGTCCCCCCTATACAATATAATTTTCTATTTTACATGGCTGACACGAGCTCGTACAATTTGGAAGAAAATTAGGGGCGAAAAAACATTCAGACCACCTTGTATATATTTTCGTGGCTAATGTTGTCTCTTGCGTATGAAATCCATTTTATTAAAATAATAATAAAAAAAAAAAACGAGCAGCCTAATAGAAATGTTCAGGTTTATCTTTTTCTGGTAATTTTCACTTCCAAGTTTAATACGACTACTCCAGTTATTAATTTCATAATTTTAGATTATTTAATAAATTTTCTTAACCATTTATTTAAACCCCTCCCCACCCCGTTTATTCAATATTGAGAAAATATCTCACACAACAACTATTAATAACACCCTTTGAATATTAAAGAAAGACAAGATATGTTTAAAATATACCCTGGTTCTTGCTAAAAGATCTTGAAACATTGCTTCTACTGTATGTAATACATTCAATATCGTCACATTTTTCCTTTGGAATGTAACTAGATACCTGAATAACTTTGGGTTCATGCATGGAACAAAGTACATTTATTTAATACTATTTTGCTGTTGAACTATTAAACTTTTTTGTCCCGAAAACGAATAGGATAAAAGCTCTCTACTCCTGATAATCCATAAAAAAAATAATTTTCTAATGAACACATGTACAAACGGAACCTCTCGTAAGTCATAACATCATATTATCCTCCGAGGAATTCACAAGAAAAAGGCACGCTTTTCGCAGTTGGATTGACATGTAATAAGCTTAGTACAAGAACAGCTGTAGATTAGGTATTGTTTCACTATCTTCCAAACAATTTAATCCTGTCGCTCTAAACAATCGGCATTCGCTTTTATGTTATCAGGGAAAAAAGAAACTTACAATCGGTGCTTATGGGAACGAATATGTAAGTATTTTGACAACTCTTCAGATTAAGTTACATAATTTAAAATCATCTGACAGAAAGTTACAAACGTAGAACAAACAGTAAAGAATAAAGTCACTTTCGAAATATTTACATATTCACAATATACCAACAAACCTCGAAGTGGACATTCCGTATTCTTTAATTCAGTCATATCCAGTGTGACAATATCGAACAAAAAAAAAAAAAAAAAAAAAAAAGAAACTTGGACTACGCGCTATGAATTTCACTCTAACTTAGGACATATATAAAAAGAAAATAATTCCATACTAACAATAAAAAAAAATACGACATGGTCTTTTACAATAACAAATCTACGGCTTTACGAATGCGACAAATATTTTGTAAGGTAATGTTTAGGTAATGTCAGTTCTTCCTTACTAAATTGTGCCTACATATCCCTAAGGAGATTGTTAATTATTTACACTATTTATGTTCGGATTATTGTTTACATCTTTGTTGGCGTTATCACAACGTTTCGAACGTTATGCCCTCCGGCCTTCCTCAGGTGTATATCGATATGTGTAAATTTCATGAATTTCTGAACAGAAATCTTTATTCAATCTACGAGGGTATTTGTGGATAAAATTCTGAATGTAAATAATGATAACTCCACATCTTAGTAATGCAGACAGAAGTTGATAATATTTGAAATTCTTGTTTGGCCTTATGTTTTCACATGTGTCTATAAATCGATATATTCTACCATCATTTATGGGCTAAATAGTAGAAAACCCTGGGCTATTATGGCTACGATAAGGAAAGTTCTAAATTCAAAATCGTGGTGGAAACAGCAGGAAAACCATCGATTATCTTTCACAAGAAATCATATCAACTCACAGATAATAGAAAAGAATCTTACTGGAGAGCAACACACTGAAGAGTTGTAACACAAAAGTGATTCGTTTATAAGGAATTATAAATAGACATTCAATTATTATGCAATTAACGACTTACATTAAGTACCTAAAATGATGAGTCAAAGATGAGAACATTGTAAGTCACGCCCCACACCCTCAAAATAGAATCAACGCAAAAACTGTCAAAAAAAGGGCTTCTACAAGCAGAGAACAAACAAGCAATTTCTGTTGAGAGTTGCTTTTATGTTAATCATACCTGAAAGAGAAAATTCTTTGTAAGTCCACTTAATCTCTGAAAAAGACTTGTCCTTCTTTGAGGATAGAATTAATATCTTAAGTTTATTTGACTTTGAATATCATCTTCAATTTGCATTCACACATTTCAAATAATGATATCTGAAAATAGCTCATGTTTTATTTGTAAACTTATAGCGAAAATATTTATAAGTTCAGATGGAAATAAAAAAATAGCTATTCATCCAGAAGGTAAAGCTGAATTGATATTTTTTTTAATATCCCATAGATTATAACCGTATTCTAATCCCGTAAACGCCTTCAAATTTATGTGGTTATGAATAATTCTGTTTCATGTCAACAACAATATGGAGAGAGACTATTGTTTAGTGTTTCCAAGAGATAACAGTAAATTTCGATAACAGTAACATATTTTACTCATTGAATGCTACCTGACAAAACATATTTGACAACACCGAATGACATTTATATGCATGTTACATTAACTTTGACGTATATCCTGATGGTATCAATTTTTACTGACGACTTCTTTTTTCCATATTTTACCTATATTGTTTCGCATACCTAAAATTCTGAACTTCTCCAGAAAATATTGATTATTCAAACTTTGAAAATTCTATCGGATCGATATTGTACCAAGTCCACTCACATTTCCTCTTTTGTCCAAGATAAAATAAAATAAAAAAAGATTTAATTTCGACGACCCTTCGAACAGTTCAGTCGCAAAATAGCTCAATAAACACGATTAATAATAAAAAAATTAACAATTTTTTTTTATTAAAAAAGTTATTAAAATCTGTTAATGCAGACATTCTTCTTTGATGCCCAACTACAATATAATCATTCATAATTTTATGAATATGTTGCCACGGCATCAAATCCATTTGCTAGTTTCATTGGAATGCGTTGCTTTTGAAAATTACGTTATATGATTTCAAACTTGAAACGATTTAAATAATTTAATAAACAGATTAAGCAGTTTGATTAAAACTCCTAATTTTACTTAATTAGAAAAAAGAATCGAGGACAGGATGACAGCCTCATATTTACTTCCCGATGCCATTCCAACATGAAATCGATGACGATTTTCGACTAAATAAAATCATTAGCAACATTACAAAAGTCTTAAGATGCACTATTCCATTTATACTTCGCATGATTACATCTGTAAAATATGCTATGGTTTACTTGCTATTTTTCAATAAATATTTATTTACCTGACAACATATTGCAAATATTTGTGGAGGACTGGACGCTGAGATAATGTTGGTTAAAATAGGTTGATTCCTTATAAAATAATTAATACAATGTCCTTTTATGTAATACTAGTGAATTTTGAAACCCTCGCGTTGAAATCTTCACTTTATTTATATTATATATATATATATATATATATATATATATATATATATATATATATATATATATATATATATATATATATATATATTCTGCATATCTTTTCTGTAAGTTATATATATATATATATATATATATATATATATATATATATATAAAAAACATACAAAAAATATGCAAAAAAAACAATATTGAATATTTATTAAATAAGTAATTGTTATTTTAGCTATTAATTTTTTTTAAATACCTGGTGTTTATCATGTGTTAAATAATAAAACTTATAATTTAAAAAAAAAAGTAATTAAAATTTTTTGTACTAAGCAAGTCACCCTATTAAAACCAATTGTACCTTGTACATCCTTACCTGTTTCGATCTGGCAATATATGGTTATACTGGAGGATAGGAGGGATGGACGGGCGGATGGACAATCAAATAATTTTATATATAGATAGATTAAATGATTCCATTGTTAGGCTATTGATTCAAAAAGCAAACTAAATGAAAAGAGTAAAATAAATTTGCACGAAAATTGTAGCGTAAGTAATAAAAGCAACGAAACAACAATGTTCCGATTCAGTTATTTGTTAGAACTAAAAACCTTGTCAATTTTCCAAAGGTTATGAAAGAATTTCCTCATGACAATACGTGTTATGGATTCTTGACATCACGCTTAACTTTTGGGATATTTAGTAAATCAGTTTATTACATGCAAGGAGATTATCAGTTTTTTTTTTAAACAGTAGACTGAATGTAGCTAATGTTCCTTTTCAAATATTTTATTTTCTCAGATGACTACATCTTACAGTGTTTTGTAATATGTTAGCAATGATAACACTAGATTGTTCATAATATATTTATAGAAAAAATATTCTAAAACAAACTTCTTAGATTTTATTACTTTCATTATTTATACGGTCCTTCCTATTATAGTATGCAAGTATTTAAAAGTACTACAATTTTCTTTTTCCATGCTGTAAATATAAGTAGAAGAGAAGATTTTAAAAATAAATTTCAGAGGGTTATGTTCTTCTCTGAACACATTTTTCGATCAGTACTAACTCTGTTTTTACTAAAGTTCGCCCAATATAAGCCGCAAAAACCCATCGAAGTGGAGAGCTACTGAATGAGGCCCGGGGTGTATATATATGAGAGTAGTAAGAAGAAAGAGCATATTATGAGGGTAAGGACAGATTGCATTTAACCTTTGGCATGAAGAGTTTAATATTGTCGTTTTCATGTAAGCAGGAAATATTAAAATCTAAAGCAGGAGCATCATTGGCCAAATTGAACAGAACAAAATGGCAGGGCCAGACGGAATTGCAATAGAGATGTTGGAGGCCTTTGCTTATTTCGGCATAGACAGGATCACAGAAATAATGGAATCTACAGCAGGGGTGGTATACCGCAAGACCTAAGTAGATCTATTTTCATAGCACTACATATGAAGCCAGAAGCGAACGAATGTGAAAGCCATCGGAAACTGATCATCCAAATCTTTATTAGTAGAACGCGCAGCAAAATCATACCGGAAATAGGACAAGAATAATGCGGTTTTGTCAAAGAGATTGGAAGAATGAATCTGATATTTATGCTCTGAATATTATCAGAATCAACAATACAATGGCAGAATGGTGCACCTGTGTTTTATAGATTACGAAAAGGAGTTCCATATAGTAAACCTCAGTAATCTGTTGGAACTACACAGTAACCTTGATATATTTGGGGAATATATTAGATTAATCAAGAATCTATGCTGGTAGCAAACTGACTTGCATACGGATAGAAAATGATTTCAGTAGATATACAAAAATAAATAGGGGTGTAAGACAAGGATGTGTCTTCTCACCAGACTTATTCACGCAAGGCGATTCTGAGAGAATCAGAAGTCTTAAATCAATTCTTTTTTGTTGGTCTCAATCCTAACAACATAGGATATACAGATGAAATAGTGTTGAGAGAAGACACAGAAAGAAAGCTATAAAAACTCCTACAGAAGGTAGAGAAATAATGCGAGATGAAAGGATTACACATCACCCTGAAAAAAAACCCAACAAAAAACAGAATGCATTGTTGTTAGAAAAAGGATGAACTCATAATGAGAATTGGATACCGAAGATAGCAAAATCAAAAAAAGAAATTTACATATGTGGGAGGTGTTTTAGCAGCAGAAGGGGAGACCGACACTGAAATCCGAAGGTGCATTTGGATAGTCTAGGAAACATTCTAAAATCTAAGCAGAGTACCAAAAAAACAGAAGAAAATTTCGCTAGAAAAAAGGAAAAAAGGTACTAAAAAGTTATGTGATATATATATTCTTCTGTATGACAGTAAGTGTTAGATGATCTCCTCAAAGATGAATAAGAGACTTGAAGTAGCGGAAATGTGCTTTTATAGAATGATGCTGATGACACAGTAGACAGACCATGTGAGCAACGTTGAAGTTTTGGAGAAAATGGAAACAAAAAAGAGACTAATACTTAACATCTTAAGACTGTTGAGATTTTACGGTTATATTATGAGGAAGAAGTATCTGATACCCACAGGGCAGATAGATGGCAAGAAAGACGGAAGAAAACAACGTATAACATATTTAGTGAGTTTGAGTAAATGGATAGCAGAACGGGTCTGAGGAGAAATATCAGAAAGAGTAGTATTATTATGAGCTGCCAAGGACAGGACGTTGTGAAGACCTATGATCGTTTACATCGTGACGGTACACGACACATGAAGAAGAAGATATACACCAGAGATTCTTCTACAAATTAATTTTGGGGGTAAAACTGAGTAAGTAGTAATTCCTCGTTACATTTGTCTTTACATCGTAAATAACGGTACTTCAAAGTAAAGTTGATATTTCCATAAACAGAAGTTCTTAAATGTGTCTAAAAAACTGAAGTCGAAAAAAAACCAAAAAAAAACAAAACAAAAAAAACAACAAACATTGGAAATAATATTGCTCAATCAACAGATATATTTACACCATTTACATTATTGGGACTGTTGCCCTCATCTTTTTTATGCAATATTCACGATGTTTCTGTAATTCTACGCCCTGGCCTTCTTCAGGTGATTGGAATTTCGATACGAACCATTTATTTCGTCCACTGGCCTAGAGTTCCATGTGCCATGCTTCTTTCAGATGTCTCAGTTATCTCCCCTTAACTCAACACTGACGTAAAGAGTTGCGAGTTTAATGCCTTTTTTTGTTCACCGCTGCAGTAGACAGGTATTGAACTTACAAAAATTTGGGTCAAGACACTGGATTTAACCAACGCTTTTATCCACTGTGCCATATCTCCGTGAATACTCCAATACGTATGACGACAGCAGTCTAAAAAATGTAAATAGTGTAAATAATTACAATACCTCATCTCAGAAATATAGACAGATGTCAAACGAAATGTTGAAATATTGGAAAGGGTAGCAAGGATCAGGCCGACCATGAAAGAGAACATTGATTTTATTCGATTTATTAGGAGATTGGCTGATGAATTCTAGAGAAAGAATATTATTGCTGTTTCTAATATGTTCAAAGAGGTTCGTACTCTGAGTGTTTCTACTGCAACGGTCAAACGTAACTTGAACGTGCCATGTTTAAATAAATGAAGAATGTCTAGGAAAGAAAAACTATCTAAATTGGATCACAGAGAAACCGTTCAAATTTTTTGCAAAATCAGGATAAGATTTCCGGGAATTATAACAATGGTCAGATTAAACAAAATTAAACTTATGTATGCCGGATAACATCCAGCGCGTTAGATTTTGCTTGATAATTAGTACAAGGAATAGTCTTTTGAACCATGGCGGGGAAACTGTAAGGTCTTGGTGCATATATGCACTTATGGCACTCGTGAGTTGAATCACATCGACGGAAAGTTTAATGCAGAAGGTAACCTCAGTAATTGCTTTTTTTTATCTCCCGGGGGAGAGGGATTCTTTGATTTTTTAAATTTTTTTACGGCTTGTCAAGTCTTTGTGGCTTATTTTAAAAGGCGACATATTTTAGGCTAGTAATAATAATATTTTTCTGTGATTAACAATATTTTTTTTCCAGATACAAGTCTGCTGCGTAGCCCATATCTTGGGGGAGGAGATTAATTCCTACCATTCCCATGTATATTTGCGTGAAAGAGAATGTAACGAATAAGAAAGGTATTCGAACTCTACTCTACAATTTTTTAATTTCAAGCCGTTACCATCACACGCGCACGCACACACACACACACACACACACACACACACACACACACACACATAAAGAATTAACCACACATATGTGTGTTTCCGAGTCAAGTTTGTCTGGCAGTACCTTAATGCAGATAAGAACAGTTAAGTTACACAGCAATTATAATTTATGAACATTAAAAAAAAACATGTCAAAGCACTTAATTCATTGAAAATTACTAATATAAAATTTTGAAAATTATCAGCGGAAGTTTCTGGTCAGATTCCATCGAAAAACTGTGGGTCAGATCACGTATTTACTGATGCAAACCACGCGTGCGAGCACACGCACGCACACACACACAGAGGTACGCATACATACATATTCATATATATATATATATATATATATATATGTATATATATACATATATATATATATATATATATGTATGTATATATATATATATATACATGTATATATATATATATATATATATGTATGTATATATATACACACACACACACACACACACACACACACACACACACACACATATATATATATATATATATATATATATATATATATATATGATAGCTCTTCTGGAATAATTACATTATGTACGGCGTATTCAACCGAAATGTTATTACATTCGTAATATTTTAATTACATGAAGTGATCGAATTCGAATTTTATTTATTGCTTTTCTAATAGCATAAAATAGGAAAAAGTGAAACAAATGTATTCAAATCAAAGAATATTATCCTTGAAATGGAACTGAATCTATCCATTATGCAAGGCCGAATATATTGTTATTTCATTTGCAAAAGCGATATACTTTCTATTAAGGAATCATTTGTTTTCTTTTCATTTTTGAGAAACTATGATGAGCTTTTTCCTCGTTCGTTTTTTAAGTACAATAGAAAAACAAATAAACGTTCCAACTTACTGACCCATAATGATTCATTTCCTCTGCATGTACATATCTATATTTTATACAAATTGCATTAACGACGACTGACAAGGTCCTGCAAGTAAGCTTTTTCTTTATTTATCTGTAATATGTAGATTTTATGTAGGTGTCTAGAAAAGAAATATCGCCATATTCAGTTAATTTTAAAATAAAAAAAAACACACGCATGACAATGACTAGAGGAATAACCGAACTACACTCGGTCATTCAGAACATTCAGTCGATTTATACACACTTTATGTCCAGAAATGAAATAAAACTTATATCAACACAAGCAAAAAGAATTAAAAAAGCTTAACCGCAGTACCTTGACAGTCGTCTTTAGAGCAAATAAAAGAGGAATTGCTACCCAAACATACAGTATCTAGGAAATCATTTTAACAAAGGGCGGGAAAGGCGATAGTGAAACCCGAAGTCACATTGAAATAGTGACTGATACCATTAAAAAGTAACGTATTAAATGAAATTCGTTACAATGAAAAAGTAGAGTTTTGATCTGATATTTAATAACAATCATCCTGCATGGCAGCGTACGTTAAGCGATATCCTCCCAGGTGACGATATGGCTTTTTTTTTTTAATCATTTCACCCCAAGCAAGGCGGGAATGCCACTAGCCCGCAGTGGGTTACAGAGAGTGAAAGTAAAGGAAAAACTGTGTATAGAGGGGTTGAGGAAAAGATAAAAGAGGAACGGAGAGGTAATCAACAGAAGATAGAGATTGACATTGCATTTAAATTTTTGATGATTGTAGTTATCAGGGAAGCTAGTAAGCGTAAAAGAGTTGTTGCACTGTCGGGAATTGCGTGAAAAGAAACCGCTGGAGTAGAAGTGGCGGTTGAATTTGATTATTTCAACAGTAAAAGGATAGGAGCAGACGTTAATCTAGTAGCACTCTTAAAGTCATGTAGTTGGTTCATCAGGGATGATAGCTCATCAGAAAAGTTGCCATGAAAATATATGTAGAAAAGACAGAGCGAAGCCACATCGTGTCTATAAGAAAGTGACTGAAGTCGAGATGTCAAGTCAGGACCGATTATATTACAGATCTTTCTTTCGGTTTTCTCCAGAACCTCGAGATGAACATCAGGGGCACCAGACCATATATGGCAACAATATTCAATGCATGGAGAAAGAAGGCACAGTGAGACACTCTCACGTATTCAAGCATCAATCCTGCTGATGAGGGACAAGGAAGTTTCTCTGTGGCAATTAAATGAGTGTAGATTAGTTTTGGAGTCAGTAAGTTTTTGCAAGCAATTTACTGCCCCAGCTAACCGCCGATTGGAGATCTTTTTCAAGAACAGCGGCGAGATTAACTTTGTCAGAGCTGACAATTTTTACTATTGAGACATGCCTTGGGAAGGATATTGAGAACACGTGAATAACGAGGAAGTTTGAAGTCAAACGAAAAGTAAATGACGCTTAAAATTTGAAAGCGACTGTTGAAATATCTAGGGCACATATCGATAAAGGAGCTTTTGGAGAATTTGACACACATAGAAGATGATAAATGAAAGAGGCAAGGAAGAAAACAGAGAATCAACTAATGTGCTCATGTAAATTAACTAGCAGGTGCAAAACAGTGAACAGGAAGTTTTGTAGAGCCATGATCGCCCACGTCCTGATGTGATACAGCGCATAGAAAAACAAATATATTTCTATTTGTACAATTTAGGCGTACAAATAATATGTATCTTTATAAATGTATATGTTATAAATAACCCAATGCACATGAAAAAATTACAAAAACTGGATCTGCACATGAAAAAATTACAAAATAATGTTTTTTTTTTTTTTTTATCATTTCTCCCCAAGCAAGACGATAAGGCAACTGAAACACAATAGATCACTGAAATTGAAAGATCTGAAAACGTGTCTTAGGAGAAAGGACAATAAGAGAACATTTTTCAGGAAAACAGAAAAGTAGCAATTGACGTTACATTTAAAGTTATGAATAACTTAGGTGACAGAAAAGAAAGAAACCGGAAATATATTCCACAATGAAAGTAAAGTTCGCGAACTTACGATGACATCTGACTATCTCAACAGTAAAACGATGAGGTTTGTTTGACAATCTAAGTACCACGTCTAAATCCATGCGGTCGCGGCACCAAGAAGGAAATCTCAATAAGAAAAATGTCATGAAAGAATTTATGGAAAGGACACCGGGAAGCTACGTCATGCCAATAGGAAAGTGATTGAAGTCAAGATGCCAGTTCAGGGACGATTCCATTGCATATCCTTCTTTTAAAATTATCGAGAATATTAAAATATATAGCAGGAGCAGCAGATGTGTAAACGTGTAAGATGTAGTCTGGTGAGGTTAATTGTCGAGCATGGCACAACGTACAATCTTTCCTAGAAGAAGACCTATCAATTTATTAAATATACTCATTGCACTTAATGTCGGTGGAAAATATTAAACCGAGAAGACGCAAGATGTTGCTCTCCTGGATGTTAACATTGTCCATGTCGATGAAAAGCAAAACTCTTTCTCTAAGATGACTAAAAGAATGCAGTTTCGTTTTGGAGACGTTAATGTTTGCAAGCCATTGGTTGCCCCAGCTAACAACATATTGAAGATTTTTTTTTTAAACGGTACACTGATAATATATTGATATCCTGTGTAATCTAATTTGTCATTAATAAAGGCCTATATTTTCGCGTGTGTAGGATCGTAAAATGGACAGATACGATATAATATGATAATAATTGATATGCTAATTAAATGCGTTAAGCGTTGTCCCATATATTTTCCATCGAGGATAGTTTTGGCTTTCGCACTGGAAAGGGAAGCTGTTGCACATCTTACAGTGTATATAGAATTGCACTGAGACCATATGGTCGGACATTTTCTGGCTAGAATAATTTATCCTCTTCCTGTTGTAGGAACAATATGAGAACGTATTCACCAATGCTCATGAGATATATAACTGTTCTGAATTTCGGGTATGAGAAGTTAAATTATACACATACGGTCTATTGATCTCATTTATGGCCACAGAGCTTCGTCTCTTGCACGCTCCGGACTTCTTCAGGTTTTTGTAGGTTGGTGTAATCTTCAGAGATACTAGGTGATCTGAAACGGAACAGTAGTAAGAGATAAATACCAAATACCACTCAACATGTACAGTGGAATAATAAAAATATACCTATACTGATTAAATAGAACAGATCGAAATTAATTGGAAGCTAGCTGGAAAGACTTACAGATGAAGAAGTGCACACCGGTCGAAACCTAGGGATTATCTCTACAAAGATGAGGACAATAGCCCGCATATAAATAATGAAAATAAGTATATACATCTATGTTCAACCTTCCCTCTACAAGAAACAAAGCCGAATGACAATTTAAAATATAACAGACAAAATATTGATGCCAGATATTCAGCATCCGTATACTGGGTGATTACATACTGGAAAGTATCATTCCCCAAGTCAAATAGTATGATTTGCCGATTCTGCACTCATAACATTCCACTGCAGAGATATATTCAGTCCCATAGTCACTATTCATTTCGTATACCTCAGGTGGAGCTCATACATACGATGATAAAAATGATAGAAAAATGATGATAGAAAAATGATGATAGGAAAATGGTCAGTTCCCTGGGGGAAATTGGAACGTAATTCCGTCTTCGGTTCAATAACCATAAAAAATACATCAGGGAAAACAACAATTTCCCTGTCATTACCACTTCAACCGAGCATATCATAGCATCGATGTCATCAGATAGCGTATTTATTCAAGAGCCGAGTAGAAAGGCACAGATCGGAGAGGAAATTCGCACATTGAGGGACGAAACAAGGATTTTGGTTTACTCAGGGAAAACACAATTTCCACAGGGAGAACACTAAGCAACAACATTCTCCGGAAGAGTAAGTCCCACTTCTTTGTTTATTCTTTGTATCTTTGAAAAAGAACACAGACGTATTCGAAAATTCAGACATTAAAATCCATTTCTGCAATTCAGTCAAATGATATTCTTTATCATTACAAGGTCAGATTAGACCAAAAATAATGTAATGCTGTCCTATGCTGGCCAATCCTCAACTTGAAGCCATTATAGTGTTTACTTGAGTGTATTATATATTTTCCAGAGTGCAACATCTTTCCCTATTAAACAGTACAATGAACGGATTATTATATATGTTTCATATTAGGTCTGGAAGGATCATTAATCGTAATGAACATTAGAAGCAAGGAACTTCATTCAAAGCGCCGAGAAAGCAATTTTCATTCGCTATACATTTTTCTAATTGTCTTTTTGTTGTTGATAATGTTATCTATCTATCTATCTATCTATCTATCTATGTGCGTGTGTGTGTGTGTGTGTGTGTGTGTGTGTGTGTGTGAAAATATATAGAAAATAGGAAAGAACTGGTTAGGTAAATGATCCAAAGTTCCTTAGTAATTAGTTATTATTTTAAAAAAATAGTGCTCGATACAAAAGTAGAGCATAAATATAATTATTTATTTAAAAATATGATTCCAACTCTCGACATAAGAGGTCTCATGTTTCAAAACAAGAGCCGAAAACTTCAATATAATTATTTGAATTAAATTGAGTTAAAGTAAGCTCTGTACCATCTTCAAGTGAAATTTCCTTTGGAATAACGTATTTCTGAAATTTACGTGTTTTAATAATTGAAATCAAATTTTCCATGGTAACAGATAGGGCGAATTGTTTAAATTGGGTAGGCGTGTGTTGGGTGTTAATAATAAGTATCAGTATAGAGTTACTTTCCTAGATGTCAAGTCAGGGTAAGGTGGGGGTGTTTATATTTGAAACGGAAGATGTTTGAGATGAACACCTTTAAGATATATGTTCAAATCTGTGTAGACATACATACACAATCACAGTAAAAAAACATGTAACATGTGTGTATATGTAAGTTCTCAAATTTGTTTTAAAAAACATACGTTTTTAGATTGCGTGTTTCGCACCAAGAAGGCCGGATAGCGTAACAGTTTTGCTACTAAAAGTGATATTCCCATCTACTCGTTTCGCCCAAATGCATTTAGGTTAAGTCATGAAGCTTCTCACTAAATATGATAATTTGCAAGGTGGATTAAACTCTCTATCGGACGCACATATACACACAAAAAGTGCGATGGGAAAATTGTCGCCATTTTATATTTTTTATTTCACACCGGCGTGTTTATTATTATTATTATTATTATTATTATTATTTTCTTTGATTTCTGGCGTTTACACATTTCTTTCCGGGTCCCGCCCAGGGACCTAAGGTTAGAAATGACGTCATGACACTTTCCACTGACAAAAAAAAATTAAATTACATAGATAAAGCTCTTCGTAAGGTGTGGGCGGTATTTGTCAGAACAATTTTTTTGTATCTCCTTGAGGCATGGACTTCCAGGAATCCCTTCAATTAGTCTACTGCAATCTTTTCCAACCAGTCCTAGGGCTCCAACTAGAACAGGGATTGTTGATGTTCCCATATACCACATTTTCGAGATTTCTATTTCAAGGTCCTTGTACTTTGACAACTTTTTGAATATCTTCAAAGATACATTGCAGTCAGCAGGGACTGCCATATCAATAAGGAGGCACCGTTTTTGTTTATTATTATTATTATTATTATTATTTTCTCCACTGCACAGTATAGTAGAGTCAGTTGGGCACCGTTTGTGAGAAAAAGAGCAAAATGACAAAATTCACTCTGCCAGAAATTTGGAAACGGTATGCTGTACGGCTAGGTGTTCGCACCGGAAGCTCCAATACGAACATTTCAGATTGATTAGGTATCAATCTGAGGTCAGTCCAGAGGGTTCAGAAAGTGTTGGATGAGTCTAATTGTGATTACGAAGGTACAGCAGCTCGAAAAACCCACTCTGATCCTTCTGATAAGAAACGAACACCCGAATCTGTTGGTGAAGAGCTCCGGCAACACGGAGGTCTACATCAAGCGTCTTGAGGAGTTAGTGCTGCCCTGGATCAATAATGTGGCTGTACCATACCATGCAAGCAGGAGCACTACAGTCTTGGATGCCAGGAAATTTCTGCGACCACATCATCCTTTACGTCTCGCCACGTAACTCTCCAGAATGCAACCACTTTGATTATGATGTGTGGGGCGCAGTTAAGCGAGTGACCCAAAAAAAAAAAAAAAATTCTAACACCAACGGATTATGGCAGCAATAATCCAAAATAAACAAGGAGACCGTTCAGAAGTTTTGCAGGCCGTGTTTAAACCCAATGACGATTGATAATTTAAAGAGTCTTCCCTTTTAATATCGTAAAAAATTAGTATGGGTTTTTTTGCCCTGTTGATGAAAGAGAAATAATTAATATTATATCTGTGTTTACAGTGATTGCTATTTGATAAGTATTTCTGAACTATATTTTTTTATTCAATATCAGATGATCCCTTTCCAGTTTGTAGAAATCATGAATTTTTTCATTAATATAACTAACCTTAGAGTCGGCCCATTCAAATTTTTATGAGGCGCGTTTTATAGACTTAATCTGCATTCTATGACTATTTCAAAACAAAGAACAATTTCTATAACTTGTGGAAACATTCTTAAACAAGAAACTGTCCCTGCATTCTATCTATCTATCTATCTACAAATATTTTAAAAACCGGGAGATAACAAAAGCTAATATAAATGAAAAAAGTTAGCAAATGATAAAAGCAATGGATATCAGCATCATGTATCAATTTAGTTAAACTGTATGAGAAATGAGAGAAATAGGAGAGAAATAGATTCTGTCAGACGCAGTGTAAAGAGAAAACATAAATGTAAAACATCATAGAAAGGATTGTATAACGGTAGAATAATTTTAGCATGAAATAAAGTGATTGGAAAGAGAATTATATGTAGCAAAGTAAAGGAAATAAATTAGAAAAAAAAAGAAACTTGGAATAAATATACGGAAATAAGTATTTGAATGGGAAGAAACGTAAA
This sequence comes from Acanthosepion pharaonis, assembly GCA_903632075.3. NCBI lineage: Eukaryota > Metazoa > Mollusca > Cephalopoda > Sepiida > Sepiidae > Acanthosepion > Acanthosepion pharaonis. The sequence continues at coordinate 1,027,478 of CAHIKZ030000067.1, read as the reverse complement.
TTTTGGCACTCTTAAAAAATAAATAAGAAAAGGGCGATATATTAACAAGTTATAGAAACAGACTATAATATAGAAAAAAGAACACAAAATGAATTAAATAAGAAATATGAACACAAAATACGAAGCAATTGTAAACAGAGAAAGATGGATAACATAATTTTAGTAATTGAAACGAGTTAAGAATTTATGATTTGTCTAAAGTTTTCTGTTCAAAACAAAAACACCGAATAAATTTCCGGTTCTAACTTTACAAAGTTCATTTATAGAAAAGTATATATGAATTTTCTCGTCTTTCGTGTTATTCAGTAATCTGATCTATATATTTCCGAATAACAAAGCCAACAACCAAATAAATAATATATAAAGTTAAGTGGAAAAAAATAGCGACAACTATCAGATAACGTGTAACACCTTTGTTCATCTGAATAAAGGAAAATTCACATGGTGGTATGGACTGATATTGCCGCGTGAGAATAATTAGAGATGTATACTTCCCATTACCGAGGCATATTATCTGGATGTGGCTGCATAGAACTAATGATGTCTATAATATGCCCCCTATGAGATCAGCGTGATTTACATTTTATATCAAGATCTAATGGCATGATTTTAAATCTTCCGATTGTTTTAAAACTAGATTCACTTTACACTCAAATTGTGCAGCATTAATTTATCAAACTAGGACAAATATTCAATATTGGGAAAAATGTTGAGACGTTCTGCAACTAAACCATTGCATGTCATAGCTGTCAAGGTAGTGTCCAGTTTTAGTAGGGTGTCTTTCAAAAACAAATAGATCTCATTGTAAATCATTACAGTTAGTTACAACTGGTAAACATGATGACATGCCCCTAAATAGCACGCACAATAACGTGTTAACATTGTGGTTACAGATCTTTTCGTATTCTCCAAACATATGTGATACTATTTGTTGTCGCCGCGGTAAAACGGAAGAAAGAGGTTTTTTTTTTTTGGTTTTTTTAAATAAGAGAATGATATGTGGTGAAAGACATTGAAACTAGAAAGGACAATACCAAAAACTCATCGGAAGAATTGAGGATTTAATTCACACATAAACGACCTGAATTGTATCTCGAGCATTTTTAAACAATGGAAAAATGACCCAAACTTAGGGGGCAATGTTGATTGACGCACAGCTGCAAATTTTTTCGTAAGCAAGGAATTTGGAGTTTATTCCCCTGAACGATAGTTGAGTTGGAATACAAGGAGGTATGGAAATTTCGTGAGAGGTAACAATCTATGAAAGTGGAAGAAGGGAACTCCCTTGAATTATCGAATTCTCTTTTATTTCGCCAGTTTGGGCGAATGACCATAAATACGAATGCGCGAAGCGAATTCGGGAGACGTAGAAGTTAGAAGAGAGACAGAAGAGACGGAGACGAAACCAAAGACAGGAGATAGGCCCATGTGATTATCTGCCGACGAAAACCTCCGACTTTAGCCTTGTGCCAAACTTTACCAAAACAGCAAACCAAGCTTTACCAGGGCAACAACGATAATATCACTTCTGATTTAGATGCAGGTAGTGCTGATAATTAATTGAATGAGGACTGATATAAAAACTGTATTTACTTTTTTCAGTAATTCGACCGTTATTTTTTCCTGTCCTTCATCGCACTGCTTGGATGAGCCCAGCACAAATATACCTGCAACGATTCGATCTTGGCTGTCTTATGACCAAGCTTAAATCACAACATGGGATAAGGTTAACTCTGGATTTGAAGCGGTCACTTCAGAGACCAGACGCGGTATTGGAAGTCTGGACGACCTGGGAGGGTGTTGCACGATTACACATGAACTCGACATTTTTATCAACAATGCTGAGAATTAGAACTCTTCTAACTATGCGATACAATTCTAAATTCACGACAGTTCAACAGTAATGTTCTATAGTTCAGGTGATGCTCATTAACCAACACTGACTTTGCAGTAATTTTCATCGTGTTGGATGACGTTTACGAAACTCCGTAGGATGTTGTGTACGCTGTAGTGTATGTTGAATGATGACATATGCGTCACCATCTTTAAACCATTATGAAATTGAGGCAATTTTAACCTTTTCCTCTTTATATACAGTTTTCCCGCAGGATGTAGTCGATCATAGCTCTCCATATTTTCCTCCACCCTTATAGTTCTTAATAAACTTATTTTTCTGTTAATCTACTTATTCAAGCTCACTATGTATTTTATGCGTTGTTTTCTCTGTTCCTCTTGCCCTCTATCGTGAGTATCATATTTTCCAAGCATTCCTTCCTTGTGGGCCTCAGAAATAGTATTAGTTTCCCTTTTGTTTCAATTTTCTCCAAAATTACGTTGTTGCTTATATGTTCGTTCCACAGTCTCCTCACCATTTTTCTGTAGAACCACATTTCTGTTGGTTCAACTCTCCTCTTCAATATACGGAAAAAATAATGAAAAAAATGGTAAATATATGAGTTAAATATCAGTCTAGATATCATAACCATTAATAAAATCAAGTCTTAACCGTAAGCACAAGACATTTGAAATGATGCATTCCTCAAACTCCAAATTCTCTGCATTCCTCCTCTGTTCTGTTTCTCTCTCTTTATGTGCTGTGTCTCCTCAGGACGGAGACGATCATGGCCCTCTACAACTTCCTGTAACTCGTAGTTCTTAATAAATTTTTTCGTTGTTATTTTCCCAAATCTTGTTCCACCACCGATTTTATAAAACTCACCAAGTATATAATGCGTTGTTTTCCTCTGATTTACTTGTCTTAAATCAGCCCTGTGAGTATCATATTCTTCAAGCCTTTCTTCCTCATTATGTGCCCCAGAATCCTCAACTGTCTCTTCCTGATGTTAAGTATAAGTTTCCTTTTTTGTTTCCATTTTATTCAAAAATATTTTGTTCCTCACCTGTTCTGTAGAGCCATATTTGTGTTGCTTCTTTTCTTCGTCTTTTAGGAGATGCCATAGAGAAAGACATATATCACGTATAATCTTATTACGCTTTTCCTTGTACCTAGCAAAAATTTTCTATTTCTTAGTACTCTGCTTATCTTTTGGTATGCATCTATGGCTATCTGAATACGCCTTTGGGTTTCAGTGTCACACATTGCGTTCTCTGTTAAAACACTTCCCAGATATTTAAATTTCCCCACTTTGCTTTTGGTATCTCCGATTTGAAAATCCAAATTTGGGTTCATCCTTTTGGCAATAAGCATGTATTTTGCCTTCGTGCCATTGAGATTTAACCCTTTCTTCTCGCCTTCCTTTACTACATTCTGCAGGAGTTTTTGTAGCTTTGTTCCTGTGTCTGCTATCAATAATATAACATGTACATACCTTAGGTTGTTAAGATTGTAGTCGACAATAATAAATCCTTTTAGGTGTCATGGGTCCTTACCTATAACTACAGAATGAACACTTCCTATCACTATGTATACTACGCCTCGCAAGAGAGAGTGTCGAATCGAGCCGAGCTTGTCGGCTTGACGGTCGATTCTTTGCCTCTGAGCAGAGAGGAACCCGGACGAGTCTCCGCCTAAGGGTAGAGTCTCGTTCGGGGAGTGTGACCAAACCAATCCCGTTTATACGGGTTCTCCGGGCATTTTTTGACTGAGTCTACGGGCTCGGAAAACCCACGTTAAACTCGGCCTTGTTGGGGGGGGGGGGTAAGTAAATATCGAATCGAGTCGAGCCGATAGTAGTTCACTCCAAACCAGACTGACAGTCATATTAACACCTTCCACATCTTGTATTATTATTTCGTGAAATATACCATCGTTGTTTCTACACTTGTGTTCGTGTTGTTCTTACTTGGTCCTAACCTGGACGATAAAGTTAGGACTTCTAGTTCTGTTAGTATCGCCTCGCTGTATAAGTTGAATAAATCTAGTTAAAATGATCTTGGACTCCATTATATATGGGCGTACAAAAATTTCATGTTCCACTGATGCCTGTCCAGGTTTCATATATTCATCGTGTATCATTTCTGCTTCTACTTAAGAAAAATTGACATCATTTGCTATATCTTCGATAAAATTTTCCTTCGTTTGACTGACAGAGCTTAAGTGGCAAAATTATTGTCACACATTACTTATTACATCCCAAATATATTAACAATTATTTATTTATTTATTTATAGCAGAATGAAGGTTCTATTTTCCTAATTTAATTTCTGCTCGACTGTTATATGACGGCGTATTAAAGAAAGTTTGCAATTAATTGAATCATATAGACTATTAACAATGAATGTGCATACAGATATATGTTAATCTATTTTCTATTTATACATTATTTTTATGGATACAAGTTATTGTAATAAATGCACTGTTTTAATTAAACAGCATTCATTACATTTACCGGCCGGAATTTTCGAGAAATTATGTGTTCTCCGACAGTAATCTCCCAACTTGACGATCTTCCTCGATAATACATTTTTTAATGGGTCAGTATAAAAATAAATGCAAACAATATATCTATATTATTTAATTAAACATGCTTGAATGAAGATATGTTGCCTAAATACACACACACACACACACACACACACACACACGCAAAAACACACAAACGCGCAAAAACACAGAGGCGCACTGGCAAACAGATATATGCGTGTGTATTTGGGTCAAATATAGGTGAAATATTCATTGCAGTCTGACAGAATTATAAGAAAATGCACAATGTGAAAATGTTTATCAATCTCACATGTTTCATCTTAATTAAAGTTTCATCAGAGGCGCAGATATGTATAAAAAGTAGAAAGACTTTAGGTGTTTTACTTTTTGTGTTGTTTTACTTTCATAGGTCATTCAAGTTTCACATATATTCGAATCGTTTAAATCAGCGTTATTATAATTTTTGGAGTTCAATATTCAAGAAGAGATCACGAGACATCTTGAAATTTCGGAATATCATTTCGTCCCTCTTTGAAATCGGAACGCCGCGAATTATAATAATGTTACTTTAAAAGCTATTTGCATAAATCATCA
>CAHIKZ030000067.1:1007500-1020000 GCA_903632075.3 Acanthosepion pharaonis | reverse complement strand
GTTTTTCAGACAACGTATATATATATATATATATATATATATATATATATATATATATATATATATATATATATATATATATATATATATATATATATATATATATATATATATATATATATGTTCTTTTATATATATATATATATATATATATATATATATATATATATATATATATATATATATATATATATATATATATATATATATATATATATATATATATATATATATATATATATATATATATATATATATATATATATATATATATATATATATATATCTTCATGGACAGTTTTTCTTAAGTCTGTGAAGGGCTCCAGTCTGACCATCAGTCTGTAAAACCAACGTGATGGGCCAAAGGCGTTGAACAGTCTCCCGTTATTAAATTCAGTAACTGGAGGTGGTTCATGAATTCACATATCTAGGCTCAAATGTATCAGACACTGCGGTCAACAAACGAATCGGACGATCTTCTACCACCTTTGCCAGATTGATATTGAAAGTCTGGCAGAATTGAAAGCTTACTACGATCACCAAATTTGCAGTCTGTAGGTTATGCGTAGTCAGCGTGCTGCTCTACCGCAGCAAGACGGAATGACTATTCCAGACAGAAGAGGCGCCTCCGAGCCTCTTACCTTCGCCGTCTGAGATACATACTGGGTATCAATTGGTACGACCGTGTCACTAATGGCGTAGTTCTCAGTCGTGTCCAGTTAAACAGCATATAAGTACTTCTTCAACGCCGCCGGCTCCGCTGGTGTAGTCATGTACACCGTATGCTTGATAGGAAGGTTCCGAAATTTCTTCTGTACGGCGAACTTGTTACCGGTAAGAGAACACTTGGGCGACCTCATCTTCGCTTCAAGGACCTCTTCAAAGGGGTCACGAGGGCGATGGTCATAGACATCGAGAAGTGGAAAGACGCCTCCAACTTCTAAATAATGAAGAGACTGCAAAAATATTTCCCTATGTGTGGCTTTGTATAAAGAGTTTCTTTTATTAAAATTATTCACTCTTATTTTCTAAAAAAAAAACAAAAAAAAAAAAACAAAGTGCCGTCGGGAATATTCATGCCGTTGGGAAATTTTAAGTTATTAGAAATTATTTGCAACATGATTCTTAGGTGCTTTTGAAGTTATCGCTATAATTAAGTAGAAATTTACAAATTCTACTTTTCGTTTAATTTCTCTAACCAATCGATGAAATTTAGAGAACGCGGATTTGTTTGTAAAATCAAGAAAAATTTGATAAAATCCCTACTTCGCTTTTTTTAAGCACCCTAGTAAAACCAATTGTACTTTTTACTTCCTTTCCTCCTTTCATTTCTCCACAAAATTTGGTTTAGATCCGTCAATGGATGACTATTTTAGAGGGTGTGATGAACGGACAGCCAAACTAACGGAAGTCACAGAATTTTATATATAGCTAAAATATGCCTACCGGTTTCAAATAAAAGCGAGGGTGCATGATTTCTTACGCGGCATGTTCCATGAAACCAAACAATTACACAATGATAACGTATTTTGAAGTTGCAAATTTGTCCCGTGCCGCTGAGGGAGAACTGAATGTGATAGTTTAATCATGAGTGCAAATTTACTTGCTGCACTAGTGCAGGGTTTCTCAACCTTGATTGCACCATTGACCTCTTTCACCATTTGTCAGAATACCATACCCCTCCCCTTTCCATGATATACAGGCCAGATAGACCAAATTCTATAACTTTACTCCTCCACCACCTAAACATACTGCGGTCATAATACTCCCCTGAAAATCGAAAATTCACTCACTGGAGGTGAATCCGCCCCCCTGTTGAGTACCCCTGCCCTAATGTATTTACCAGGAGACTAGCCACATACACTCAGTTTTACCTTACTCCCTAAGCTGAATCTAGCGGAAATATTTAATCATGTACGAGGATTAATATTTATATTCCAGCACGCCCTTAATTATATCATGAGAGAACCAAGATTTGCTCTATACAATTAAAAAAATCTAGTTAAATATTTGATTTTTCAGAAGATTAGTTAGTAACTAAATTAAGATTCAATTTTGCCGAAATGATTGCAGGTAAGTTGATAAACATTTGAGACAGTCTCATTGATCTGACATGAAATACATTAATTAAAAAAAGAGTAATTGTGCCTCTCTGGTCTAACATCTTATCTCATTACTCAAGGGCGAACGTCCATATCAGTATTAATACATTGATATTTATAAAAAAAATCTTCACTTTTTATATAAAATGATTTCGGTATGTATAGATCATAGAAGGAAAAAATCCGTGAAAATACCGCGTGAATAGATAAAGTTCGCATTCTTTTAGTAAAGCAATTTCCAAGAACGCTATAATAAGCCATTTTCATAAAAAATGTTAATTTTTATTATTCCTATCTCTTCATGTAGATCCAAATTTCTTCATCAATATTAAGATGGCGGCGGATATTATTAGAACAGTTAACACGGCAGTTTAAATGCCTTGTTTTTGTCACATAGGAAAATCCAACATGGCGCGTAAACAAAATATTTGGCGAAAAATCGCATTATCCAGTAACATTTTAAACACCTCATAGAATGTAACGTTCTTAAAGCAAACCTATGCCAAACTATTTTCCTGAATGCTTGATGACGTGGCTGACCGAAAATGATAACATTAAGACGAAAAAATAGAAACTGACTGTGAAAAACACAATTATGTGCAACAAGTTTTCGATCAATAAGTAAACTTCTGGACCTTTTAGGGTGACGTTATAGGAACCAGATTTGCTATTGTTTGCACATGGAATTATTCACTGGTAATTAATCTTCGATTTGGCTGTGGAAAATGTCCCTCGGCAGTAAGCATTAAGACATTTGCCCAATTTTCTTAGAAAAAACACTTTTTTTATGAAAAAATATTTATTTTCAATTCGAAATAATATCATTCAAACTTCATCCATTTCTCCTTAATTTGGTGTGAACATTATTTAATAAAAGGAACGGATAAATGGCCCGGCGATGGGAAATACGAAAGACATGCGGCGAGAAAAAACAATGTCGTCTGCTAATTGGTGTTGTCATCAACCGGGTCTCGGAGTATTAAAAACAAAACAAAAGACATCAAGCCATTGTTCAAACATAGGTCTGAAAAAAACCCCCAAAAAAACAAACTTATATCAAGCCCTACCAATGTTGACCCTCTTTTCACTCTTTGCTCTTATCTGGGAGTGGTGGGTTTCATTACAAGCTGACGAAAACTTGTTCTAAACGTTTATTGTTGGCTGGCTCTCCTCCCCACCAATTCTTTTTGTAATTCTTCGGACTCATTTCTCGAAATTTGTACCGGCTCTTTAACGCCGTGCTTTGTTCCTAGGTGTTGGATAATACAAGATTAAACTCTCAAATAGTCAGGGCTTTTATGGATTTCTTTGTACGATTCACGCTCAAAACCACGCCTAATAACCATTTAAAAAAGTATCTAAGAGCTCCTTGGTCAGGTTGAGGACTTTTCTTCAGCGCCATTCTTATAGTAAAACATTAATGTTTCTGGTCATGAACGGTCATTTTCATGATTCTCAATAACCCATATCTTGCGATTGAACCTATGGTCAAGCAGGTTGTCGTTAATCTATGTGCTTGTGTAGAACAGCGCAGAGAATAAGTACATAAAATCAATTTCCCATTTTCATTTGCACCAAATAGCTGGAGAATCACTTGCTCACACTCAGCTAGTTCCGATTGCACTAAGACGCTGCCAATAACATAGAAGCAATACGTTAATATTCCTTTTATAAACATCACTTCAAAAAGTGCACTTCGGTCATATTCCTTTGTTATAGTATTCTTAAATTTATTTTCACTCTTTTTTTTTTATTTTCCCCACAACTTCATTTTATATCTATACTTAAGATACATTCAGAATTAATATACATTAAGAAAATTTATAATGGCAACAAACGCAAGCCAACAAAGTATCTTGAATGAGGGGTGAAAAAGCAAAATTAAAAGCGTTCAGTAAAGAGCAAAAAATTAGATAATAATGTGCAGTTTATATGTTGCGCCATGGGAAAGACTTGTGCAAGATCAAAGGGAGTGTATTTTTATTACAATAAATTCAGAATAAAAAGAAGGAACCTCTGTTAATTCGTTGTTTTAATCATAAAAATCCAAACAAAAAATCCAAACAATTCGTTAATCTTATCTTATTTCATTTAAAATAGGGAACATATGTAATCTCTATATTTTTAATGTAAATGATCTAGAGGCCTGGGTGTTTAAACATATAGATGTATTCAAATAGACACATTTCATGTATATACAAATAAAGAAATAACGTTACTGAGTAAGCGAGTGAGAGATAGACAGAAAGAAAGAGAGAGATAAAACAAAGAGAAATAGATAAATAAAGAAAATGAGAGCTTCAGTGGGATCGTAGCAAAGTTGCATTCAATAGTCTCTGCTGGAGGAAAACGAAATTTTTAACGATCTAGTTTGCTTCTTCTGTGTGATTTTTTTAAACAGATTTCTCTTAGGAAATCATTTTATAAATATATCTCCTGATTTGAAGAAAACAACACGGGAGATGAAAATGTCTAAAAAATAAAATGCCATTTAATTTTAGCTTTATGCGAGAGGGCAAAATAGAATGAAGAAATTGGTTCCATATTAGCCATTTCAGATATATTCGCGGAAATAATATTTGATATAATCTGCTTTCTTTGATAATGGCGCTTTCAATTCTAACAAATAATTCTTCATATGATTTTCTTTTCTTTCAGGATAAATATGTATAATTCAATTCACGCATTCATTATTTAAGATCTTATATGAATAAATACGAATAAATAAAATATACACTACAGGCAATCATTATTAAACAATAAATATATTTATGAAATTGATATTTCCCTAAAAGTATTCTTTTATTTTTCACTTATTTGCATATATTTTCTCCGTTTTTACATGTAATGATATCACTGTACCAACTAAATGGCACTAACTGACGACATCTCTCATACGTAATATATTATATTTTATTGTGTTTCTGAGCGTGAGAGTGTGATTGTGTGTGTGTCTGAGAGAGAGAGAGAGATAAGCAGACAGACTGACAGAGATTGAGTGTCCAGCTCTGGAACCGCAAGCCACAGGAATCTCCTATTCTGAGAGACACACGCTCTTACAATTACACACACACACATCTATATATATATATATATATTTCCTGGGAATTATACAGATTAACAAACTCTTCATTATCTAACTATATATATATATATATATATATATATATATATATATATATATATATATATATATATATATATATATATACTTTTGGATAATAAGTGCGACATTACTGTAATTATTGAACAATATAGTTCATGCCACTTTGAAAGAAAATTTACCAGTAAAAAAGAATTCACTCGTCACTATATTTGTACAAGAACGCACAATTGTAAAATTTAAATTCAAACTCAGCATTGCGACTGCACGCTCCAAAAACAATAACTCATTTCTAATAGCATTTTTCGGATTACAATACATATATTTTCGTTGTCCTCTTATTACTGAGAGTAAAAACAAGAACAAAATCTATTCCATACCTGAAGATGTCTGTAGGAACAGACGAAAGCTTGTAAAAATAATAAGAACTTATGCATCAGAAATTTATAAAAACAAGGATCTTTTCATTCATAAACAGTTTCGGGGTTTTTGTATATTATTTGAATTGTTTGCGACGATGGATTTCTCACCAATTAAATCATTAAACTTTTTATTTGTTTTTTGTATGACTAATTCATGAGTTTGTAAATTAATTGCACCTTTATTGTAATATATATATATATATATATATATATATATATATATATATAAGTGAACATGGAAGTCAACACTCAGACAGGCTGTATCATGCTAGACGCAATATATATATATATAAATATATATATATATTGAGGAATCAGAGTGCTGAAGAGTGGCTACATAGCAGGACACTCTGGGTCATATAGCCTTGTGTGGGTGTATGGTCGATGAAATATCTGTATTAAAACCGGCGAAGGATTGTTTGGGTCTTTGTGGCATTCTGTGCGCCAGGTTTACGCATTCAGATATTCAAAAGTATTGTTGGTTCTACACAACCTTCACCACGTCTAGTCTTGCTGTTGGTTCTTAGAACTGAACTGCTTCATCCTACTACGTCAAAAAAAACTTCTTATATATATATATATATATATATATATATATATATATATATATATATATATATATATGTATGTATGTATGTATGTATATATATATATATATATATATATATATATATATGTATATACGCATATACAGATAGATAGATAGATAGATAGATAGATAGATACATAGATACATAGATAGATAGATAGATAGTTTCATCTTTGTAGATTGTTTTAAGAACGTAGTATTCGAGGCAGAATTAGGCAATCTAGTGGGCCTAAACTCGTCTACTCCGATATGTTTTTAAATCAAGCTGAAATCGCTGAGCGAAACTGAGCGTAACGTCTATTTTGGCGTGATATGTTAAATATTTATATTGCCTTCAAATTGATCACTGAAAACATTCACGTTCTTTCTTCCTATTAACTTTCTTTTTTTTTGAGAATTCTACATTTTTCGCTATAAATTCTCATTCTTTTTTTCTCTGAATTTTGTTTAATTAACTTCATTAATATTTCCTTCTTTTTCAATTTCCGAATGTTTCTCTTTTGTCATTATTAATATTTTAATTTTCTTTTCATTTTATGTAAAGTAATTAAGATTTCATTCATTTTCGATTTCTGAATGTATTGATTTTCACTATAAATATTTGAATTTAATCCTCATTTTTAATTAAATAAGTTAACATTTATTTATTTGTTAAGTTCTAAATATTTAAACTCTCTCCTTTTTTGTTCAGTAATAATATTTCACTTCTGTCTTTCTTTTCGCTTTAAATGTTAGTTTTTTTTTAAATTGTTTCTTCTTCGTAAATATTCACAAATGATTTTACGAAACTGAAGGGATAAATACGAAAATCTTGTTACATTTCCTATATATTGAAACGAACTGCTAATTTTGGCATGTTTTTATATTAGAAATATTTTTTAAGGTCAAATATGCCCATCACTGTGCTCTGAGGGCTTTTTTTCATGTGAAACGAGTATTTGACTTAGCAACAAAATTAAAAACAAAAATACAAAAACAATAAAATTTTTCCTCGATGTAAAACCTATCATGTCCATTCCATTTGTCATCGATTCAGTATATGTAATATATATAAGTGAATAAGTATTTAGCTTAATTTACAACCGATAACACGCACGTGCACACACGGACGTATGCACACAAACATTTTTTTTTTACCTGATTCTGTCCTTGTAGCGAATATTGCACCCCATGTCTAGAAATCTTTAGGTTCTTACAAATTTGTTTTTGATTGTAGGTATCTTTGAATGACTTAAAATTGAACCTAAGTTTTCCATATATTCATCAACAATATTCCTAATATCTTCTGTTCCAAACTGGCTACTAATAATGATGATGCAACTATTTACATATGCTTTTATTTTAAGTCTAATGGGCCTAATACTTGCAACTTATCTCTAAAATCACCTCTAGTCAGTTGTTTACTGGGCAATAAATCACTTGTCAATTTTAAATCTGTTATAACGAAGTTGCTATATTTTAATCATAAGATATAACTATTTTGACTTCCATTTACATGGTTGATGATTACTTCCAAGAGAAAAACTCATTGTGTTTTCTTGGTCTTACGTTATCTCCAGAAATGATGTAGATCGATTATATTGAATCAATTACTAGATTTACTGACAGGAAAACTTCTAGACTTCATCGTGGGAGACAATTTTCTCTCCAGAATCAATCTTGCATGTTTATAAATCTACCATACGCCCAGCATATTGCTACGCCATCTGTTCTGGCGTTCCAGATATTTCCCGAGATTTTCGACAAAATCCAAAGAAGGTCTATAATGGGCCTGGCCTGGCATCTGGACTTAATCGGGAAGTATTTTCTCAGTGTTCTTTTTTTTTTATAAATGTTTTGTAATGGACGTTCTGTAATATAGGAATAAAATGTCGCTGCCGACACTTGAGCTTGAACATAGATCGCCAGTGAGCAAACACAGGTGATCCCATTATTGAATTAAGTACATCACAGGACCACAGGGGAAACGCTTATATAGGAAGTCGCGTGATGTCTAGATTCAGGTCGTATTTCTATTTTATCCTCTATTATTATTCTGAGCGGTATTCTCGACTCTATTCACTATACTATTTCTCTATTTGGATCACTATACGAACAAGTATTATCGAGCAACTAACTATTAGTGCGAGTGTTATTTGAAGGCGGCTGACACCAGTATTGTTCCACGGCATATTATAGTTATATCTGGGATTACAAAGTCTCTGCTTCAACGAGCATTACAAAAGTGACAGCGAGTATTCGTTGGCATCATAAAAGAGGCAACGTGTATTCGTTGACATCACAAAACTTTCCTCCTTAGCACCTCGGCCGTATGACTTAAAGCGTATACGAAATTGTCAAATACATCACACTGCTTTACTGTTGAAATACAAGTTGTGATAATACCAATAATTTCCTTTCTCACCTGCAAAAATCTCTTCCGGTTTCTTTCTCCCCTACTACTTCAGATCTTCAAAAATTTAAATGCAACGTCAGTCGCCATCTTCGATCTACCTGAATCCTCTTCTTATAGCCTTTTACTTTCAATAACGTATTCTGATTCTTTCCCTCTCTCTACTCCCTTTCTTCTTAGAAGTCTTATCGCCTTGCTTGGGGGGATATTTAAAAGTAAAGAGAATGTCTGAGAGAGGTATTGTTACAAGATTAGATATTGGAAAACTAGTGGAAAACGACAGTCTTAATAAGAAACAATTATTTGATGAAAACGTTTTGAATATTTACCTAGAAGAATGCATTTTCGGCAGTGCGAAACGTGTCAGCCGTTCAACCAGAATATTTTCTGACAATTCATTCAAAGACACTTTCTGCAGCAAAGAAATTAATTTTGACATCAGTATCAACTTTGAAGTTATTTCTTTCAAACTTCAACTAAATGTGCGGCAGAGGTACACTGATATCTGTGGTTTTTGAAATTCAGTCAACCAGTCGGCAGTCATTGATATGTATCTAAGCTTAAATTCTCCGAAACTTTCTACGTAAGATGTCTTCAGCTATTAATACTAACGTGTAGTGACACCATTTGCCCTTTTCTAGGATGAGGAAGGAACGCCACTAGCAAATAATATCACAGACAATATTCGCTAGCGACTTATTTTTCTACTTGAAAATACTTAACTCTGAATCTATCAGGGAAACTTAAGATGTCTTCTTTAGGTAATGCGATTTTTCTTGTAGTATATTCAGCCTATTGAAGCCTTTGTAATAAAAATGCTGTTTTAGTTATAATTATAAATAGTAATTCGTACCGCAAAAATATAAAACAAATAGACGAAATCCCAACACCGTATTTGTGGATTTTTGATGGGGTTGGATTTTATCCATTCAACTAGTTAATAAACTGTCTGTTGATATTTTATGCATCAGTTTTTTTTGTTTTTGTTTTTTTTTCTTCAGATAGATAGATAGAGAGATTTATATGTTGCGATTGGTAATTGTTGCTATTCTATATTATTAATTTTGCCCATATGCGTTTTTTGATTTCGATTTTGTTGAGGGCACAGTATAGTAGAGTCAGATGGAGACCGTCTGTGAGAAAAAGCGCACCACGATGCAATTCACTCCGGCAGAAATTTGTAAAGAGCATGCTTTACTGCTTTCGCATTGGCACATGTAGCTCTAAATAAACGGATAAAAAAGTTTGGGTGCCAATCTGAAGATAGTGCAGATGATTCAGTAGGTGTTGGATGATATATCCAATCAAAATCATGGCCTTTGGGGGTGATCACGAATGATAGCAATGTCATGCCTCCATTCATCTTCCCATACGGACTCAAATGCAACAGGGAGACCCATTTCAAGTGTCTGGCAACAGTACTCTGCACCATGCTACGCAATCTGGAGAACACAGTTAATCTAAAAGGTTCGCTAATGAGTTTCCGGCACGACTCTCAAGCAGTAGACACGCCATTTAAAAATTTCTCGTGGAATAAAATGCGTCATGGTGTACTTTCCACACAGACGGCGACCAAATAACCGTACTGTTCTGTGGAAAAAAAAGTAACAACGCACATGCGCGAAATAAAAAAAACCCAGACAGTTTACCCATCATACCCTCTCTCTCTCTCTCTCTCTATATATATATATATATATATATATATATATATATATATATATATATATATAAATTACTTGATTTTAAAATTTTCCGCGGAAAAAGCTTATTTTAAATCAAGTAATTTATAATATTAATGCTCTGTAAATTTACATTGAGCACTATTTTGTAAAAATAAAATATCTATAAGAACACCGGATTATATATCTTACTGTTCTTTTTTTTTATTTATATATATATACATACATACATATATATATATATATATATATATATATATATATATATGAGTGTGTGTAGATATATATATATATATATATATATACACACACACACACACGCACACACACACATATATATATATATATATATATATATATATATATATATATAACCTTTCAACAAAGAGGGATACAGATTTTTTTTGCACGGTATATAATTTTTCTCTTAATAAAAGTTAAACGTATGTCAGTAGTTTTTGTGGAAAAGTTTTAAAACTTTATAACACATTTTTACTACCCTATTATCAGTGTTATATATATATATATATATATATATATATATATATATATATATATTTTTACTATTACAAATTGTTACCTTTTTCCTTTTTTTTTTGCCTGAGTATTCCATGATAGGTTTTTATGATAATGCTTTTGCTTGTCTTTAGATGATATGAAAAAATGTCGGTTTTTCATAAGCGCATGTTTGGATGAGCCTCTTTCAATGTGAATTTGACTATCGTAAAACCACATGTACACCATTAGTCAGCTTATGTGTCTTGTAATTCAGACACCGTCGGAAGAAAGTGTATGTTTTATTTATGGAAGCCAGGAGAGTTAGTAATCGCACGGTGTTGCATTGATGCAAATATAAATAACATTTTTCAGAGAATTTTAGAAAATACTAAAGCGTTTGTAAGGGAACTGTTGCATTAAATGTAATATATTTTCAAAATAATTCTGACATAACAGTGTTCAGCTATGTTTTTAATATAAACTATGTGCAAAATATAATTAAAAAAACTGACACACAAATATGTATATATGTACATCTATTCACTTTATGTGTACTACATTTCATGCAGCTTGCTACGCTAACATGGAAAAAAGAAAAAAAAAAAGTAAAACTAATATATATATATATATATATATATATATATATATATATATATATATATATATATATGTGTGTGTGTGTGTGTGTGTGTGTGTGTGTGTGTGTTTGTGTGTGTGTGAAAATATATAGAAATAGGAAAGAACTGGTTAGGTAAATAATCCAAAGTTCCTTAGTATTTTTAAAAATATGATTCAACTCATGACATACTTTAACTCAATTTAATTCAAATAATTATATTGAAGTTTTCAGCTCTTGTTTTGAAACATGAGACCTCTTATAGTTGGAATCATATTTTTTAATAAATAATTATATACAATGATACTGACATAAGGAAAATCTAGACATCCCTTATTCAATTTAAGTAGAATATTCTGTAACCATGGAAACGTGATTTTAGCTGTGTTTTTAAAACCCGGTAATTTTTGAAAGTTACTCCAAAATTCGCTTGAAGATGAAATGGAACTAATGCTTTTAATTTAATTGCAAAATTAAATTCGGGGTTTTTAGCTTCTATTTTTGAAACATGGTTAGAACTGTGTAGCGAAAAATATATTTTAAATCAATTAATTTATAATATTAATGCTCTGTAAATTTACATTGAGCACTATTTTGTAAAAATAAAATATCTATAAGAACACCGGATTTTATATCTTACTGTTCTTTTCTTTTTTTATTTATATACATGTATATATATATATATATATATATATATATATATATATATATAATATAATCATAGTCATCCCCCAAGCCAGGTTGTATAGCCACTAAGACGCATACATTTACAGGGTGTGGTGGAAAGGAATTAGGAACAGAAGAATTAGTAATGAGTAGAATAAGAAAAATCAATTCGACGGACAGTATATAACAAAAAGTGCCAGAGAAGAAAAAATTATAATAGATGTTACGGCTGCATCTACCTAATTCAACTATAAATTCATGCAAAATCAACGCCACTCGCGTATTTCGCTTAGACTATTTTAGTCTAGGTAACATAGCGAAGATTTCTTTTGAACAAGTGCCATGAAAGTGTTTATATAAAAGACACAAAAAGCCAACATTACGGCGGTGGACACAGACACACACATACACACAAACACACACACACATATAT
>CAHIKZ030000067.1:992500-1002500 GCA_903632075.3 Acanthosepion pharaonis | reverse complement strand
TTTTCTATTTCTCTGAAACAACTATTAAACACTTCTATCTTCTCTTCTTTCGCCCTTACTTAATTTCACTCTTTTCCTCAATGAAAGAAAGTAGTGTCTCTGATCGGGTATTCGTTTTTAGAAACAAATAAAACAGAATAGATCATTATCTATTGGTTATAATTAGAATATGGTAAGTACTTCTCTTTACACTTCTTTCTTTTTCTTTCATTTTCACATAAGACACAATATAATCCCTTTTCTCTTCTTCTCATACGATAAAAACGGTATTATTCGTTATTTATGAGGTATTAGCAGCGCATAATGATCGTGCGAATTAAGTAACAAACGAAGGGAGTGAAAAGCAGAGTTATTTTTTTTTATTTTCATGGTATGACTCTCTATCTCTCTCTATCTCACTCTCTCTATCTCACTCTCTCTGCCATTCTGGTTTTGCGGTTCTCTATCTCCGGTCATTACGGGCATTTTTGGCGCCTGGATGACTTTCTCGTTTGCATCCTGTATCTTGACGTCTTCCTATATGGACCGTGTCCCTTCAGGGCATAGAAGTTCATGGCCCTTAACAATTCTTCGCCATTTTTAGCTCTCCGCAAGGTATTTCATTTTGCAATCTCCCCTAAGGCCTGTCCCGTCAACAATTTACAAAATCTCGCTTTAGTATCTTGCTTAGGGTTAAGTGATAAAAAAAGTTATTCTCCGATTAAAGTCGTCATAATTTTATAAAAGTACTATTCCTCTTTCGATGATTTCCCGTGCAATTCTATCAGTATTATTATTCAGACATTAAATTTCAAATATATCGACATATGTAAACGCCTAATATTACCAATGTTATTACAATTATCAAGGAATTTTGAATTCATCAGTAGCAAGAACTTGAACTGTATTAACATCAATACTTCTATGGTTAATTTCTATAAGAAACCTTTCGTTTTATTTTAATAGTAATATTATAGTTATATTCTTTTTACTGAAATTAATTGTTGTTTGTATCAGAAAAATATTCCTTGAAATTTTGGAATTTCTTAGACATACTTTTCTTATATTCAATTAAGTTTAGTATTATATTTTTGATGATAAAACATATTTATTGTTAAGATTCCTCTGCATAGAAATTAATAAGAAGTATTTCAGGTTCAGTGTTACAGAATAATTTGTTTGTAAAAGTAAAATATTAAGAGAAAACCATCATTTGCTTATTTTCATAATGTCAGTAATTCTTCACTATTTAATACCTACCCAGGCCGGGTACAAGTTTAATATAGGAAAATAAATATCAGAGATTGTGATGGGTAATATTAGCTAATTTTTTTTTCATATAAGGAAGAATTCCGTATTCATTGAGCGCGTAATTTGTACTACTGTCGGTTAAAATTCATAAAACCTTACTCTTAAAACAATTGTTCAAGTAAATAAGTTTTCCAAGTCCAGGAATTGTTATCGCTCTTTCCAGTACTGATGAAGATATCCATCCGAACCTTTTATTTGAAGTAGTGTAGAATATCAAATTCTTGATTAGATCATTATTTTCTCTTTAAGTTACGGTGAATATTCGTTTTAGGAGCTAATGCTGTTGAAAGTATTCAAATGATGTAGTTTCTGCTATTTGGTACAGTTCTTTGTTTGTGACTGTGTAGCTCAAGTCCCCGATGTTTGAGGAAGAATGTTCTTCATTGAAACATTTACGATCCACTTTTTCAAAACCATTTTGAACGATTGGAAACTATTCTATAGAACTGTCAGTTTAGATATTTCTGAACGGGTTTGGCACCATGCATAACTTCCATAAGAAAACCTTCATCTGATGAGACTATTTAAGAACATGACTTCAGCTCTTTTCAAGTGAAGGTTAGCAGATTGCTGTACAGATCTACTTTCAATGGATTCACGTTTCCTTTGCTGATATGGACAAGTAAATGCCATTGGTAGTTTTTATAGAATAAAAAAAAATGATACACTCGATTAAAGCAAATAATCTAAATTTATTCGAGGAAAAACGAATGACGTAGCGGCAGGGTTTGACATGTCGTATATTCAATCTCTTCACTTCCATTTCTAAGCATCAGTCCAGTTTCTTTTTTCTTCTTTTGACGTTTGCCTCAGCCATACTTTCCAGCAACTCAATGTAGAGTTCAACATTTCTTAGATAAGCCATTTACATCGCTCGCGTCGCTCCATTAACGCATATAATATTTTTCTAAGATATCTGTGAATTTAACGTATTTTCTAAGAATAAGTTAGTAGTTTTGCTTTTTCACTGCAAAGAGAGACAATTCAATTCGCTGTGCAAGTAGTGTATTCGTTTCATAGAAATCAAGAACATTGAGGCCTTTACGAAGTAGACTTCATTGTCATTTCAGTGAACGATGAATAACATGAGAAATTAAGAAAAATGTCGATTGAGGCGAACCGTCTGGACATTGTGAAATCACTACGAAGCAGTCCCAAATGTTTGTCACACCCCGGATTAGAATTTATGGCGAAACAGTTTGGGTGTATTAAACCTGGTTAATTACTTATTATTAGTAGCCTAGTGCGATATATTCCTGATATCCGTCGTATTTAACCGAGAGCGATTAAATAGCGAACATGTTTTCAGCTGGTAAAATATGTTCTCATAACAGTAATAGTCATTATTCAATACCGGCAATAATATTACGTCTGTTTGGTTGAGGAAGAAAGAAAATGTTTTTTTTTATTTTTATATTTCATGATTAAACATTTATAAATTCTAATATTTCCGTGGAAATTTGACCATAAATTGTCCAAAATGTTAAATCCCTTTAACTTTTCATAAGCAAATATGGGATAATATAGTTTTATGACAGCACAGTAAACATGTGTAAGTATTGCATTTTCTGATGTAAATTTTGTGTGTTACCTCTTCAAGCGTCGTTTCTCTTTCTGTTATCATGACGTTTATTACATCTATAGCTTTAGTTTATGGTGTCATGACAGTTTTTTGTAATTTTTATTGATTATTTTTAAATATATTTAGTATGTTCGTAATTGAATAACACTTACATGATGGTTTTATAATTGGTTTTAAGTTTAAAATGTCTTGTACATTTAGACCTTTTAGTTTGCAGTTGCAACTTTGAGAGGCCCGGAAAGAAAATCCAAGTTAGCAATTCTTCTACCGTTCGGCATAATTGCATCCAGAACTCGAAAAATGTTATTTATTGTTGCTAACCATAATAACTATAGTGGTAATTAAACCGGTACATTAACGAAGAGACAATTAAAACATTAATGCTAAATATAGTAAGTTAAAATAAACTTAATAAAATGAAAGATGGAAATAATAATGAAGAGGAAAGTAGATTGGAAAATAAAAATAACTGATTGAGAAAAAATACAAATATTTGGATATC
The DNA here is from genome assembly GCA_903632075.3 of Acanthosepion pharaonis. Taxonomy (NCBI): domain Eukaryota; kingdom Metazoa; phylum Mollusca; class Cephalopoda; order Sepiida; family Sepiidae; genus Acanthosepion; species Acanthosepion pharaonis. The sequence goes on along the minus strand of CAHIKZ030000067.1, from coordinate 999,126 downwards.
AACAACGACAAAACGAAACATTTGATGACAGGCCAAAAAAAAAAAAAAAGGACAAACACTTTTTTTTTAAATAAAGGAACAGTTTGTTTATGTTGGGAAAGAAATGAGAACACAGACAATAAGAACATGAGAAAACCAAGCAAAAAAATAAAAAAAACAAACTGAAGAAATCTGAGAACATAACTCGATGAAAAGGGCGTAAACAAATGAATAAAAAAATAAACATGGAGGTATAATAAAAGGGAAAAATAATACGTCAGTTACAAATCAAAAGAAAATAAAGCAACAAACTCAGAAAAAGAAATACAATAATTTCTCGTAGTAATACAGCGTGCACACACACACACATATATATATATATATATATATATATATAGGGTGATTGAATATATATATATATATATATATATATATATATATAACTGACAAACTGACAAGGGAATTCAGAGAGAGCATAGATCCATCCAGCTCTTATCTCAAATAACAACTTAAAAGAGACTGTTTGACCAACACAAGGAATGTTAAAAGATTCATGTTAAAAAGATAAAAAATAAAAAACAAATGAAAACTACAGACAAAAGTTCATTTTCGCCAGCAAAACATTCATTTCTGTAGTTTACTGCTACCAGCAAGCAGAAATATTTCTTCTCCCGATGATGGCCATTTTGGCCGAAACTAGCTGAGGAATCTAAATGAAATAATAATAAAAAAACAAAGAATATTAATCTTCAACCCAGTGTGTCTGGAGATTTTAATTTTTTAATATATTTTTATTGTTCAATATATATATATATATATATATATATATATATATATATATATATATATATATATATATATATATATATATATATATATATTGAACATATTTGTTTACTGTACTGTCCAGTTCGCACCTTTCATTTCATTTGAGGGCACTTGAGTCATTGTATATTCGGTCCAGGGAGCCGTCTCTGTGCAAGCAAAGAGACTGTCTCCTTGGGCTTCACGTTATTACACTCTAGTGTCTATCATAATTCCCCCTCACACTCCCTGTTATAAATTTTTTTTTCTCCCCCTTTTCATTGTGCATATTCGCACGGTCTAAAATAATAAAAAAATATATATATATACATATATATATATTTTTATATATATATATTTTTTTCCCTCATACAATTAATCTTTTCATTTTTTAAAGTTTTAATTGTATGTAGGATTTGTGAGTGAGTCAATTTATATTGCAATAATTTTGAAATTGTTCCCAGTCGACCCTGATGAGCTTGGGAACGAAACCGGTTGGTCTGTTTTGAAAGTGTCATCATCTCTTATTTTTTATAATGCCATTAAGAAATAATTCGTATTTATTCCTTGCAATATTACAGTTTTCTACCTCCAACAATTTTATTTATATATATATATATATATATATATATATATATATATATATATATATATATATATATATATATATATATATATATATATATATATATATATTTATTGAAAGTAACTCCTTATTTATTATAAGTGCCTAACCAAGAATCCTGACTTAACACACATTTGACTTTTTTCTTTGGTGTTGTTTAAAGCAGCAAGTCTACTATGCCAACGGCGAATACAAGAGCCCATGGGGAAATAAGTTGATGTAAATCCTGGGCGGCTCGAGAAACTCGTAGTGAATTCATTTGATCATATCGATTTTTAAAGAAACCCTGATGCTAACCAATTTCCTTTAAAAATTATAGTTGATAAATAAATAAATTTAAGATGGGGAGACACTTTTCAATCACACTGTATAGTAAAATATATACGAATATTGTCCTGTTGACACTCCTGCCCGGTTTTCGAACAAAATTTCTCTTCTTCCATGTTTAATGTTAGGTTACCTGTTCCGTCTAATATCTACTGCCTAAACACTGAAAGATTATTTTATTTATTTTCTCCTCAATACTACGAAAATAATGTAACAAATTGTATTTCCCCGTAAAGAAATTGTCTACGTTTAAATGCAGCTTCGTGTCATGAACTGAATTTAATAAAAAATATCCGATGGGTTTGAATTTAGCGTCGGTCACATTCGATTGATTAATCACGATAAATAACACAAGCATTTCTTTCTTTTTATGTGACATGTCCTTTCAGAACGTAAGTGATCATGGCTCCCCAAATCCCTCTGTCCCTTGTAGCTCTCGACAATTTCCTTCCCTCTGCTAACTTCCGCAAACCACGTTCTTTTATCCACTTGCATAAGCCCGCTATGTATGTCATGCGTTGTTTTCCTTTGTCTCTCTTTCCCTCTATTCGACCCGTGACTATCAGATTCTTCGGGTCTTCTTTTCCCATTATGAACTTCAGCTGCCTCTTTCTGATTTTAAGTATAAGCCTCCTCCTTGTTTGCATCCTTTCTAAGACCTCATCGTTGCTCACACGCTCGGACCATGATATCATCAGAATCCTTCTTTAGAATCACATCTCCGTCGCCTCGAGATTCGTCTTTATCTTTGAGGAAATTGTTCAACGTTCGCTGCCGTAGAGAAGGACAGAGGTCACGTAACAGCTCAGTATTTTTTCTTTGTATCAAAAAGAAATCCTTTTGTCTCGCAATACTCAGCCAAGCTTTTGGAATGCGTCTTTGGTCATCCCAATACGTCTACAGACCTCAGTGTCTCATTCACCGTCCTCTGTCAGAACGCTTCCCAGATATTTAAACTTCCGCGTCTGCTTGATTCTAGTGTCCCCGATCTGAAAACCTCATTTCGGGCTCATCCTTTTACTGATGACAATGCATTCTGTTTTCTTGTAGTTTATGCTTAGTCACTTTTTTTTTTACTCTCCGTCTCAACATTCTGTAGAAGATATTGTAATTTCTTTTCCGTGTACGCTGTCAGTACTGTGTCATCTGCGTATCTTCTGTTGTTAAGATTGTGTCCGCCAATTCTAATTCCCAGTAGGGATTCCAATTCTCTCAGAATTGCCTCGCTGTATGGGTTGAACAGGTCGGGTGAGAAGACGCATCGTTGCCTTACGTCCCTTTCTATTCAATTTATTTCGCTGAACTCATTCTCTATGCGCCTGCATGCTGTGTGATACCAGTATAGGGTCTTCATTATTCTGATAACTTTCCCGAGTATATCGTTGCTGAGCAATTCCATCAGATCCTTGTCGCGTTCTTTTTCGAAGTCTTTTGCGTAGTCTATGAAGCATAGTTAGACGTCCTTCTGCATATTTATCGACTTTTCTGATAATATTCTTAGCAGGAAAATTGTGTTCCTTGTTCTGGTGTCTTTAACGACTCCGTCCATTCTCGTCCTATATCTGACCTGATTCTGCTGAGTGCACTAATCATCAGAATACGGACGATGTGTTTTGTCACGTGGCTCATTAGGCTTATTGTTCGGTGGAGATCGCATTGTTTTGCGTCTGGTTTCTTAGGCATAGCTATGAAGAAAGATCTGCTGACGTCTTCCGGTATATCCCTGCTGTTGTCGATTTCATTTGTTATTTTGGTGGTCTTGTCCCTGCCAAAGTCATCTAAGGCTGTCAGCATTTCCGCTACAATTCCGTCTGGCCCAACTGACTTGTTCCTGTTCAGTTTGGCCAGTGCGGATTTTACTTCGGTTTTCAGAAGTCCAGGTCCGTCGGTAGTTCTGTGTATTGCTGTTTATTCCCTTGCGTTGTGGAAGAGTTTTCCAATATACTAGCTCCAGCTATGAAGAATTGTTGCCTTATCTAATCTGAGCGTTCCCTCTTATGATTTAAGGCAGCCTGTTGAGGAAAATATCTTCTGTCCTGTTAGTTGGCTTATTTGTTCATGCATATCTTTTTTGTTTGTAGTACCCAATCTTACTATTTCTAAACATTTTTGTTTAGCCACTCTTCTTTAGCTTGCCTGAATTTGGTCCTTATTTCAATCTATAATTTTCTGCACACCGTTCCATATCTTGGCAAATGTTTCTGTCGCCTTTCCATCATCTCGAGAATCTCTACAGTCAACCATTAATTTCCCCTTCTTCGTCCTGTCTCTTTTGCTGATGTCACTAAAGCGTCTCTTAGTGAGTCCCGTTTCGAGTTTCCATTATGCACCTCATATCTTCTTTTCATATTGTTCAAATATTTTGTTTAGGCGAGAGTCTATTTTACTTTAAAATGTTCTGATTTTGAATTTAGATTAATCTTTCGTTTGCAAGCAGTATAAAATCGCCCGAGGAGACACATTTATGGCGTTGAAACATGATTGTAAACGTGTAGCGATTTTTAACACATGTTTATTTTAACATCTTAAATAATTATATATATATATATATATATATATATATATATATATATATATATATATAACTAGACTCGTTTCGAAAAACCCTCGAATTTTTTATTTGCTAATCAAATCAATCTCGAGGGAAAAAAAAGGTTTTAAAAAGAAAGAGCTACAAACATGAACTTCTGCCGACAAAAAATCGCACAGATGCAGGTCTGAAGCCCAAAGAAAAACCCCGATACGAGTAACAACTAACTAACAAAAAAAAAAAATGATATGGTATGATTTTAGCTATCACCTATAAATATGTGTCTCTTTGCCTCGTTAGCCAAACTTTCCCTGACGATCCGTTTAGGTGAAACCTAGGTAGGTTTGTCTGGCTCACTAGGTATCTATATATATATATATATATATATATATATATATATATATATATATATATATATAACTGTATTTAGAATTCTCTGTCTGTCCAATTTTTACAATGATTTCCAACTTCCAATTTGTTCTATATCAGAATCAACAATGTTAAACATTCCAAGGTTTATTTTTTAAAACCATTTGTTTTCAAATGGCATTACACTCATTATCAAGAATTTCGTATTTATTCTGTTTATGAGGATATGTTTAGATAATTCCAGCATTCTCTGTATTACTGGAACCAATTTCCAGGCACTTAAACATGAATTTCTACATATTACACACACACACACACACACACACACACACACACACACACACACACACACACACACTCACACACACACACACTCACACACACTCACACACACACACATATATATATATATATATATATATATGTAATCATTTCACCCGAAAGCAGGTTGGGAATGCCACCACTATGCAGGAGGGTACAGTGTGTAAAAGTAAAAGCGAAATTGAAGACTGAAAATAGGGAGGTTTGAGGTAAGGAAAAAACATGAACTGGATTAAAGGAGAGAGTAGATGCCGAATCATGTTGCATTTAAAATTTTGAAGATTGTACTTATCCGAGAAGCCAGTAAACGGAAGGGAGGTCCACAGGTGCTACATGCGAGAAAAGAAAATGTTAGCGGTTGCATTTAGTTATTTCATTATTAAAATGATGGAACATTGCAGCATGCTTAAGTTCATGTAATCGAGGAACCAGAGGAAAAAGATCATCTTTAAAATGGATTTTTTATCAGACAGATTTCCATCAATTTAAATTGACAAAAATAAACCGGATTAATAAAAATTATAAAATACTCTTTGTTTGGATATGAAAATGCGAACAAATGAAAAATTTCGCGAAATTGTATTACGGGAAAGTTTTGGCTACAAGTCATGAAATTTGCACTAGACGAACTAACAGCTCTTTGTGGCCAACATTGTTAATGGTAGCTTCATCTGCCCTCTGTACGCAAATTCAAATCCTGCCTGAGAGTACCATTTTTTTCTTTAATATGATACCTCAAACGTTCAAATCACTAGGGACAAATAAATTAAAATGTGGTTCATAAATAAACGGAGCGCATACTAAGATACAAAATATCCACTAAAATAACGTTTCAAGCAATGATACATTATTATATACATACATACATACATATATATATATATATATATGTATATATATATATATTTAATAGAATATTTAGATGTATTACCATTTACATGTAAGAATATTTTAAGTATATATTTATCAGTTTGTTGAAGAATGATATTTTCTTAAGTTAACTCATTACACAATGAATATTTTATATATGTCATGTATTTAATAGCTAATGTGGATCTAAACAAAATACATATATACATATATAAGCTTTCATAAAATATGTGCATTATGCAGACATTAATATAAAATTTATATATTTAAAAAAGGACAGGAAATGACTCTATAATTTTATATATTTAAAAACAAAATTCAAATGCATTTCTAAAATGATGCGTCCAAAGTGATGCGCTTCGTAGAAAGATCAATCAAAAAGACATATTTTTTTATATAATTTTGCAAAATATTTTATTTACGAAGACGGAATCAATATTCGTCACCTGAAATCTTATTTAAAAGCAAGTGTTATGAAGTTTTTTGTACGTAGATATGAGCGCACAACAACAAATTATTATTAATAACGGCTTTTCGAAAATTTGATATGGATAGGACAACACACACACACACACATATATATATATATATATATATATATATATATATATATATATATATATATATATATATATATATTAGTGTTGAAGTAACATTTCTGGTACGCATATGGATATTAACACACATACCTCACAGACATACAAACACACAGAGATATATATTTGGACGTGTATATATATATATATATATATATATATATATATATATATATACATGGTAACCCGGATATAAGAGAGTTGT
>CAHIKZ030000067.1:962500-987500 GCA_903632075.3 Acanthosepion pharaonis | reverse complement strand
AATCGTTGACTTTGCCAAGACCAATAATCGGGACATGAACACAACTTGATAATTAAGAATTTGAAAACAGAACACGGTTCAATATTTTAAATTTCTGAAAACGTCATTTTTACACGGCACTCATAGTTTGGACACTAAATTAACTGCTAGTAAAACAAAACAAGTACATCAACAGTAACAATATCAACAACAGCAACAATAATTAAATGCATAATATTAATAATAAAAAATAATTATACACATAGAAGAAAAGCGATTTAAGAAAAGAGAAAGGAAAGTAAAGAAACATTATTTGACAATGTTTAACAATATTTCAACATGTTTCCTTAAGAAATTAAGTTGAAATATTGTTAAATATTGTGACTGTGTCGTTTCTTTTTTTGAAATCGTAATCTTCTCTAAAAAAGCTAGTGTAAAAAACGTATTAAAACATAATGTAAGACTTATATCAATCATTTTGTTTAATAATAATAATAATAATAATAATAATAATAATAATAATTTACGTAACTTGAAATCATTTAACCATCGCTTTTTAAAATCTAATCTTTGGACCATATACTGAGGACAATGATTTTGGGATAAAATGTCCGTAATTTTGTATGAATCAAATCAGTCATCGTCTGTTCTTCACTATGTGCTTCTTCCTGATTGTTACCAGATAATCCCCTTCGAAAGTTACAGGTGAAATGTTATCAAATATTTCTGCTATGCAAACGTCCTCAATTTCTGCAGGTTTTTTAGTCTCTCCGTGATCTCAGCTACATTCACAAACCAATATCTGTAGCCTATTTCATCTCTTCTCAAGTCATAAAGAAAAAAAAATAACTTTACATTTCGTTATGTATGACTTATTTATATCACATCTTAATCGTTCTGTTACCTACAATAATTCCCTGAAACAAGTCATTATCTTTTTACGTTTCTCTAATGTTCGTATCACGACAGATTACTTTTTCATTCTACATAAAATTTGAATATTTATTTGTATTTTTCTTAATATAAACTTTGAAACTTATTTCTTCTTATTAAAAAAAAACAGAGACCTAGACAATTCGAAAAGTACATTTGTACTCTCTCAACAGGCCCACAAATACGTATTGTGGATGTGAAATTTTCTTCTCTTCTCTGAAGAGGAACGAGAACAGATCATGCTGACGTATACATTGATTACCTGCTTTTAATTGGTGAGTAGATTAAACACATGCTGATACTGAAATTTTATGGACTATTTGAGGAACAGATTTATTAAACTTATTATAATTTGATATCAGTATTGGTCACGTAAATATTACCCAGCATGGCGCACAAAGATAGTCTGCAGGTCAAATGCTAACCGCTGGTTGCATGTTTTAATCTACTGATTTACATTTGAAGCCTGATTTTTGTGAGCTTCATTTAGATTATGATCTAGACACATTACAAGTTATTCATAAATATTTCGTAAATAAATTGCTCATTGTCATTGTGAAAAGTAAAATTTAGCGATTGTTAAAACAGTTTAGCATCTAAAAATACATTTCATCGTCTTTCTTTTCGTCGTTATGTTAATGATAATGCCTTTTCCTTTGAAGAATTTCAAAAGAGCTCTATATCTGCTGACGCAGAAACGCTTCCATATTTCACGAATTATATGTCGTTTTGATTTTCTTTACAAAGCATATATTTTAAAAATAGTTAATATCCAAACGAGACTTGCTTCCGCCAATGTATATTGGGTGAATTGAAAAGTTTCCAAGAATAAGAAAAATGGAAAAAAAATCTAATATGCGTCCAATCTCTAATTTTCAAGAAAACACGCTGTGTTATGTTGCACGCAACTAATTAATGTAATGTTTCAATATCAGACACAAGAAAATACGTGAATGAAAAAATAGCATTTTATATTCAAACTCTTTTGTCATGATTCCAAACAAAATGTACCAGTTTTGAGGTGAAAATTTTAAAAATATGTGCTTTTATTTATTAACAGTTAATTCGATGTTACTTACGTGTAGGAAGTACAGTGATATTAGATTTTAAGATAGATGTGTTTAAAAATTGAATCTTTATCAACTACATTTAGAAACATAAATAACATGTCACTCACACACAAATACACATATACATGTGTATCAAATAAACGTCTGTCGAAAAATTATATTTTGCAAGAATGTTTGATGGTCTATATTATTGTATTATAAAATGTTAGATTCCTTGAAGTATATTCAGTTTGTTTGTGAATATTTTCAGTGCTTTCTGTCTTCGATTAATTTAATTGGGATCTATGCAAGCATTATTATTTTTGTTGTGTTTATCAGTCGTCCCATATGACAGCGCGTACGGGACAATCTTCTCACAGATGAAGGAGAGACTTGGAGCAACAAAAAAGTGCTTCGACAGAAGGATGCTGAGAATACCATGGAACGAATCTGTAACAAAACGGCAGAGTTTTCGAGAAAAAGAAAACCAAAAGTGCTGTTATAGTTAACACCACGAAGAGACAGATGAAAACTCTAAAGCGCATAATGGGGAAAGAGCTCTTTCAAAATGTGATACTCACTGTACAGATCGACGTCATGTGTGTCAGAGAAAAAATAACGCTTACCCTACTTATCGTACTTGAGTTAACGGATGGTTGATCAAGATCTAAGAGAAATAATAAAAAGACAATATTAAGAGCTACAAAGGACAAGAAATTGTAAAGAGTCAAGATCGTGATTAAGGGATTCATCACATAGAAGAAAAAACATAGATACATTAATCTAATGATTTCGCGAAAATTTATATGTTGAGAATATCTTCATCTTTAAAATCATGATATTATGTGTAGATGTTATTGTATGTTCTTTTCTGAACTGGATATGTGACAACACGTTTTCCAGTCCTCTCATTAATTGACACGTCCCGACCCCCTATATATATATATATATATATATATATATATATATATATATAAAAACATAAAGCATTAGGCAGAATATAATTTATATACAAAGAAATAATCACACATAGAATCAATCAGCAATATTAATGCTATTATTGGCGACATCCATCGCTAGTAGTGTATAATGTATGCATTAAAATACTGCAAATCCATAGAGTGACGTGATCCTCATCTATAAAACTGTTGTCTGCTGTTTCCAGTTTATATTTTTTTTTTAAATGCAAGTACTTTCGAATAATCCTTTATTCATCCCCAGGCATATGTTTTCCTTATAAAATCAAAAATTGGCAGTCGCCAATAATAGCATTAATATTGCTGATTGATTCTATGTCTGGTTATTTCTTTGTATATATATATATATATATATATATATATATATATATATATATATATATATATATATATATATATGTGTGTGAGTGTATAGTCATCCACAGACGGACTGTTTCACTGTATCCCAGCTCCTAAGTGCGGCCTGTCGTCTGGTTGCTTCAAGTCGAAATCCGATTGTCTTACCTCTAGGCCATCATCACACGGCAGAAAGAAAGGAAGATAATTCTAATTTTTTCTTTATACGAAATACGCCATCGGCTTGGAGAACCCAATTCATACTTGAAAAATATACGAAGACATATAACTCTATTAAATGAACTATATACTTGGTTCATGTAACATTAAGTGGAAAACACTTACAACAAAAGAATTTGTGGATTTACCACATTAAAGAATTATACAAAAAATTCTCACTTAAAATATTTGAAATCTATCGTTGGGATTTGCACGTTCCAATATTATATAACCCTTAATAAATAACGCATTCTTAATAAAAACATCTTTGGGTCTTCTATACATTTAATTCGTCTTGGAGTTTTATTTCTAATGAAAAATTACAGCGTAACGAGGAAAACGTGAAGTTTCCGAAAGTGCTTGCTACTCTAAAAACATTATACATAAGCATCGCATCATTCAGTCTGTTACTGATTCAATGTATGATTACCTCTTTATATATATATATATATATAATTATTTTTTATAAAAAAATTATAACATAAGTATGTTATAAAATCACTACAAAAATAGCCATTTTGTTTCAACACACTCTGTGTCTTATCAAGTGATGATGTTGAAAATAAAATAAATGGTTTTAAAAGTTTCAGATTAATTAACGATCCTACACTAGGGGGAAACATTGTTACAAAAAGCTAGAATAACCAATCAAAAACGAAGTATAGAAAGATTCAAAGGCTTGACAACGAAATCCTGCTATAATAGCTATTCAGATCTTTAAATACGTGTAATATTAAAAATAATTTATACTAACTAATAATTATAAAATCATATGATAAAATTTAATATTAAAATTAAAAACTGGCAATTTTAAAATCCAAATTTAATCACTATTAAGTTTAAAAACTACAAAATTATTGAGAAAAGAAAAAATATATATGTTTATTCAATTTGTTGGTTATTGGAATTCATTCCGTATATACCAATTATATACTTTATATATATATATATATATATATATATATATATATATATATATATATATATATATATATATATATATATATATGATACATATATAGATAGATAGATAAATGGATAGATACATACATACACACACACACACACACACACACACACACACATATATATATATATATATATATATATATATATATATATATGTTTAAGCCTGTTTGGTTGAATAATTATAATTACATTCCTAATTGCATATTTGATCAAAAAATAGGATGACCTATTAACATTAATATTATAAATAATAATGAACAGAATAATTCTTAAAATAACTCACACGCATCAAGGTACTATACCGTAAACAAATACACTCTAATTACATGCAGGTATTAAAAAATTCTAAAAAATCATAATTACTAATATATCACCCACTGAGCCCAGTAAACAGAATTTTAGCGAAGAGCAATATAAATCTGAGAAAGCACATGTGAGGCTTGTTGGGCTGTAGAATCAATACGTTGAATAGCTACTACGTTTCATGGCTCAATGTTAGACTTGCACAATTAAGAAACTTGAACGACCACATTGACTACAGGAAATTATTTAACTGAGATTAAATATTAACAATTCAATTTTAAAGTAAATTACTGCGTATGAGGGAGATCCTAACAAATAGAGAGAGGAGGATGACGAGACAATTCTTTCGTTTTCTGTTGAGAAAGAATTCATTTTATACAAAGACAATGAAATGTCGGTTGAATAAAGTCATGCCTCCACAAAACTGTCTCTTTCGTACGCGGTCAGTCGACGAATTAATTCTGACAAAATGTTTGATTGTTTTGAAAACATCTGGAGAACCACATAATTTAGGCTTGCGAGCCGCACACAGCCCACGAGACGCACACACCTCGGCGCCAATATTTTGAGCATGTCTGCACGATGTCATTTTTTTTGTCATGCTGAGAATACTGCTAGTTCCACACTTCTACAGGCACATAAACACATGCATACATTTGGTTCTATTCTCATAAGTTAACATACTTATATGTTTTCGTTTTTCGTCATTTAGTAAATAAATAAGCAACTTTGACATGAAAATATTGTTAGCAGTGTTTTTCTTTCATCCTTACTACAGTATTGGTGGATGAGCGTGTGGTTTATTAGATAACGGTTCGAAACTAGAAAATGTAGAGCCGAGATTGAATTCTAGTTGGATACATTTGAGAAAAGTAAGAGGTTAATATTAGGACTTTTACACCCCTGGTCAAAATCTTAATACCAGATAAAATGGGTTAAAGAATATAAAATACTCTTAATTTATTTAAAATATATTTGCGAAACATTTACATTAAATATAGTTTATCAACAAACAAGTGAAAATTTTAAGCGTTTTATTTAAACAAATATTGAAAAAAAGAATTTTTTTCGTTGGTCATAAAAATAAGACCACGTGTGAAAAAAAACAAATTAGTGGACAAATTTTTTAGAAATCGTCAGTGTTCTCATATCTTTAGGCGTGTAGATATTTACGTAGCTGATATCTAGATTTTAATGTTGCTAAGGGTAAAATTTTAACAAACTTCGACCAGGGCAGGATTGCTGAACTTCAAAGACGTGGTCTTACGCAATGACCCATTGCAAATAAAATTGGACGTAGCAGAACTGTCATTGCTAACTTCATTTAAAATCCGGATGCGTGTGCTTCTAAAAATATCAAGCGGTCGCCCCCCAAAAATCTCACCATGTCTAGACAGACGCATTAGGTGAGAAGTTAAGTGAGGTTCAAGCCTAATATAAAATCAGATAAATGCGAATACAGATGATGAATGCAGCTCTCAATCAATTCGATGGAATTTAAATAAGAAAGGTTTTCAGAACTTGAAACGGTTGCAGAAGCCTCGTCTTCTTCTTCGCCATAAAACCACCCGTTTACAATTTGCTTCCGATTATCAAACTTGGGATGTGGATAAATGGAAGAAAGTTTTGTTTTCTGACGAGAAAAAATTCAATCTTGATGGACCAGATGGTTTTCATCGTTACTGGCATGCAAAAAATGTCCCAAAAGAAATGGTCCCAACACAACACAGAGGAGGTGGATTAATTATGGTCTGGGGTTAATTTTCGTACAATGGAATGCTTAAGTTACAGGAGATAAAGGTCGTCAAGCAGCTGCTAGTTATATTGACATGTTAAGAAAGGCATCGCTAATTACTGAAGACCCTCATCTATACGGAAAAATATGGATATTTCAGCAGGACAATGCTGCAATCCACAACGCTCTCCAGATCGGAATCCAATCAAGAATGCTTGGGAATAGACAGTAAATGATCTTTATAAACATGGATCGCAATTTGAAACTGTGGATGCTCTTCGTGTTGCATTTTAGGCGTCCTGGGCGAGCACCCCAAGCACCCTCATGCAGAAGATAATGAGTATGCCAAAGCGAATTTTCAAATTAATTCGCAAAAATGGGGTATGTACTGAGAATTAAATTGTCATTGTTACTTATTTGTTCTGTATATTCTATTTTTATTTACATGGTCTTACCTTTATGACGAACAAAAAAAAAATAAGGAGATAGTTAAGTGAAGCCCTTAACTTATGCATATTATGGACATAAATTTGATAGTAATTAGCCAATTCTAAAAAAAAAAATATTTTAACGTAGTCACACTTGATTTTGCTGGGCTATTTTAATTGCACTTGCCCTCGATAGATCTGGATGCTTACCATTTTTGTCAATACTTTGACCAAGTTATTTAATTTTCTGCAAAAAGATTCATATTTTCCTTCATTAAGCTTGAATCAGTATTCTCTTACTTTTTCCAAAATTGTTTTCACGTACACAACATGTTTTTCTTTCGATATACTTTTGATCAAAATGTCGTCCAGATACGCCGCAGCGAAGTCACAATCCGCAAACATATCATCTATGGCATGCTGAAAAATAGCTGATGCTACTTGTATAAAAAAAGGAATTAGGTTAAACTTAGATAATCCTCTGTGCGTATTTACGGTCGTTAATTCGTTAATTCAAAATTAATTTGTAAATGTATTTCAGAGAGATCCAGTTTTGAAAATATTCTTCCGCCGTACATCGTCAAAAAAATTATTCTGTACATTGTAATGGGTAGTTATGTGTTTCTAAACAACTGTTTAATCCAGTCAAGAAATCTGGGTAAACACTAAATTTATTATTTCTTTTCTTTACATACACCAATGCTGGAAGCCATTTTGAATCGTAATTTTTTCGTTTATGTCAATTCTTTCAAGTCTGTCCAAATTTTCATAAGTTGCTCTAATGCTGCGAATGGTATGGTCAGTTACGGCTTAAATACTGGCGTCGAACCTACTTTGACAATTAAATCCGCTTTCAATTTTTAACACCGATCTGTTTCATTTGACAGAACATCTGAAAAACATATTTTTAATCCTTTTTTTATTGGTCGCCTGTTTAATTACATTTTACAATAAACGTTTATTGGCAAATCCCAAAGTACAATCAGTTCCAACCAGTCCGTTCCGAATAAATTCGTAGCATTTTTAATACATAAGCTTTAGTTTAGTATGCTTATTAAAGAATGAAACATTGCATGTTATTTCTCCCTACAAAATTAATTTCTCACTAGAAACTGAAATCGCATCATTGAAAGTCATTTTTAATAAAGACTTTCCAATTTCCTTCCATGTGGTTTCACTGATTATCAAATATTACTACCAGTGTCCAGCAGCATTTTCCCGCACACAAAGTTACAAATTTTCTTTTGTTTTCTGTTAACATTTTGTCCGTCGCAAGGCTGTGTACTAATTTTTACCCGTGAGAATTTTTTTCTTCTTTTGGTTTTGAAAAGTGACTTTATATGTTCTCTTTTACAACACTTGTAACATTTTGCATTTACATATGGCCAGTCGCTCACAAGATTTAATTAGCCACATCTGAAACAAGAATATATTCTCCTTTTTGTACATTTGTCCTTTGCTTGTACCAATGTACATTCTTTTTGGCAGAATTTCTTCGGTATTATGTTACAGATTTAGCAATGTCTGCCAATCTTCCACTATTTCTTTCAGTGTAATATTATAGTTTTGTTTATTTTTTTGTTAAATTTCTGCATCATTCTTATCTCTTAAACCTTGCAGGAAAATCAATCCGTTGAACATATCTGGAGTCATTTCGTTTATTCTAAACCTTTCATCTCCTTTATTGTCGATACCAGCATACGGGACAACGTCACCGTTGCCTTTTTTGGATAGATTAACGCACTTCCAACGAGCATTAAATAGGCAGCTCCTGTCGCTAACTGTTTTTGTCAGAATGCGCACCGTATCTTCAAACCGAATTTCACCTAGTTTTTCCGATAAAATGTAATTGCAACATTATTCAAACACTATCGGGACTTTTTTTCATCAACAGCAAACTCGTTTTGCCTTATATTCAAGCCTCTGCATTCCTGACTGGATATTTGTTCATATCAACGAAAATATGCAGAAAAAAGTCACTCCCTAAACAGCATTGTATATAAATTCTGATATGTTTTTTTTTCTTTTTTTTTTATCATCGTCTGCCGTAAGAGACGTTGAGAAACTTATGGTTTCCGTCCGAATTGTATCCAACAATTAAAATCAACAACAAAATAGACTCCATATAAAACATTTCTTTTCGTTCTGGTAAGAGATTAAATCATGGTGTATATGTCATCAAACAACTACAATAAATTTCTTATGTCGCAAATAGGAAAATGTTTACCAGATTTCTCAACCTCACAACAGCATATGATCACAACGGTAGGGACTTTTTTTTCTTTTCCATTAGAAACCAACTTGCAGAATCCGGATTCACCGAATGCATCCATCTTATAGAGGAAGTATATCGATCTACAGAATCTTAAATATCCGGCGTGGGCCACGATACGAAAAACTCGGCATGAGAACTACAAGAGCGAAATTACTATGCCCTGTGATGTGATGAGATGGACACATACAATTTAGGCATTCCATTCCACATCCAAAACGGATTTACTAGTAGAAATCAACGGAAGTCTTTTTCCCTCTCGAGGTGAATGTATAGATGATAAGTGGTTATGATGATGACATAAGCATTTATACTTAGCATAAAAATGATCTTGGATTATGCTGTAACGTAGAAAGGGTTACTAAATGAGTAAGAACCAAAACGGAGGTTAGAAATGAAATGGTAAATTTTATAACATCAACAAATTACAGTGGCGTTAAGTAGGTGAACCACTGCTATTTTTTGGACTACTTGGATATCATATTTTCAACATTTACAATAGAAGCGATGAGACTATGTTGCGCTCCATCACGGGACGAGAATCATCGGCCAATGATTCTTATCGATGCACAACACACATCGTTTTATGCAAATAAGTATTTGTAATAGAGTCAGTATTCATAGTCTTACTGAATCTGTAAAGGTTAAATTAGGCATCAAATGTAACATTTAAACTTGTTCAAAGTTATCAAATGTAACATTTAAACTTGTTTAAAGTTATCAAATGTAACATTTAACCATGTTCAAAGTTTTCAAATCTCTGTTGTTCATTCGCGGACCAAAATTGAATTTGAGACATATTTCAAAAATTCTATATGGATTTTCGTTTCTGACAAGAGATGGGTGACAATCCGCATCATTATTGAGTCAGAACATCTAACTATTTCTTCTTATATGATTATTGAAAATGCCGGCGTTTAGTAATGCGTGATTCGGGAATGAATTCCCTAATTTATTTAATAAGTACAAATGATAAATATTTTAGATATATACCATTGATATATATTTTAGAAGTTTAACTTGGACCTTTTCTACTCAGTATGAAGAAGTCCTATTTCATAATTTTATATTGGATGAATTCCTTCCGGCATAGGTAGTCGGAGATAGATAAATAAATGTTAAAATAGAAACAAAAGACGTCCAATAGCAAACAGAAGATATAAAGATAAAATAAACAAATGACAGCCAGTTATGCACATTTAATTATTTTTTAGAATATTCCCTGGAATAATCATTTATAAAAGATATAAGGATAGATTTACATGGAGGATTACCATTAGATTTTATTTTTATTATATTTACGTTTGCCCATTCAACAGCATTTTGAATGTGCGGACTGCGTTCGTTATGGTGGGATTAGGAACCTCTGCAGTAGTGGGTAATTGCAGATTTATGCAAAACTCGAATTTTTTTATTCTCGTCCATACAAGGGGCTATATCCGTCGTTTTGACTCTATTGTAATGTCTATCTCTTCCCACCTATCAATTTTTCATAATGATATTTATATTATAAGTCTTATATTCAGCAATAAGTAAAATAAAATATATTGTTATGTTGTTAAATTACCCACCATGTTAAGAATTTCGTTATATTTGTTGAATGTAAGGATTTGGAAATTAATAAGTACACGAGAGTTGTGATAAAAAGCAAATAATAAGAAAAGACGGAGAAGAAGAAAAAATATGCATCAAATTAATGCAATGCAGCACTGAACAAAAATAAGGCGTCTAATAATAATTATGTCTACGGCTGCTGGATACAAACAAGTAATATGGAGATGTTTACGAACGAAGAAAAGTAAATATATCTGGAGGAGAAAATGTGTAAGGTGCAGTTGCACGGTTAATAGCGAGACATCATTGGGATAATCCTGGCACCAGAGATTACGCTTATTCGTTATAATTTATTTTTATTTTTAATCCATAAATGTTACAATAGGAAAAAAAACCTACTGAGCAATAAAAAAGCTAACAGAAATTCAATGAATTAAACACTAATAGAAAAAAAAACAATAATAATATTTCGTTTGTATATTACAAGGAATTGACAAAAGTGTTTTTTATCATTTTCTATGAAATGTTAAAGGGCATCTGAATATTCTAAAATGATTGCAAGATTTATAATTAATAAGTAATTTATAATTAACGAGGCGGATATACAGATATATCTACAAAAGGAAAGAAAGCTAAGGAAAGATAATTTATGGAAGGAAAGATTAATTAGTATAAGAGATTAAAAAAAGCTAAAGAGAAAGCCGATTTAATAAATACGGACACACAGACAACAAAATAACAAAGAACACATATGAGACAACATTGAGAAGGAATACATGAGATTAATAATGATATAAAATAAAATTGTACAAATTGATAATGATAAAAACAGGAATTATTTAATAGAAACACATACAAAAGGGATGAAAATAGACCAAATATGAAATTGTTGTAAACTAGGAAAGGTTACTGAATGAGGAATAATCAAAACGGAGGTAATCTTTATAACATCAACAAAACAATACTCGCCAGAGGCGGGAATAGGTAAACCACTATTAGTGGTGGACTACTTAGGCAGCCTGTTACTCTCACAATAATGTCTAACGTATTTATGCGGATGGGGTCATATCCAATAATGTTCATATGAACGGTATATAACATAAATCTAGCTACAAATATATGAATAGAATGATAAAATTCAAATAGATGAATAAAGCTTATGGATAAAGACAGAGATGGTCTAATAAGTATAGGCTCAAAGGGACTGAAATAAGTAAGAGGAAAAGGTGAAATAACAAAGATAAATTAGATCAAATAAACTTATGAAATTATATAACTGGCAAGTTTTGTAAGGATATAGGCATAGAAAAATAAAAAGTAATATTAAGTACATATGCGACACAAGACAGAGAAGAAAATAAATGAAAAAATGAAATAACGAAAATGAAAAGTTAAAAACTGAGGAGAAATGACAAATTTAAATCATATCTGTCTATATTACCCATGATTTATTAAGCATATGGCCAACTTCACGGTTGAAATTAAAGCGGATAAACCTTAGATATAGGAAACCTGTTAAAAGTTAAAAACTGACACCTGTTTTGCAACAAACCCACCCACCGCGCAAAGTTCATAGGAACATGTTGCAATATATGTATATTTATATAAACATTGTTTTGTAGTATGTTGATGTTATTAGTACTGATGAAATATGGATATTCCAATAGAAAAAGGATAGAAAATAAATCTTCATTTTACTTGATGTAGTCGGGTAGTACCCAGTTGAAAGTGTGGATGTTCTGAGGATCACTCCAATGATTTTGAGTAGATTTTGTTTCACTAAGATTGGCTAATCAATTTTTTTTTATTTTAATTCTACGAAAGGAAATATCAAGCAAGTTAAAACAAGATCATCTGTGGCGAAGCTGATAAATGACTTTTTTTTTACTTGGACCTGAAATTGGTTGGTTAGAATTCTACGGCTTATCAATAATTAGTAGCTTATTTAAAGCCAAAAAATATTTTTAGATTGTAAGATATTTTTAGATAATAATGGTTAGTGATACAAGCTGAAATATTTAACCAATAGCTTGGGGAGAAGTGATCGTTTTATACCGTTCACAAGGGTATTTGGGTGTAAAGTGAACATAATGTTACCAACGGGAAATTGAACTCGACTTTCCGATTAACAATTCAGGGCCGTTGTCCGTTACACCAGCCGTACATCTAAACTTACAACCCCTGATATTATCAAGCAGTCACCTAGCTAGGTCCTAACCAGACGCGATATTGCTTAACGTAGGTGGTCTTAAGGGAACCGGTATTTCAACACGATATTGCCGTAAGTTTAAGAAATCGCTTTACGAGGTAAGGTAAAAGCTGTTATGTAGTATGCAGGTTTTCTGAATGAAGAGCCAATATTCCACACTAGGAATATTCTTTCAGTTTCAGTATAACCCTTTTAGTCACAGAACAATTAGTAACTGCCAATGATAAAGGCATATAGTGGTAACGAAACTGTTATCTGCGTGGAAAGGTGAATTAGTGTGCCGCGTACAACTTTTGACTGAATCCATGTCATTGACTTTGCATTATGTCCATATAAATCGTACGCGTCTATCTTCCACAAGCTAAAATTTAAAGAACCAAACACACTTCTCTCTGTTGGACAAGTCTGTTTTCAAAATCAGCCTAAAGAGGGACGGGTTCCGTCAGGTTATTTTTCCTATGAGACATCAACATGTGGTGCTGCAACGACCCATATGAGTATCAGGAACGATGACCCTAATAAAATAACAATGACATAAATAGATAAACAGAAATTTATAAAAAATAAAAGCTGTCTCATAATAAATTAGTATTTTCATCAAAATATTCAAAATAAACGTATTATCCTTACACTTAAAATAATTTTCCGCAGAAGCCTTACCGAAAGGCAGTATAGATTACTATGAGCAAAGGAGTTACCATAATGTTTACTGAGAACATTGTAATTCATTTAAATATTGATATACCATCGTGTCAAATGCTACTGAAAATGTTCCTCTACTATTGGAATACACTAAATTCTAAAAGATAGGTTTCAGGATTGGAAGTAAGTTAATTTTCCTGGTTAACTGTCACCTCGCTAACTACAATGAAAAAAAAGAAGCTTTTCCTAAAATGTGTTTTTCGCTGAATGTGGATACACATATCCGTTTCTTCATCACTCTACCAGCCATCAAAAATAAGAATATATTTGTAAACAGGAAACGTAATATACAAAAAAAAATCTTGTCGAAATCGGCAGGAAGAACTGAAAAACAACGAGCAAGATTGTCAATAACTTTATGTTACTTCGACAGTGATAGATAGCCATCAAACACAAGAAAATATATTTATATTTATGTACAAAAACATGCTGAGTAAATGTGAAAAGGGGCATGAATTATAAATAACATTAAGTTTCAGCCAAACCTTTTTCTGTCTGTCATCAGCAAGGATGATGCTAGACTCCTGGAGAGCAACGCACTGCGCTTTCTTGACTTCACGTTTGAAACTGAATTGAAGTGGAGCGAGTACATCAAGTCAATACGTGCATCTACTGCAAGGAAATTTGGGTCAGTGTGTCGTGTCAGAAATTATTTCTCGTCAGTTTCCATCTTGCACAATTACAAATCTACCATCCCTCTGTACATTGAATACTGTTGTCATATCTGGTCTGTTAATTTGCTATTCATCTCAAGGTTCTTGACAAAATCTAAGCAAGGATCTGTCGTGTAATAGATCTGGACTTGGCACATTACGACTTCAGTCATTTTCACACAAATGCGACACGACTCCAATCTATCTTTTCTACCAATATTTTCATGGCAACTGATCTGATGAGCACTTTTCCATGGTGTTCTGACAACATGGTTTTAAGTGTGCTGCTAGATTGACATCTAGGTCCTAAAAGTTTAATATTAAAATAACTAAATGCAACCGCCACTTCTACTCCGACAGATTTCTTTATCGCACTTCTCGTCTATTGAACTCCATTTCGTTAACTTGCTTCCGTGATAAATACATTCTTCAAAAATTTAAATGCAGCGTCAATCGCCACCTTCTCCCGAATCATGTTCATCTTTTGTCCTTTGCTCAATCCTTCCTGTGTTCTGTTTTTTCGCTCAATTTCACACACTATAACCCCCCCTCCATACTATTGGCATTTCCACCTTGCTTGGGGTAAAAAGATAAAAAAAAAAGATTGTTTAGCATGCTCATGTTGTACGAAAATCAACCATCTGGCAAAATCGTCAGCTATAACATTGGATAAACTTTACGTAACATTGGAGATAGCCGAAAAAATTAAAAGAAAATGTTATTGTATTAATTCATTCAATTTCATCGAAGCAAATAAACCTTTAAGCAAAATAAAAATTTTCCAGTCTGTGACTTGCGA
This sequence comes from Acanthosepion pharaonis, assembly GCA_903632075.3. NCBI lineage: Eukaryota > Metazoa > Mollusca > Cephalopoda > Sepiida > Sepiidae > Acanthosepion > Acanthosepion pharaonis. The sequence continues at coordinate 972,383 of CAHIKZ030000067.1, read as the reverse complement.
AATCTACGGTAAATTTATTTTGTTTAATTAGCAATCTTTTCCAGCAATAACTTTTTATCATGTTATCTTTCACACAGATAGATAAAACGACCACCTTATAAACTATGTCCACACTCATACACACATAAACTTGCATAGATGAGAATTGACAGGTGCACCTACGCATTCAACAATAATATTTAAATTGCCATATATTTAAATAAAAAGGACATTTTAAACGCCTTTTATACAGGAAGGGTAGATAGTGTAAGGATTATCATTACGGAAAAGGAAATCGCATTGGCGAGTTCAATTCTACTGCGATTTTGTTTTGTTCACTTTGTGATAATGCTCTTGAAAAAAGAAATATCTTCTGCTGTAGATTAAATGGTAGGGTTGATAGGCTCACTTTAAGTAAAACTCTGAATCCAATACCAGCTGGAGGAGTCAAATAACCCATCTGCTTATCTTTCCCTAGAAACGACTGCCGTCAGTGAGGCAGATTATACAGTTCAACTACAGTATTGCCGGACTCTTAAATTGACATCTTATAGACTAGAAATCACTCCCTCATATACACTTGCGCATAGTTCAGATATTATATTTACACCTATAACCAAGCACTGAGAACATTAAATAGTCATACACTATATAATCCCTTGTCAGAATATAAATATATAAGCACTAATCACTATATAATACTATGATTACATAACGTCATTTCTTTTTTAAAACGTTTATCAATCTAACATGTTTCTGTTTTATTAATATTCCTCAGGGAATGAGATATGAAGAAAAAGAAAGAAATTTTGGTATTTTTCATTTATGTTGTTTGATTTTCATTTATTAATCATGCTCCATGAGCATTCGACTTGTCAAATAAACGTTAGTATCACTTATAGTGTTCCGAATTTAAGGACGTTCAAAGAAATAACCAGATTCTAAACCTAACAGAAAAATAACCCAGTAAATATTGATTTATCTAAGTGTACAATAATTCTAGTTTGTCTATGTGTGATTCAGATGATAATTTATATACGTAAGTGTGTATATGTCTATTCAGACATTACCTTTGCTGGTCTTCCGCATCTTGTAAATGTTTTTACGTATATAACATTTGTTTTGGATAAAAAATATATTAGATTCATTATGGTTGGATTCAATGATGATGTAATATAGAGTTTTCATGAGTGCTTATTGGAGATAATATAGTTATTAGTAATTACTTATAAGTAATTTCAAAGTAAAGAATTGTGTTATTTCTTTAATTAAGGTGGCATTTGTAAAATCAAAGTTGTGTCCAATTTTGTTCTTGTGTATTTATGAGGTTGTCTAAAGAAAAATATATTTTATTTTGGCAAATCCGGGCTTTCAGATTTCGGGATGTCTCTTCTCTACAAGTGCTTATACCTTGTAATATATTTATTTGATAAGTACCGGCATTTGAATTAATATTGGATTTATTTTTCTTCCTAAATATATCACCGATTTCTTGGACGTGGTGGTAAAGATGGTAGTATTAGGTAAACTAATTTATTACAAGTTTTTCAGAAATAGAGGGCAGGATTATGAATCCATTGTTTTGGTAGAAGTGTAATCAGAGCTGTCTACTTTTTTGATTTGTGAATTTTGTAGGATCGTTTTGTAACGTTGGAGATGAAATGAAGTTGTAGTCGTCCCAACATCTAACACTATATAAACCCTAATCAAATAGTGTGTGTGTGTGTTTGCGTATGTGTACGTTTTATAGAGAGTGTGGCTCAGTGTGTGTGATAATTTTGTTGATGATCATATTTTTAAAATCTCTGTTAAGTGAAAAGAAATGTCTATACAAAGAAAACGGAAATTCACCCATATTTCTGTAGTGGACACTGATGTTTATATAGAAAATTTCAAATATTGGAAGTGCGGTTGTGGCTTTTATTCCTTCTGCGGTTTTTTATTCTCTTGACAAATTTTGGTCCTTCCGTGTTTAAATATATTCCTGCTCAATATCAGATATAGAGCGTGTGTAATTATAAATGTGAACATAGAAGTCAACATTTAGAGGCGATAGTCTCTTTCATGCTAGACGCAATCGTCAGGCCACGAGTGTTGTTATTTTTCTCGGTTATTTATATATACGGGTCTGTAGGGCATTGTGGGTAGTCTATTTTGGCAGTTATTTTACCGGAAGTCATTTATTTGTTTATTTATTTATTTGGGTTAAATTATTTTGCTTGTTTTTTTTATTAACTTTTATTTTATTTTTTTTTATCTTTTATTTTTATTTCTTATTTTATATATATATTTATTTTTTATTAGTCGGCGTTTTCATTAACGTAGTAAAAATGTTTTTATCGCTTATTTAATAGTTTTCTTTTGGTTTGGAAAGATAAAGCTATTTATTCAATTTTGGGGTTGATTGTTGTAGTTTATTCTAACTATTATTTTTGCGGGAGCAGTTTCTAATATGTTTATTACTTCATGTATTTATTTGGATTGATTATCTTTATTTGTTTTTTTTTTCTAACGGTTACTTTATCGGGATCGGTTTGTTAGTTTATCTATTTATTTGGATGAATTTAGAATAATTTATTTTACTTCTTTTTTTTCATTATTTATTTATTATACTATATATTTTTATTTACACCTTTCGATTTTTGATTTTTAAATCGTAGTATTTATTTTTCTTTTATCGTTATATAATAGATATAGCTATTTTTTACGTCCGATTTTTGGTTAGATTTTTATAGTCTAACAAATATTTTGGTCATAATGGTTTGTTAATTTGTTTATTATTTACTTTATTTATCTGGGTTAATTTATTTTGGTTTTTTTTATTTTTTATTTATTTATTCTATTTCTTCTTTTCTAACGAGTGTGATTTGTTAACCTGGTTGGGTTAATTTATTTTGCTTATTTCATTGTCATTTTGTTTATTAATTTATTTATTTTTTATTTTATTTTTTTTTCAGTTTTCGGTTTTTAAGTAACGTAGTAAAAACTTGTTTTAATGTCTGCATTTTGAGATGAGCTCGGATCTTTTATTTAATAATTTATTTTGGCCTGGGGAGTTAATGATAGCTATTTTTTCATGCAAGCAAAGTTTGCAAGTTTTTAATTGGTTGTTGTAGGCTGATGATCTTTTCCTTATTTTCAAAGATATTTTTGGTGTATATGCGTCCTGAGTTGTTAAATTCAATCAAAGTAATTGCTGTCTAAATATCTGAGATGAGATGTTAACATTATTTACACTATTTATATTCGGAATATTTTCCTCATCTTGTTCTTATCAAAAACTTTTCGGTCGTTATAATCTTTTCCTTCCTCTCATCTAGTCAACCGAAACTGAACGCATTTTTATAGCTCAGAATTCCCTGTAGTGTATTCACATCAATATAAGGTCGAAATGTTGCGGTAACAACAAAGAGGAGGACAATAGTCCTAATACAAACAGAGTAAATATTATCTTGATAATATTTAATCTGTTGGTTTGTTCAAGTTCACGTGAATGCATATTACACCAATGGCCGTCTTTTAAAAGAGGTGTGAGTTTTGATGTTGTTCTGATGGAACATCGAATACTTATTATTGGCTAGATCCGATGTTTTTTATCGATTTTAATTGGTTCCTTTCGAAACTGAATATGTCTGAATTCAACATCTGATTTAGAAATAAAAACTCTTAATTTGAACTGCTTTTCCACTACTAACTGATACACAGTATATCATTACTTTCTTTATTTCACTTTTACTGGAATATTTATCGCTAAACTTTCTTGTAAACAACCCTATTTTAAGCGACTCTTTTTTTATCCTGATTGTTCTTTTCAAAATTAGGACTTATTTCTGCATTTAACACTTCCGCTGCTATCTACGGAGATCTTCGTTTTTCTTATATTGCTCCAGCTGGCTAAGTACGGAAACCTACGTTTTTTTTTTTGCATACCGCTGTTATGAGTGTCCCGATGCGCCATTTATCGTCAAATCACAAAGGACAATGCTTCAAAAGATATCATGTGTAGACCCATTACTGTTCTGGTAAGTCAGTCCCAGGTATATCCATGAAAATGGAAGGCTGTAAAACGAACTGGTGCCAGTTTTCTGTGTAATAAAATATGTAGGTTGAAATTTGGCATTTTCCTTAAAAATGGCTGGCCGGATGGGGACAGCACTGGTCAAATGAGTAGCAGTGAAAGTGTTAAATAGAAAACTGCAAATAGAAATCCGGTGAAATATTACTTTCCTGTTAGATCGAGTGACATGCAAACATCTTAGCGATTAACAGATCAAAATACATCATATGTAATAAGTGGAGTATCACTGCAATGTTCCATGACATGGCTCATTTTAAATCAACATTTATATGAAGTCATCATAAAAGATTGCTGAGCTGCCGGAGCGTTTTCATGCTTTCAGATGAAATGTTCAAATCAAAACGTAGCAAACTATTTACGCATGGTACTCGCCGTTATGGCACGCTTTTTTTTTCTTTTTTTTTTCTTTTGCTGTTATATATCATTGTTTTCTTTTCCAAAAATGAAAGAATATTTTTTCAGTATGTTTTTAATCATTTTACCCCAAGCAAGGCGGAAATTCCACTAGTACGGAGGGGGTTACAGTGAGTGAAGTTTAGAGAAATGACTAGGTATAGTGGGGAAAGAATACACGATGAACGGGATTCAAGAAGATAGATGGCGATTTATGTTGCATTTAAATTTTGGAAGATTGTAGTTTTCAGCGAAGCAAGTTAATGGAATGGAATCCCACGGCGGGAAGTGAGAGCAAAATATAATAAAAAAGATTGGAATAGAAGAGGTTGTTACATTTAACAGTTTTAACAGGAAAACAGGTGGGACCTAAATGCCAATCTAATAGCGCGTTTAAATTGACATAGTCTGGGAGCAAGAGGAAAAGGATCGTCAGAGTAGTTGCCTTGAAAAGATTTTTAGAAAAGGCAAAAGGAAGTCACTTCGGTGAGAATGTAACTCAAGTTGAGATTACAAGTCAGGATCGGTTACAATGCAGATCCTTGTTTGGATATTGACAAGAACATCGAGATGGATAGCGGGAACACCAGAGCTGCTATGACAACAGTATTCAATGCACGGTCAAATGGTAGATTTGTAAATGTGCAAGATGGACTCTGACGAGAAAAGCCTTCTGGCACGACACAGTGATAACATTTCGCTTGCAGTAGAAGCAGCTCTTGGGAAATATAATTGTCTTTCCGACAGTGATCAAACTTGCATTTCGCTTTGTAAGGAAAACCACCGTTTGATCATATGTGCTTTGCGCTTGAACACGGAGAACATCGGACCAAGCAAGGTTCTCTTTTCGTTTTTTAAGGAAATAAATCCTTTTCACACATATTACATTATAGAAGCATCATATTTGCTCAATTTTCGTATCCGAAACACAAAGCAATTTCTAAAGAAATAATAGATCTATTTTTAATTATATTTTTTCTTGGTTTAAGCGTTATTATAGAGCATACTCCGTATTCGAAACAGATGCCTGTTTTTAAATAAATAAAATTATCAATTATATATATATATATATATATATATATATATATATATATATATATATTATATATATAGCGCAGATGTATATATATATATATATATATATATATATGTATATATATATATATATATAACTATATATATATATATATAGCGCAGATATACATATATATATATAACACAGGCACACACACATACACACACACATATATATATATATATATATATATATATATATATATATATATATATATATATATATATATATATATATAGAAAAATATACAAAAAACAAAACAAAAAAACATATATACAATTATGCAGTTTTAATGTTAATATGTCAACGTCGGACGTTTCGGTCTAATAAACCATCTTCAGGACATATTCATAAATATAACATTATCAATACAATATCAATATTTTTCTTCATACTGTCGGATCTATATCCATATATTTGCTTACATATATATATATATATATATATATATATATATATATATATATATATATATATATATATATATATTTAAAATATATTTTTAAATAAGATTTCCCGAATGTTCAGACCGGTAGACGAAACTAAATAAGTATGCTGTTTATTAAATAGGGCGTGTACTCAAATAAAACTATGAACTACAAATAACGTTTAAAGTGATAAAAATCTGTTGGATGAATAAATCCATATTCACTGTTTCTTTGGAAAATTTCTTGTTTTTGCCCTTTTGGGTGGGAACAGGATTAAACACTCTTTCACTGTGGAATGTAATTGGCGGGAAAAGAAATTCGGGGAATATATCCATAGCGGAAAATACACTAAATTCTGCTCAGATATAACCTAGCAGTTAGTAATAAGTGTGGTCGACCACAAATATTATATAAATGTGAACTGGCAGCTGCCAAACTGACAAACGACGTTACACACCTAACATCGAGGATGATTGCATCGAAACCAATCCCAAATGAATAACGGTGGTGCTCAACCTTTCAGTCAAAGTAATCTATAGCCGACACTGATTTCCATGTGGTTTAATAATTATCGCCTAACAAGAGAACCATATTTGATGTGATGGCATTGATTACTGCATGTTATCTGGTCCAGAACATCGACTTTGGATCTTAGAATTGCAATGATAATCATAATATTAACAGTTTCCTTATAAGGAAACAATCATTGAACGGAGAGGCAGTAGCTGTTATTATTCTTTCCATTGATAGGTGTTTCCTTGCTCACGTTTTATCTGACGTAATGTGGAATGTCAGCATTTTGATTATATTATTATTTCCTACTCGAGTTGCATGTTATATCGCTTGTAGTTTTTGCTTTTGTTAAAAGTCCTCAAGTGAAGTCGTATCTCTTAAGTGGTATAGTTCTTTGTCTGAGATTCTGTTGCGCCAGTCCATAAGGTTCGAAGAAGTGTGATTTTCGCCAAGTCTCAGAACTATTCACTCGTTCAAAACAATTTTAATTATTTATCTTATAAAGTGGTTGGCTACAGTTGGTAGTTTAGATATTTCTCAACGTTTTGGTCCCGTACACGACAACAATATGAAAGTCTCTATTTGAAAAGCCTATTTAAAAATATGACTCTAGTTATCAGGTTAGTGTTCCAGTCTGTAGCAATTTACCGCGTGGTTCTTCATCAAATCGATTGGTCAAATAAGTGAGATTTGAATGATTCTGTCAAGATTGTACATGAAGAAAAGCTTATCAGAGTATCTATCCAACCTGTTAGATTATGAAATTCTATCCCTTATTTATTGTTGAACCAACTGAATTTAATTTGACTTCTTTGGACAACAACTGCGTAGATTCGCAAGTTTAATAGGTTGTTGCAAGTTTAATAGGTTGTTGCAATAATAGGTTGTTGCAAGTTTAATAGGTTGTTTGTTGCAACAAAGTATCGCTACACTTTCATCTGCATAAAATGACAGAATACGGCTACCAGAAATATTTGGTGATAGGTAGTAATATATTAACCGAACGTATTTGTCGGATTTAAATACCCTTGAATAGAAATTCGACAATTCAGAAATCCCCTGAACCGAAACAAATCTTAACTCAGTTATAAGCCATCTGGTGGTATCACTGTAATATATATAGGGTGCGATGGATACATTGTCGTCTAAGTTACGCAAAAATAAAAATAACACTGACATTTCTTTTTAACAGAAATATTTACTAAAATTACACAAAAATATCTTGAAATACTAGAGAGTAAATGTATTCAATAATTTCGGTATTGGCTTCAACCGCAGCCTGCAGAAGACTCCGGAATCTCTTGCATCTCGTGCGGTTACCTTGTTGAATTTGGTGAATGCTGACATAATCCTTGCCTTCAGTTCATCTTTGGTGATAAAGGAATATTTTTTAGTCTCCCGCTCAAATGTGTGCCACATATTATAATCTTGTGGGTTGGTGGCTGGGGAGTTAGTTAGTCAGATTTAAGGATACGCAAATATTTTCTGACAGCAATGACTGGGTGCTCCTGCTTGTGTTGGATTGTGTCGAGTCCTGCTGCCATACATAGGAATTCCAGCAACCATCGTACGATACCCGATGTTAAACCATGTCGAGGCTGGTTAATTCCCAGATGAGTTACCGTATGTATTTGTTTATTTATGTGTGTGTCTGTGTGTGTGTGTTGATTTGAAGACAAATTTTATTTTAAAATTTGAAACAATGTGCGACTGTAGATGTAAGCCGAAAATGTATTAAAAATTAATTCAATAATATATTTTCTCATCAGTTTTTGTAACGTTGTGGTTACAATTATCAGTATTGCTATAGTCTGTTTTTGTACCACTGTTTGAATCAGAAGAAGAAAGAAAGAAAGAAAGAAAGAAGATAAGAAATAAACAAAAATAAGAAGGAAAAGAACTAAATGCAAGAGAGAATGAAGAAAAAAAAAGAAAGAAAAATGGAAGAGACAAGAAAGAAAAAATAAAGAAATAAAAGCAGGAAAGAAATGAAAATAAGACAAGAAAGAAGAAAATGAAGAAAGAAAGAAGACAAGAAATGAGAAGAAAAAAGAATTGTCAAGAAAAAAGGAAAAGAGAATTACACGAAAGAATGAAAGAATGAAAGAAATTCTAGAAATGAAGAAAGAAAGAAAGAAAGAAAGAATAAAGTAAGAAATAGAGAAATAAAGAAAGAAGGAATAGAAAGAAAGAAACGTGAATGTGTGAAGACTATAGAAATGTATAATAAAGAGTAAAGCAGAAGCAAGAAAAAGAAATAGCAAGAAAAAGAAAGATCAAAACGGAAAGCGCAAGAAGAAGAAAGAGCAAGAAAAAACAGAGAGAAAAAGAAATAAAGAGAGGTTTGATTAATGACATTCATGCACGAAATCTAAAATTCACTCAGTGCATTCGTTAGGAAAATAATATTAAATTTATATTTACAAATGGTAATATAGACTAATATATATTATAAACATGAAATATTTAAATATCCTAGTCGTAGCAATTATTACAGTTTATAGTTTTTATTTGAAAATGTTTTAAGATTTTATCACTTTCTGCTTTATTTTTTATAAATAATAAACCAAAAATGCCTTCCAATGAAATAAAAGCACGAATTTGATATAATTCTTACCAATTCTCATTATTCATAATTACTAAATATTATATTTATATAATATAGTTGTCATCTTCGGTTGGAACGCTATGGTAAGAGATAGCTATAGATGGGTTGTATTATAGATATCCTGTTTAATATGAGAACCAAGATTTTAATAATTAAATATCGTTTGAGATTTGTGTTAACTGATAAATACATATTAGGGTAGGTAAATTAAAGAAATCGTTAAAGAATCAGCAGACCATTATGAAAACATGCTGCAATCGCAATGAAAAATATTCTGTTGTCAAAATATTTATATCATTATTAAGAGGAAGGGTAAAAGTATTTTTTGAATATTTTATGAAATTCTTTAATACTTTTTAGAACATTCAAAATTTTGGTTAAAAACTTGTAGTCCCCTTTTAGCATAGCAAATTTTAGACTCAATTTGGGAATTCTTGCAGACATAAAATAATTGTATTTTAATGAAATTTTCAGGAATTATACACAAATGGATGAAATTATTTTTGACATTTTTTTTATTAGAAGATCTTGGCAAAATATCTTTTTTACATGTTTTCACAACCTTATTTGGTTTTATGGTAATTGAGAAATTCAACATTATGATTTTTCGTGTCTTTAGTGATTCTTCAAAACTTCTACATTTAACTAATATAGTTAAAAGTAGAGGTTTTGAAGAATTTAAATCACCGATTTTTTTTTTTCTAAATCTAACACCGTCTTACCAAACATCTGTTGTAAATCGAAAAATTAAAAAAAACGCAAGATAACTAAGAAATTATATAATTAGAGAAGCTTTTAATTGCTTCTAT
>CAHIKZ030000067.1:955000-957500 GCA_903632075.3 Acanthosepion pharaonis | reverse complement strand
CAGGTCAAGCGTTATCTTGCCTACATAACATCATAAACTGCATTCGGTAGATTTTCTTCTTACGCTCATGCAATATAATTCATTATTCCTCTATTTGAGTGGCTCTTAGGCCTAATATTTGGTGAACATTAGTAGAAATTAGGTGAAATAATTCTGATATATATCGTATCCAATCATAGGATGTGCAAGTTTTTTTTTTTTTTTTAATTAATAGATTGCTATTTTGTTTAATATACGTAGATTCAATAAACTTTAGTCTTTTCTTCAATTGGATTCATGGATTATTCGTATTGTGTGAGAGAGGATTCGTCTAATGAGAGAATTCTTCGTGCTAAAGGCTTAGCACACTGAAAATTGTAGTAGTATATAGCATACATCCATTGAACGTCTTAGTGTAACAACGGTCACGTTCTTTGAAAGTGTTATTAGTTTTCCGCTCATTGAACACATTGGAACGCGTTAAGGTTTACGTCAATTAAACAACTTAGTGTTATAAGGCTTACGTTCATTGAACGGCTTAGTTCTATAAGACTTACGTTACGTTGAAACACTTGTTCGGGTCAGATCACCAAACTTGAAAGTTCCAATTTATGTAGTGTTCTTTATATTCACTTACACGCAAATACCCTTGGTAAATGTATAAATCCACCTCTGCGTTTCCCAGGTATGGGTTAAATAGTAAGATGTGTATCAATAAATCATTATTATCACGAAAGCTGTCTTACAACTTAAAATTATTTTCTTGCTTTAAATAACCCGCAAGAGATTGATGATCTGAAAAAAAAAAAAACGAAGAACTCAGCCAAAAGTTAGTGTTACATGTGTTATATATACACAACTATAAACATGATTAGATCTTTCCTCTTTACCAATACAAAAATATTCTATAGATTCAATTTCAAAATAACGATTACAAGTTATTGAAAGCATTTACATTGTTTTACTGCTTTAACCAAAATCTCTTTCTGATACAGAAATATTTTTCGCTAGATATGTCGGCCGGTTTTGATTGCTACAAAAGAAAAATCCGAAATAAAAAAAAATCGTCTTCTAAAACACAATAGTCAATAAGGAATTTTGCCGCCCCCCCAAAAAAAATGATTCTGTGTGCCACCACATGTTAAACCTTAGATATAAAAAAAAAAAGTGAGAACTTGACCTCACACTCGAACATCGGCTCATCAACACAAATCATCAGTATCGATTTCAAACCTGAAGATAGATGGATCAACGCAGCAAATGACATCCCATTCGTGCTACCACCCGGTTTCTTTAATCCGAGCCAGGCCTCTCTCCTGACACTATACGTGACTTCCCGTACACGCCCTTACCAAAAACACCCTTACAATTAATCGTTTCCCTTACCAAGAAAAACTAAAGAACAAAATATAAACAATTCTGTAAATTTTCACAAAATTACTTACTTACTTACACACACACACACACACACACACACACACACATATACACACATATATATATATATATATATATATATATATATATATATATATATATATATATAAAGAAAGAACAGTAAGATATATAATCCGGTGTTCTTAGAGATATTTTTATTGTTACAAAATAGTGCTCAATGTAAATTTACAGAGCATAAAAATTATAAATTAATTGATTACTGGGTTTTAAAGACACAGCTAAAATCACATTTCCATAGTTACAGATAAATCTACTTCAACTTGACAAGGGGTGTCTGGGTTTTCCTGATGTCTGTATCATTGTATCATTGTATCGGTTATTAGCTACATTTTGGTAAGGGGTAGGGATGTCTTTAAAACCAAGTAATTTTAAAAGTTACTCCAAAATTCGCTTGAGGATGAAATGGAACTAATGTCTTAAATTAAATTCGTGGCTTTTAGCTTCCATTTTTGAAACATGGTTAGAACTGTGAAGCGAAAAAAAACATATTTTAAATCAATTAATTTATAATATATATATATATATATATATATATATATATATATATATATAAATTGGGTCAGTACATGAAGTTGGAATATGAATCCTTGTTTGTTCCTTCCTTTGCAATTATACGCTTGTTTAAGCATATTCAATAAAATTAACCTCTATTTTTAAGTGCTTATACAGAAGAATAATAGTCTAAAAAGTAAATATAATAAACATACTTTAAGATCAGTTATATATTGTGTACATTACATCAGTTTGGATAATGAAACTCCAGTGCAAATTAATATTTATTATTTTTCATTTAATGTATTAAATTAAATTATTCTGAATAATTGTCAAAGAGGAGACAACAGTCGTTGTAAACTTTCCTTAAAACGTACAACACAGACGGGCTGGATTTCTTTTTATTATATGTGATTTCATAGCTGGTCGTAAGTCCTCGGTTAGTTAAACAGGTAACTTATTAAAGGAAGTGTGGCTGTATTTTCAAAGAACATAAACGAACCGAGATTGCAAACTCACAGCATACACTATCCTGACCAAAGGAAACCAGTAACGTTCGAAACGCAATGAA
>CAHIKZ030000067.1:855000-950000 GCA_903632075.3 Acanthosepion pharaonis | reverse complement strand
GAATAATTAAAATTGATCTAGATGCTGACGAATTTCTACATAAAACCAGAACGAATTTTCTTCCATTGCCTACACAGGCGTACATGGGACATTCACATGATGACATGTATTTAGATGTAAATCAAATTGTTTCCTCATATACGCCGATCTACTCGAATATATTTCAGTATTTTACATGACTGATGCAAAATCCATTCAGTGTGAAAGCGTATTTCAAATTGCGTCCAATCTTCATTGCATCACTCTCTGAAAGTTAGATCATCTTGAAGTTAACAGCGACATTCGTTATCAACAATAATAGAGCTTAGTATGTCAGCAAATAATTTAGCAGTGAATTTGTTCAGTTATGGCATATGATTTACATTGATCAACAATAGGATTACCTCCAAAATAGAACATGTTGAGTCACCTTTAATAACTTTCTGCCAAGAAGTTAAACCATCCTGCTGAACAAACCCTTGACTTTGTGAAAGCATGAATTATATGATTCAAGTTGGAACATTGCTACGATATTTCTGTTGTTGCAACTTGAACAGTAGTCTTTGATGAGACATTGTATTAAAAGATTTCTGAAAAGTCTAATTAGATTATATCAGTTTCCATATATTTATTGGAGTTCTCAGTCCTGTTACTGAAACAATCCAAGAATCGGTGATGCAGCTTCATTTGAACTGAACGCCATAGCTTATATATTATTATGGTGTGCAGTTTTATACAGAGTGATGCATCCAAGAGGTTTAGGAACCATCACATGATCCATTTATAAACAGTAATTCGGACCACGTTTCTTCGTGGCTGAATGGTTAACAGTACATCAGATAAAATGATGGTTACCATGATGGTTATAGGTTCGATAGGTATCGAAGAAGCAAGTATTTTCGACGAAATTTCTCGTACATTCAGACTGGTAAATGTAATTAACACTAATTATTTTTCTTTAAATACAGTGCATTTAGAGTCTGTCTATATTTCTGAGATGAGGTATTATGTACATCCTCATCTTTGTCGCCATATTTATCACAATGTTTCGGCCGTTGTACGCTCTGGCCTTCTTCAGGTGGTTGGAATTTCAAACTGAACACTTTATTTCGCTTACTGGGGTAGACTGTTCTAGTTCCACGTGCCATGTTTGATGGATGTCAGTTATCTCCTGCTAATATCCCTCTGAAAATTCTCCACTGACTTAATTAATTATTCCTTAAGGAATCAGCACATATGCTAGGCCACAAAAATCTCCTGAGTTGACCAAGCATAGAAATAAATACAATATGGGAACCAGTAATAAGGAGTGCCAGAGAAAAGCAATGATAACAGCAAAGATGCAATATGAGCTCTGGTAAAAACATGTTTTGATAACGGCAAAAATTGCAATATGAGCACTGGTAAAAATGGTTGCTGAAGACATTAGGTTTATAATACCCAGAAATTCATACCCAGATGTACTGTAGGACATGTGTGGATAAAGACGTTGGTTAGATCCAGTGACAGGACCCAAAGAGTGTGAGTTCAATACCCGGTTAAGGCAGTGGAGAACTTTCAAAGGGAAATTAGCAATGGAAATTAACTGACATTCATCAAACATAGCACATGGAATCAGAACAGTCTACCCCAGTGAGCGAAATAAATGGTTCAGTTCGAAATTCCAACCACCTGAGGTAGGCCGGTGCGTACAACGGTCGAAACGTTGTGATAAATATGACAACAAAGATGAGGACAATAGTCCGAATAATGTAAATAATATGCAGTGCATTTACTCGAATAAATTATATCTATAAAAAAAAACGTAACAACGAAAAATATATTAAAAATAATTTTCAGACTTCATACATTTCTTAATATGTTGTCATTGTTTATGTTATGATATATTTCGTGAGCACATGATCGATCGAGAAAAATCGTTGAATATATATATATATATATATATATATATATATATATATATGAAAGAAATTACAGAGATAAAAAGCAACATAATAATATTTATAATAAGACTAATAACATTTATTGCGTATTAGTAGGACTTTTGACGAAATGGAAACATGATAAATAAGTTCTTATGAAACGAAATGTTCAGACACAGTTATTTTTCTTGTTGATGTGACGTGAAATAATTATTAAGTGGCACTTTTTCCGGGCGGTTTTTTTCCAGCGTTTGTTATATTATTGATGAGATCAAGTAATTATGGGTTGTTTTCTTTGATTAGGCTTGTAGACAGTTTCTCGTCAAGTTTTTGTGGAAGTATTGAGTATGCCTAAATTCCAATGTAAACCTAAAATTCAATGTCTAAACTTTTCTCCTTGCTAAACATTTAAAAATAATTATTCAGTTCTTCTTTTACAGTTAACATCACTTTCAATGTCAGCAATCGATTCCCAGTGCACTACTGATATGTCGTCACCTTGCCTCATTAAACACAGCCAAGAAAATAAGGATGATGTACAAACAGCTTTAGAATACAATTGCCTCATCAACAACAGTTGGACAAGCTGCTATATGCAACATTTCTGGCCATGTCTGTCTCTCACCCATTGGAATTCTGATCCGCCTGCGACCTTAAAGTGATTCTTAGAGAATCAATTATATTTTGAAATAGTGATTCCGATGACGAAACGGAATAATACTCTAAAGTTGCAGGTTTCTCGAAAAGTACGTATAGATTATGGTGTTTGGTTGCATTGCTTATATTTATTTCTAAATTCATTCAAAAAGATTCAATTGTGATACTTGTAATTAAATCGTATATTTTTATAATACAAAATTTACCAGTTTTCTTATTTTTCCAACTTTAAATATAGTAAGAGAACGATTTACTAACACCAAAAATATAAATTGTAAAGATTGCAGCGAAGTTAATGGGTATTGTCGAATATAAGAAATATATTTTACACATAAAGATGGCGGAGATTTCTGGCTGGCTGGTGCTCCAGGCTCGGGGGGAACAGGTATTTGATCACGTGCAAAAATATCGTTATACAACAGAAGAAATAGACGACATATATTAAATATACCCAATAAACGATAAAATCCTCGCTCGATTCGTGAAGTTAAGCAACGTAAAGCCTGGTTAATAAAAATATGGGTGACAGTTTGAGAATACAAGTGTCTTTTTAACATTGATATATGCTGGTGGTTTAATGAATAACTCCTCGGAATAAGAAATTGGAGAAATAATTTGAAAAACCGAAAGATTGCATTACATTCACTTACGTAAATAAACCTGAGAGATCCCGATTCAAAAAGAGACATGATCCCCCAAGCGTGTCACACGCATTGTGCCAGCGGAGTAGGATAATGTACCATTCCTCACGATGAATCTAGGGAAGGCGAGGTCAACGTCCAACAAAGGAAACTCTCATACTGAGAGAAGAGTATAAATGGTTAAATTTTAGCCTGGTCTTTTACAATCAACCGTATATGATTATGTCTACCGTACTTCCTTCCTCGGAGGATAAAATAGCCCAGCCTGAATTATACCCAATCTAGAAACTTTATACACTGTTTTACTGTTATAATCAACAGCTCTTTTGTTTAATCTGAATGTAATGTGATAGTTCCAGTTTACAAACTAGTAAAAATGGTTGGTATTAACTCAATACATAGTAAACGATGTTGACTTCTAAAAAATAATTGGTAACCAGATGTTAGTGCTTCTAAGATCCAAACAAAATAGTTCGCATAAAAGAGCTATAGACTGCACATATAATACTTATTCTATTCGTAACTGAATTTCTTTAATGACTCCTCCTATAAGTATATTTATCTAGAGCTATACGCCTAGCACAGGCACTCCGTCAATTGCTATCGGATACTAATAACGGAAATGTGCACAGGGGAAGAATTATTATGTCCTAAACAAGTAGTCTCCGCTATCTAATAGTTTGATATTGAATGATCATTATAATGTAGCTTAATCACAAGATATGGCCTTATATTTTCCTACATTTTATAGTCACAATACAATCCATTCCATGTATTTACGATTAGTACAAAGATTAACGTATCTCCGGAACGAATATGACGTTTAAACTAATATAGAACAGCCCTTAATACTGTAGTGCAACCTGAAAGTTTCGTGGCGTTATTGGGATAAACTCTTTAGAAAAACAAATCAAAATATGCCGATGATGTCTTGACAGTTTTAAAAAAGTTCACGGTAAACTAAACAGATTTCTAAATCCGTGATATTCAAGATTCTTGTCGCTAATCGCAAAGCATTGTTCGAACTCCAGATGTTATCATGAAAGCATCGTGCTATATGTGAAGAGACTAGTGAATGATTATGAAAGGTTTATGCTCTAAAATATATAAACCGACGCAGAAGTTACCTTATCAGAGTAAGATACAGCAAAAGGTACCCTGCACATTAAGTCAAAATGGACATTCGTCCTAGAAAAAATATTTTGCAGATACATTGGTAGCGCTATAAACATGTTATAATATGTCTCTAGTCACCACTTAGATTACGTTACGATTGTTTAAAAACTTCGTCTGCCCAAGACTCATCCGGGATGCGCTCAAGCAAGCACATATTTCCTTCCGCTCAGGACACATGTGCACCTTGTCTATTTAAGGCTCAGGACACCTGTGCATCCTGTTTGTTTTAACCACAGGATTCGATTTCAACTCAAACACTGGTGCAGAGAAAGTAAGTCTGAAGTCCAACCTATATCCAACATTTACAGGACCCTATTGATTGCTCATCATCCTGAACAATAAAGACGCTGAAACCTCATGCAAAAGACAATTCTTTTATAAACTTGCAATTTTCTTTGTTTTCCTTTTACTGCTACCTTTTGTTTATTCTTTTCTTATTAAGTAGATAAATTATGCGATTCTTTGGAAGGTTCTTATTGAAAATAATTGAATATAATTTCATGGAAAGTAAACTTAGGATATTCGATGTGCCTATATAGGTTCATTACGCATAGAATTGTCTGATACATAAAGGTGTTTATTAAGGTCTTTAGTACGAAGTAAATAGCAGGGAGAATATGAAAACGTTTTTTTCAGATTCCTTTTCTTCTTGCTGATAGAATAAATTATATCGCTGAACTCCACATATAAATAAAAGAACAGACTTTATGGGCTCACATTCTCCACCTGATGTTGAGTCAATTGCTAGGTTTACAGCTCGGGTAGTTTGTTCACTGTGTCGTGACAGACAATTCCCATTAGAATATTACATACACATTTAGAAATCTACATATTTGTCCGTAAATTGAATACTCCTACCATGTCTTGTTGGGTGTTTCTCCTGTATATCTCGAGATTTTTGGCAAAATTCAAAGAAGTGCCTGTAATGTAATCGATACTGTACCTTACATCTCGACATCAGTCCCATTCTTGCCGTCTTGACGTAGTTTTACTGTGTTTTATCTACAAATATTTACATAGCAATTATTCCGATGAGCTGTTCTCATTGCTTGGATTGCTTCAATTTAAGCGTTTTGCTAGCTTGGTAAACATGTCTGACTGTTCTACTGTTTAACTACCTCGATGCAACCGTCAGTTCTATTCTAGTAGTTTTTCTCGCACTTTTCGCCTGTGGAACTCCTTCTCGATTTCTTGCTTCTCAACCACTTAAATTTTCACACATAGAAATGCATCGTCAATCACCATCTTCTGTTTCCTTGTTTCTTTATTTCCATTTGCTTCAATTCTCACGTATATCTTCTTATTCTTTTTCGTTCCCTGTAACTCCTTCCGTTCTCATGGCATTATCGCATGCTTGGGATGAAATGATTAAAAATATATATGCAAACAAAGCTATAGTTTAGCAGGGAATACATCGTTCACAAACATTTTCCTAAGAAATATTGTAAGATTAAAAGGAAGATTGAACGCATTAGTTGATGAAAGCCACTTTCATCTCCCCATAAAAAAGCAAACTAAGAGTCAAATGTATTAAAGATTATTCGAAAGACGGTATACTTGAATGTGTGTTTAGAACGAAATGACTTTGGAACCCAAAGTCCGCTTACTACTGCTGACATTAAAAAAAAAATCCGGGTAGAAATTTTGGAATTGTGCCAGAATTAATCAAATGGAATCTTGGCAAAAATCTAAGAGACCACTTGTCTTTAAGTGGTGAAGCACCTGGCTTCCCCACGTCTCACAGTCAACGGCCTTTCATATAACAACATTGAAGGCAATACTGAGATCACAAGCAGGGCCACTTCTTGGAGATAAAATGTATGAAAGAAACCTTGTATTTTCACATGCACGTGAAGTACACCCATACATTAATGTGTTCAAAATCCCTTTTATTTGAAGCAATGTTTATATGGAACAATGTGTTATATCAAATCAACTCGATTAGTAGGGTAAATGTAAAAGAACTTTGAAAATGGTTTCATTTTCTTTTATGTTTCTACTGGCTCGTAAAAAAAGATCTCATCGACTCATGCTAACCCACTAGTTTGAATTTATCCAAATGTTTGAGGCTCTTATAATTGTAAGTCTGTGTTAGAATTATCTGTGTAGACAAGTTCATTTAACCTGGATTTTTTTTCCTGCTTTCTTTTTAATAGAGGAAGACTGCTTTCATATGAAAGTTTCATCGTGGCTGATACGGAAAGTGCGCTTTGATGTGAACTGAATTCGAAGTTATGGCTGTGTGCTATATTATAATGAAAATGTGCATTCAGAATTGCTTATCCGTTTCAGAAGATATCGTATATATTATTTCTTCTATTATTATGGTAATAATAGATATGCTAACCGATGGCATATAATAATATCATATAATAATAATAATAGTTTGGCAACATTTATTTATTGATTCCTTTCAACGTTATTATATATATATATATATATATATATATATATATATATATATATTATATATATATTAATAGATATGTGAAAAGTGTGTGTATATAAATATAAATATCAATATATATATATATATATATATATATATATATATATATATATATATATATATATATATATATATATATATGCACGGTACTTATTAGAAAAGCTCTCGATATCAGAGATAGAGCTAACATATTTAGTTGGACTGATGTGAGTTTTTTGACCCTGGGTTTCACGTTTTTATTGCAAAAGCGTGAAATTTTTATCATAAAAGCGTGAATATTTTATCGCAAAAGCGTGAAACAGTGTCAAAATTCACATCAATCCAAACGAATATATATATATATATATATATATATATATATATATATATATATATATATATATACATGCCTGTTCAGACATTGCATCTCTGATATTAATAAGAAACCCATTATATATATTTGTTTTACTATAACAACTATCAGCCGTTGACTTACCTGTCACCTTTCTTATCTTAGTTCTATTAAACAACATTTTGGAGAAAAACATAGCCATACACCTTATATTAGAGAGATATGAGTTGATAACACAATAATACTCACCCATACACACAGTAAAAACAGCCTTCAGATATTGGAGGCTATCTACATTAAAACAAAACAACCCACACTCAACAAAATTAAATTTTAAACTAGTCACAACATTAAACTGAATCTAGATATATGATTCTCTTGTGATATGACATCATAGAACAGCATCTTGAACTTACGAACTGCGTCAGCTATCCCGCAACCGCTGTCGTCGCAAAACAATTTTCAAAATATTATCTTCGACGGTGAATATCTTTGTGAAAATGTCTGTATAAACACTCTGAATTTGGCTCATATGAGCCGAAAGCTTAAATCAAGGACCAACTTAATAAATGACTGCTACTGCTGATAATGCAAGGCTCTTCTATGAATCGAGCACTCTGAATGATTGGCGTGTTTTTTCAACGAGAAATAATCAAAAATTCACCTTCATCTTTGCCAGGAGTTGATAGCTTAGGGGATATAACTCCGACTGACGCCAAATCAATTGTGTTTCTATCCTAATACCGCGAATCTGTCTGTCTGTGGATGACAATATATATATATATATATATATATATATATATATATATATATATATATATATATATATATATATATATATATATATATATATATATATCTGTTTGTGTGTGTATGTGTGTGTGTGTGTGTGCATATATATATATATATATATATATATATATATATATAATATATGCACGTGTTTACACATAAATTTCTCTATTTATATTCGTAAAAATTAGAATTGAAGTACCAGGTACAAATACTTATCATGGTTGATATATTCACTTTTACAATATGGCCTTTTGAAATATTTGAATCCATTTTTCGTCTGCTTCATCAATATAAATATATATAAATAGAAGCTTACGCGCCCTCTTAAGAATGGCATCTCTGAATTTAAAAGGTGTTAAGATGACAATTGGAAAACGCTCCACTATCTTTCATTAGACTTCCTAGAAGTCCCTAAGTAATAAATTCAAGCTGAGGACGACCATGAACACACATTTTGCAAATGTTACATGTTACTCAGTCATGACTGTACTTTCTATTTCCTTTCCTTTAAAATGTCCTTTCTTCTTCATCGTTCATTGCAGGTATTGAGCCAAGTCGTTATAATTCACCTTTCTATATAAGTCTTAACCGTTTCCTGGTTGGAATAAAAGAATATGTGATTATAATCTACCATTTTCTTTCCGTCTTATCTTCGTTCTCACCTTCATCCGTTTCTCTCTTTCCACCTCTTCTCTTTCAGACATTTTTTTTCTCTCGTTCAAGCCTAATGTCTTCTTTTCAGCTCCGAGCACAAAGCCTGCAAGGGGAGTGCAGCAATGCCTAAGTGATACACAGATGTATTCTAATGACGTCGCATAGAGCGCCTTGATGTCCGGAATCAAAGAGAAGCAACCATTGTGTAAACCATTCTTTTGTGCATTGAAAATTCTTTTGGTGTTGTCAGACACCAAGGGATATGATGGCCAATCTAAACACCAGTAGCTGAGATACGATGCCAAGCACCAAACCTTTATTTTCGCGGGTGTGACTTTGTTTGATTGGAAATTTGAGAAAATAAATCATCATTCCATATTGTTTATTATTTATAGAATATATGTATATAATGTAATTTCTATTTCTATAAAGGTAAATATATTTATGTGTGTGGGCTCAATAGATATAGCCATGGTTCCCTGTGCGTGTGTTTGTGTGCGCGTGTGTCAGTGTGCAGGTGTGTCTCGTTTTTTTTTTAGGTTTGAAGTTTTGTTGTAAAAGATAACCTATGTCGTGTAGTTTCATAGAATCAAATACATTTTGAAATTCTTAACCCAAAATAATAAAGAAATTTCTTTGTTGTTTTTATTTCTTATTGCTACGTTAAAAAAAATAGTTATCCTTTCCATTTTCTATTTTAAAAAATTGGTTGATCTTAGTCATATATCTTCTTCTTTTATGTGCGGTTTCCCTTCAGGACGTATGCGTTCATGACCCTCCACACCTTCTTATCCCTTGTAGCTCTTAATAAGTTTTGTATTTTCCATATTTCTCCGAAATTCTGTTCTAACATCCATTTACTCAAGATCCTCAAGTATGTGACGCGCTGCTTTTCTCTATCCCTCGTTCCCTCAGCCTGTCCTGTGAGTATTAGGTTTTCCAAACCCTCCCTCCTCATTACGTGCCACAGATATTTATACCGTCCCTTCGTGATGTTAATTATAAGTTTCCTTTTTGTTTCTATTTTCTACAAAATGTCGTCTTTGCTCACATATTAGATAGGTTGGTTGATTATTATTTAGTGGCATATCAACATCTCTATGTGTTTATTTAATGACTCTCTATATTCTAAACAAATGTTATGGTTTTAAATACAGATAAAATGTTTTGCTGCTCAATTTATAATAGAGATACACTGTTGATATTTGTTTAGGGGTTCCTTATATTCCCATAGCTAGAACCTAACAGGTGCTTCCACCCCTCTGAAAGTGAACCTGAGAACAACAGTAATTAAGAAGTGATTCCACATTACTGAAAACTTCAATTCTTTCAATCTTGCTGCCAGATGTAGCTTGTTGGCATACCCAGGACGATCACATGTTCGTTCCATGGTATCTTCAGCATCTTTTTGGAAAACTACATTTGTGTTGTTTCAAGTCTCTTCTTCATCTTTGAGTCATATGTAGCAGTCTTCAATGAATGTAATAATTCGAGCCATGGTCGTGGAGAAATCGAATTAAAACCTAATAGATTTAGATATATACTTAATTACTTTTCATAAGCTACATCGATAACAAGGCATTTCTGTAAGCGATGGTACATACCGGGAAAAAAAGATAGTCCTAAGAATATAACTATTATCCAAAAACTTAAAATTACTTTAAATCTAGGCAATGCATAAAGGTCATAATATGCTAAATCATACTTATTATAAAACCCAGATTGTGTGTGTGTGTGTGTGTGTGTGTGTGTGTGTGTGTGTACGTTTATATATTGAATCGCAATTCCTACATTTTTCAACCGATTTCAACAAAACTTCACAGGACTACGTAAAAGTACCTTGTGGTGGTTCTGACAGCGCCAAAAATTGGAAAAACACAATTGTTTTTGCACGAAATCAATTTGAAAACACGATTAAGAGGCATCGCGAGAATGAAAGGGGGACAACTCCTATCGAGTTAAACTTATTATAAAACCCAGGTTGTTTTTTTTTTTTTTTTTGTGTGTGTGTGTGTGTGTGTGTGTGTGTGTGTGTGTGTGTTCGTTTATATATGGGATCGAATTTCCTATCATTTTCAACCGATTTCAACAAAACTTCACTTTTTTGTGGCAGGTAGTGTTTCTTATTGTCTTGAACACTTTTTCTTTATTTTTACATTCAGAATGCTTTAAAAATTCCATTTACAAGACAATTGTTTATAATAAAATTCTATTCAATCGGTAGACTCATAACGATTGAAAACAATGGTTTTGTTTGAGTTTGGGTTTAACCAATTCGTAAAAAAAAAATAAAACAAAACAAAAAAAACTAATTAAGACATGCGTGTCCGTCAACCTTAAACAATAATCTTTGTCAATTTTATTTTTCAGTCTTTATGATGGTCGATACTTGATCTATCACTTACTGTTACATCCCCGAGCAACGCCTGGCTCTACTGCTAGTCAATACTAAAATGTGGATGCCAAATCAACATTTCCTTGTTTAATGGGCAGGACGGTAAGGATAATGATCATAATTTGAAATGAATTCTCTAATGAAGATTGCACAGGGATGTTTTACAAAATTCTTTGCTAAAATATTGATCAAATTAAATTTTTGGCACAATTGAATCAAACTTAATGTGTATTTTTATTTACACGGCATTTATATGAGTATATCTGATGGATTTGGAGGGATGAAGAAGGAAGTGAAGTGAAGGACACTTGTCATGTATATCATTAATGCTGAACAGTGATTTTGATCCTCACCAAGTCCACAATACTTGCATCCTTGTGCAACATCTAAAACACGTCCTAGGTATGACGATAAACTACATTCGACAACACGACCTTTGATCGGAAGTTATTGAGGCGTGTAGAACCAAATCATAATTGCCGTTGTTTCCCGGTCCAACATGACCCGGAACGCTAGCTTCTGTTAGGTTTCAAACTATGTGCAAATTTTAACCTCCAAACTGGTGGAAAAACACCATTAAACTATAGAAATA
Organism: Acanthosepion pharaonis; assembly: GCA_903632075.3. Classification (NCBI taxonomy): domain Eukaryota; kingdom Metazoa; phylum Mollusca; class Cephalopoda; order Sepiida; family Sepiidae; genus Acanthosepion; species Acanthosepion pharaonis. The sequence continues at coordinate 938,409 of CAHIKZ030000067.1, read as the reverse complement.
CATCTTTATAGTAAAACTTCCAGCAATATATTTTTATAGTAAGAAAATTACCAGCAATACATTTTTTTTTAAATAAAAATAATAATAATTAATGAGCTTGACGGTGAGGATCATGATTTTAGTTGAAATGGATTCTCTGATAAAGATTACCTAGTGTTTATTTACTCAGATAAATTTTAAAAACTCTTTCGTAATAAGATGTTACACACTTTTCCCTTAATAGATCCCCCGCTTCCCAGAAAACCTTCATCTCATTACCCTCCTCTTTTCTGATCTATCTTGTTCTTTCCTGAAAGGATTTTTTATTCATGACAGTGAATCCTGCGAAACAGGATTTAATGAAAACTCTTTTTTATATTCCATCAATTCAAACTAATTAATGTTCACGTCCACATTTCATAGAACTGGCCATCTATGATGCGTTTGCCTTTTCAGCATTTTGCCAACTTACAAGATTTGTACAGGAATCGTTTCATTTTAAGTGACTACCTGATAATCAAACCGGTTTCTTCTGAATCCCATTGAATACCTATAGCATATCGTAGTCGATGTGGTTCGTTCGACTTGGCCTCACCATATATATTGCTGCTGTTTATTTTTTTCTCTTTAAATAATGGAAACATACTCCAGGGGTAAGAGAAGTATTTGTTTAATGCCTACTACAATTCCAAGACCATATAAGGTGGTCATGTGGTTTAGGTTATATTTAAGAAATAAACACACACCTATACATCAATATTTAAGAAAACTCCATTTTGTAACATGGTATAAAAGATATAGGTCAATTTAACTTAATGCATAGAAAACCTTCCTTATTAAGCTATATTAATTATTGTCTCCTAAAAAAGAAAGCTCGCTTATTTACAAAGTTATTTCTTTAGGTAAAGTATATTTATGTCTATAAGCAAGAGACTCGTCGCAGAGTGGATTTAAGAGTTGGTTAAAATATATGTGATATCCATGCAATTTTGTGTTGACAATATTTTCGAGTAGTGTCTTAAAGTTATAAATACTTTGGAAGAAATGTATTGACGAAACTAAGGTCCGATATATCATCTGAAGCATTTTTCCACCGTAGGTTTTAGTTAAAAATCACCTAAAGTTCATCACACGACCGAACCATGAAGAAGGACGGATTGTATAACATCAACTGAATTGAATCCGCCTTATACCTTACGTACGACATTATTAAGCAAGATGTTCTACTTAGATACATTCCCGAGAACTGCTACTATATGGAACTGACTCTTACCTGGAGGCTTCCACAAATGCCGCAATAGTCAAGTCTAAGATCAGTTGTAATCTATCCTTCATATCCGTATAAACTTCATTTCCTACTTGCCCCTTTTACTTTTTACTTGTGCCTTGTATTGGGTGAACTTTAGTAAAATAAGAAATGACAAATAATTGTAGCATACGATTTCAAATACAAAAATGTATACACTATTTACATTATTCGGAATACTGTTCTCATCTTTGTTGCCATATTTATCAAAACGTTTCGGCTCTTGTACGCTCCAGGCTTCTTCAGGCGGTTGAAATGTCGACCAGAACACTTTAATTAGCTCGCTGGTATAGACTGTTCTAGTTGCACGTAATATGCCTAAGGGATATCAGTTATCTCTTGTTAATTCACCTCTCTGAGTTCTCCACTCCCTTAACCAGGTATTGAACTCACACGTCTTTGGGTCTTGTCACTAGATCTAACCAACGACTTTATCCACTGTGCCATGTCTCCTTAAGGTCATCTGTGTATAAATGTCTGGGACTTATAAACTTATTAACGTAATAATAACATCGAAAATTACAATATGACTCTGGTAAAAAAAAAAAAAAAAACATGCAATTTCAGTTCGAAATTCCAACCACCTGAAGAAGGCCGGAGCGTACAACGGCCGAAACGTTGTGACAAATATGGCGACAAAGATGAGGACAATAGTCCAACTAATGTAAATACTGTATGCAATGATAAGAGCAAAAATTAAAATATGAGAACGTGGAGAGATTAATTAACAGGAGATAACTGATAACTGACATCAATTAAACATGGCACGTGGATCTAGAATAGTCTAACCCAGCGAGCGAAATAAAGGGTTCAGTTCGACATTCCAGCCACCTGAAGAAGGCCGGTGCCTACAACGGCCGAAATGTTGTGATAAATATGGCAACATAGATGAGATGAATACAATACTCCGAATAATGTAAACAGTGTATATAATGCCATATCTCAGAAATATAGACAGAAAGTCATTCCTAATAAGATGTTACTTCTTCCTTTTTACCCTATTGTTTTCTGATCTATTTTGTTCTTTCCTGAATGGATTTCTTTTATTCACGACAGTAAATCCTGAGAAACAGGATCTAATGAAAACACTTTTTTTTTACTTTCCATCAATTCAACGACCGAAAAGTTATGATAAATATGGCAACAAAATGAGGACAATAGTGCGAAAAATATGAACAGTGTACATAATACTTCAAGTCAGACATATAGACAGATACAAACATTTATGACGAAATTTTTTATTTTATTTTTCGTGAAGTTTTCTTTTGAAAGTTGACATCAATAATTTCAACCAAAGAGCAAAGTTTCCCAAGATCGCTTTTCTCTAAATGGACAGTATAATCACATTTCTATAACTAATTTAATTATTGCATCTGGCACGCCTTACCACTACTTTCGATTCGAATTAATTGAAGTTTCACGTTATTTGTTTTCAGAAAATCATCGTGTGACTAGTTTCCGACGGTTTCAGCTACTCTATACAAGAAGCAGTTGCACGATTGATTTTGGCGAGACGTCATAATGTTTAAATTGCATGATCAGGATCTAACTTATATGATTTATATTCGAACTATGCCAATGCTAGCTGTAGGAAGAAGTTTCTGTTGTACTTTGTTGTGCCTACATTTTCGACTATGCTTTACCTCTCTCTCGCTCCTGGCAGTTTAATATTCATGTATATACGTTTATATATATATGCACCCGCTAATATTAGAAATGCAAATACGCATTGGTATGTTGAAAGATGTCTTTTATAAACTAAGTAAGATATTAAAAGACAGGAAATTTTTGTTTGTTTTAAACAAAGATAATATCCTAAACTCTTGTTTTATCAATCATCCTCTACAGTAAAAAATGGGAAAATTTTCTCACAAATTTAAAGGAGATTTGAGACAATGGTGATAGCGTTCAACAAACGAATGCCTAGATACCAATGAGCAGAATGTGTGAGCATTGAAGAATTTTAAGGGACACTGGAACGAAAAGAACACTTTTTCTTCGTTTCAGTAAAATACACCGGCATACAAGGCACCGAAAGAGGAAAGATGGCATGGAGAATATGACACTCGCATGATATATTGAAGTAAAGAAAAGCCCACATAAACAAAAAGTGATTTGTCTCATGCTCTTCTGATAATCGATGAAATATTATATTACGTGTGGCTACAAGTGATCTAAAGTTGTGGGGAACTATTGTGGTCAATGACCTAACGTGGCCCGGCGCCTAAAAGAAAATGAAGAAGCCCGACTAATATGTATATATGTATATCTCTGTTCTATGTCATTTTTTTTTATTTGGCAGACACAACTAATTAAAAGTTGATTAATACCTATATCATATAGTTATCAATAAGCTGATCGTAAAATGTTCTGTATATATATATATATATATATATATATATATATATATATATATATATATATATATATATATAATCATAAAACATGAGGCAGCATATAATTTATATACAAAAGAATATAAACTGGAGACAACAGACAACAGTTTTATAGATGAGGATCACGTCACTCTATGGATTAACAGTATTTTAATGCATACATTATACACTACTAGCGATGGATGTCGCCAATAATACCATTAATATTACTGATTGATTCTATGTGTGATTATTTCTTTGTATACACACACACACACACACACACACATATATATATATATATATATATATATATATATATATATATATATATTTCAGATTGTGAATTCCATACTTGATAAAAACATACTAACAGATATTTGATGTCAGATTCTATTATACAAACTGGTACATATTTGTTTTATTTCTGAATAAATGCAAAATATTCCAACGAAAGAAACATATTTCATAATCACAACTCCTATATAACTAGGACAATAGTCTCTTATTTTGCATGCTATTATGGAGTCCTTGAAACGATTTTTGATACTTTGATTTTTGTAAACCTCAGATTCGTTTTAGATAATATTGCAGCTATTTTCATTGCCATCCCTCGAGATGTTTACTTAAATATTGTCTGCCGGTTTCCTTTGTATTTTTAAATAGATCGCTTTTCGAGCTGAGTTACATATTTCGTATTAGATTCATATCGGGAGAATTTGGAAAAGAATTCAACGCTAAACCATCGGAACAATTGATCCAATGACACGCGCACAAATACACACAGGAAAGAACGTTCCCAACACAAAGACTCACACACCCACGCAAATAAACAGAAACGACCACACGCACACACGCACACACACACACACGCTATCTCTCTCTATCATACACACAACCATCAAATATCGCTAACTGCATCCTTTCCCCTTCGATTTTGGGCGTATGGCCATATCACGTTTAAACACCGATCCACATACGATCACTGAAGTCATGGACTTTGGGGGCTTACAGTACCAGGTGTTCCCAAGCGGTCCCCCATCTAAGTACTGACTTGGCTCTACGATGCTTAACTTCGGTGATCGAACGAGAACCGGTGTTTTCAGCGTGATTTGACCGTAAGCCAAAGTCCAACCCTTACCTCACAGTCGGTGGTGGGGTGTAAACGGTAGTGTCAGAGCTATGCCGCCCGGAACTTCGTTCCTGGTAGGGCCACCCAAGGCGGACAGGTCTGACACACACGCCGGCTAACAAGGGCTCTGGTGAAAATCCAAGGAGCGTCTGCATCGGTAACCGGCGGCTTCTGGTCGTTCCTGTCTCTGCGTCTGTGGGAACCCCGCGGCAAGCAAGAACGTTATCCGAGTAGGCCTGGGTACCCTACTTCTGTAATTTATCCCAAGAACCTTCCTCTCATAACAGGAAGAAGCCGGCTCAATCCGCCCAGGGTGAATGCCGCATCAGTACAGTACAGTACTGAAGTCATGCAACGTCGACCTTGGCCAGTACCCAGATCGGTGGCCTCTTGTGAATACCAGATTCTGTAAGCTTAGATGTGAAGTGCAGTTAATGGATAATGGCCCGGAATTGTTAATCGGCGAGCAGAGTTCCAATTTCGTTCGGTTCATTATATTCACTCACGCGCATATACCTTTGGGATCGACATGAAATCACTTTTTCTCCCACAGCAATGTGTTAATTCGTAAGACATTTATAACTAAACTATTATTATCAAAAACAAAACAAAAAAAAACTATTAAAATGTAAACGTATTTTTTGGCTTTTAATAACCAGTAAAAGTTTTATAGTCAGTAGAAAATAAATCCATCATTAATCTTAATTCGTTTCATGATCAGAGCTGTTTCGGCTTTAACGCCCGCAGTAAACCAGCGTTGATTCTTCCCCTCTGATAAGAGTCATTTGTAATTTTTTTTTATCGTGTTAGAATTTTTGATATACTGGCCTCAGAGATATATTCAATTATACCCCATTTGATAGCCGTACTTATAAATTACAAACTAAAGAGTTGAAATAAAACTGAAATCTGTATACAGCGCACACTTAACTGTTTTCGTCATGTAAATCTGCATCATCCATATATCCAAAGCGATAAGCTGTGGATGTAATGATGCCCATCTATAAGAAGGAAAAAGGAAGAGTATATACTCGCGGATATATTCTATCCTAACTCGTTTTATGCACGGCGTGATAAACTAGCCGGGACTATCCTCTACCCTGGGGAGCAAAAACATCCTAACTTAGGATAATCTCGAGTATACTATTGGTAATGTTTATCAAGTCGGCAATTACACAAGTTTCATCGGAAGAAGATGCCACTATTTGGAGTTTGTCTATATTTCTGAGATGAGGTATTATGTACAGTATTTACATTAGTCGGACTATTGTCCTCATCTTTGTCGCCATATTTGTCACAACGTTTCGGCCGTTGTACGCTCCGGCCTTCTTCAGGTAGTTGGAATTTCGAACTGAACCCTTTATTTCGATCACTGGGGTAAACTGTTCTAATTCCACGTGCCATGTTTGATGGATGTCAGTTATCAGTTATCTCCTGCTAATTTTCCCTCTGAAAGTTCTCCACTGCCTTAACCAGGAATTGAACTCACCTTCTCCTGAGCCGACCAAGCATAGAAATAAATACAATATGGGAACCAGTAATAAGGAGTGCCAGAGAAAAGCAATGATAACAAAGTTGCAATATGAACTCTGGTAAAGACATGCAATGATAACAGCAAAATTGCAATATGAGCACTGGTAAAAATGATGCTGAAAACATTAGGTTTATAATACTCAGAAGTTCATACCCAGATGTCCTCATTACAGTTTGTTCTTCTCTTAATTCTTGTCCTCACCGAATTTAAGCAACGCAGTGCCTGATCAGATGGATGGGTGGCTGCTCAGCAATACCAGATGCTGTAAGCTTGGATGTGGGTTAAGCGTAATATTTAATTTTTAATCGGAGAGCCGGTGTTCAATTCCAGTTGGGTTCGTTATATTCACTTGCGTGCAAATAACTTTGGGAAATCAATGAATCCTATTTTTCTCTCGCCTGCTATAGGCTAATTAATAAGACTTGTGTCACGAAATAATTATTATATCTAAAAAGCATTCTTATAATGTAAAGATATTTTCAGGATTTAAATAAACATGAAAAGGGTAGAAAGTGAGATAATCCATTAAACAGATGCAATAACAAGTGTTCAACAGAGTCGGAATTAGTCAGCAGTTAGACGGAAGTGCGCTTTAGAATACTCGATAATCTAAGACATTTCAAGATATTAACCTAGCATTACTCACACGTCTTATCACCAGAACTCATAAAATCAAATACATCAAGAACAGTTTCCAATAATTTTGACTGGATATCGTCATTGAATCTAGGGTGCATGAATCTGGGAATTCATATCAAGTTAGCTCGTGTACATTCCGATCGTCGGCGGAGATTAGAAAGAGAAGAATCATATATGCTGAGGCAAGTTTGGTAGCCGTGCTAGGGCAGTATGTAGAAGGAATAATATTGGAACTATTTAATATACGGATTAACACTTTGAAAAGTGGACATATTACCACGAATGACGAATCGCATCACGGTGATTCAATCTATTGTTTAAAACCCTTTAAGGTAACGAAACATGTATTATGCCACACCTTTTCGTTTGATGTTTGGGGTTCCCAGGTTTCAGATCAAAATTGATAAGTTTCAAGTTATATTACAAGTTGTCTTTTTTAGCGGAAGAGTGGACGCTTGGAGTTTAGTAGTTATCTATACAGCACATTGTTTGAAAGCCAAGGCTCAGCCATTCTCACATGACCAGCCAACCTAACTTGTATCTTTGCTAGAATGTGATGTTACATTTCTTCAGTATTATTCTTGACCCTGCCATGACATTTTATAACACATATAACAATAAGTCAGCGCATGTGAAAGGCATCAATTTGATTTATGTGCTTGCAGGACAGGGCCCAAGATTCGGCAAAATAGAGAAGGGCTGAGAGAACTGTTAGACATTTTCATGACGGTCGTCTTCGAGTATAGAATCCAGAGGTTGGCAGTGAATATTTCGGAGACAGTGGGAAACGTAGTTCAGGTTCGCAGTGGATATCGTAGCAGAGAATAGTTCTTCCTTCTGGTATCTTCGCCTCACAAGTTGGCTCTGGTCATTCCGGTAGGAAAAAACAAAGATGGCCGCCTTTATACACGACGGATGCGGCTTCTGATTGGTCAACCTTCTATTGGTAGACTATAAAGGGAATTAAGTCATTTTGACTCGGTCACTATCTATGCATAAATATGCACAAAAACTCTAACAAGAACAACTGATCTGTATATGTCGACCTTTACACACGTCTTTGGTGTTCCAAAAAACACAATCACTCTCTCTCTCTCTCTCTCTCTCTCTATATATATATATATATATATATATATATATATATATATATATATATATATATATATCCTATAAAATTAAATGCGTTTTTAAATGGGACCCAGTGGGTTAAATACATGTAAATATACATGTAGGCCTACCAAACTCTATCCGTAACATAGTCGTTGATAATACAAATATACCATCATCCGCATGTGAAAAAAAGCTAAGCATAATGGATGCATTATTAAAGACGGAAAAAGCCAACAGTCAGTAATATCCACTATGAACGGGGCTACAATATACTGACCGTATTTGGAAAATAAAACATACATATAAATCGAGATACATACATAAATTAATGCATATATTCAGTTAAAAAAAAATAGAATTCGTCCCTGATAATGGCCTAAAATATAACCAAAAGGGTTTGGGAAACATTCGGACAATTTTTATATCACTTATGTGATAAATTATATCAAAAAACTCAGCCACCACAACTTTTGTGTCGTTTTCTCCGAAACTAGCATAAAAGAGGGATTGCTGCCCAAATTCAATATATATATATATATATATATATATATATATATATATATATATATATATATATATATATATACATACTAACATTTACATTTATTTTCTGCTAAAGAATATAAACACACGCACGCATAGAGATTAATATGAATCTCTATGCGTGCGCGTGTGTACATATACACATACACTCACTCAAAGTCCCAGATATGTTACTGCTTCGAGCTGAATGGGGATATACAAGCAAATATATTCTTTTGCAGAAACTAAAAGTAAATGTATTTAAGATATCGTCTGCAGATGTACGCTTTCGAAATGATATATCCATAAAGTTGAAAATAATATCACTTAAATGACACATCATACTATTAATGTACTGAGGTGTGAATATTGTTGTTTAAATAAAACCATAATGAAACTGGAACTTCTGATGAAATCTGTCTGTCTATATAATAATGCATTAGAAATATTCATAAAGCAATGCAATGCATATGAAATAATGGGATTAATTGACGGTATGTAATCTAAAAAAGGAGATAAGATAAATATTATTGCTAGACATAAAAATCAAATATAAATACGCATATAGGAATCAGAATGATAAGGGTGATATATGTTATAAAAATCACTAAAAAAAATAGCTATTTCTACACTTAATAAGTAATGGTGTTGTATATATATATATATATATATATATATATATATATATATATATATATATATATATATATATATATATATTAGCATCCACGGACAGACATTTTCACTGTATGACAGGTCATTAGTGTATCTTATATATATATATATATATATATATATATATATATATATATATATATGTGTGTGTGTGTGTGTGTTTGTGTATGTGTGTGTGTGTATATATATATATATATATATATATATATATATATATGTGTGTGTGTGTGTGTGTGTGTGTGTGTGTGTGTGTGTGTGTGTATTGATACAAAGATAATTCGATAGATAGATGGACAGTTACTCTCGTTTTCTGTGCAAAACCGTTGCTAGGGCGTCTATTCAATCCTTGTTTCATCGCCTACTCAGGAACAATTGTGTTTGTTCAATACCCACTGTACCTAGCTAAGATTTTATTTTACATCTACGATTATTTGTATTTGGTGCACCACTACAGTGCCCACCTCTCTCTTATAGTGCCACTCCGTTGACAGGACCTTTCCCTTTCCACGCAAGCCTCGAATTTACTACTGCCTGGCATGCTATATACATTGTCGCTAGTCGCTCGCTGTCGGGCCGCAGGCGTGTTCGTCACGGCAAAGTTACCACTGGCGGATTGCTGGAACCCCACCAGTGGCCCGCACGTGAGTGCCACCATATTGCCGCCTACGCTGCCATCGACGGCCCGACAGGGGACCAATGTAGGTTACTTTCAGTTACTCATTGACAGCATATATTCTGCCGTGATTCCCTGATCAATAGCAACAATAAAGTAACGTCTCTGTTGTTATTATTTAAAATTTTGTTTGCGAAAGGATTTCGCCATTTTATATCATTAACTTTACTAATTTACTTTTTGTATGAATGCTTCATAGTAATATAAACTGAACTGCACCACATATTTTATTTAAAAGAACTGATCCGACGTGTAAATTTTCGGGAAAACGACTGAAACGCACTGTCTTAAATTTTCAAACAAAAAAATCCTGCCTTAAATTTGTATCCGTCAACAATAATAAAAAAAAAATATTTCGATTTGCATTTAAATTTTCGTCTCGGATGCTACCTGAATTTTACCAAAAACAAAATGATTTCCATGCCTGAAGATGACTGAATGTACAGTTGAAAGTACTTGCGTATTAAATAAAGACTTTATACATTCTATAATTTTTAAGAACAAGGATCATAACATTCATCGAATGATTGGTAGAATAATACACCTTTAAAATTTTGTTTACGAAAGGATTTCGCCATTATATATCATTAACATCACTAATCTATTTTTTGTATGAATGATTCATTGTAATATAAATTGGACTACACCACATATTTGATATATATATATATATATATATATATATATATATATATATATATATATATATATATAAATAAACAATATAAATGAGAGAATTTTTAATTTATAGATTGGCATATCATATAAGGCAGAAAACTTTGTATATCATTTTAGTCTTATATGTGCTAATAAATATATATGTCTTTTTTACTTTTGGATAATATTTCATAAAATAAATATCTACAATTGTACATCTAGTTAGGTGTATATAGCGAATTTCTAGATGCACATGCATGTAATGCAAGGGAGGCTGTCTTTTTTTATTTCGTATTCATGAAAGAAACGATATTTTCCCGCTAACATATACTTAAGTCCGGGTTAGTGAATCACACCTACCTCAACACACGAAAATTCCCTAAAGGCACACAGGGACATTATTACAAATAACTGGCTGGCCATTTCATCATGTGCTGCACCTTTTCATTCGCTTCCGATAGTTGTTTATGTGTTCCCTGATTGCCGACATTTAGAGACATGGAAAGCCGTGCAAAAGAAATGCAGCTTTGTAGCCGCGCCATTACGGCTTTGGGAAACTCAACTTCACAGCATTTTAGGAGACGAAAGCCGTTTTTTTTTGTTTTCAATGGACGATGAAAGTGCTGATCGCAATCAGGCAGGATTTAATAATCAACCTCTGGGACCCTCAAAACTGTTAATCGATACTAAAGACCCTTTGGAGTTGATCTTTTAAAATATTGCTTTAGTTTCCCACTGATGGCTGCTGGTTGAAAATGTAGGGTTTTTTTCTATTTTTTTTTTTTTTTTTTACACGAAAATTCGATCTGTTGATGCGTTGTTCCGTATGGAACTGCTGGTCCACTTGCACAAGCGTAAGATTGCAGTTGTTTAACGAATGAGTAAATTAAAAAATTAAAACAACATAGGGCATATAGACAATTATGCAGAGGTGATTACGTTTAATATCATAGATTTTCAGTGCATGTATTCATCACGAAGTAAAAATCATATAAATGTCACTACAGAGCAAGCGTTTTAAGAGATTCAAATATAGTACGGTTCATGTATGTTTAGCCCATATACAAATGATGTAGTGATTATAAAGTTTGATATGGTTTTATAAATATATAGTTCTTACGAAATATATGGTCTGTCACTTGTTTGTATTCAATAAAAAATGTGAGGAAGCATAATACATATCTCTCAATTAATGTACTTTGTATATATATATATATATATATATATATATATATATATATATATATATATTGGATAAAATATAACTTTATGGTATGCCATATTTATGTGTTCTATACATTATGCTCAGCATCAAGGATAGTGCGTTTGTATAGACATGCGGACGTGATCGCAATTCCAGTGACCCATCAGAGTCGTAGTTGCACCATATCTTCTGTAGCCGCAGTAGAATAGTGTTTCTTGGGCAAGAGAGCCTGACAAGAGTCCAACCCTCTCCAGACCTGTTACCACCCAAAGCTATAAAACACATTGTGTCCTGATATTTACCCATAGCTGAGTGGAGGAAGAAAAGTATTAATACCTTTCCCAAATTAACCTTTAGCACGTAAGTGAAGGTACTCGAATTCGAACTCGGCTCTTCGATTCCTCAATACGAGCGGGTAACTATTTTTCCACTGTGTCGACTAAAAAATCGTGTATAAGCAGACTGTCCTTACACACACACACACACACACACACACACACACACACACACACACACACACACACAGCACACACACACATATATATATATATATATATATATCGAGAGAGAGAGGGAGTGAGAGAGCGATAGATATGCAGATAAAGATAGCGAGTGTGTATGTGTGTCAGTGTGTGTGTGTAAGAGAGAGAGAGAGGGAGAGAAATAGACATACAGAAGAAAGTACAAATTATGGTAAAAGATACTTAATTTGAAGTATCAACTACCTTCGCGAATTAAAGATTCATATATTGGGTAGCGCGATTCAGAAAGTTCAGAAAGGATAGCAAAAATGAGTTCAATAATATATAGTTCAAATTACGTAGCTTATACTATCACTATTATAAGGCATTTCAACGGGGGTATTACAGCAGATGCTTGGTTAATTGCTCTAGCTAGCCTCAAAATTCTTGAGAAGAGAATTATTTCTGTCACTGCATGTAATCATAAATTCACTTCGCTTGTTCAAAATATTATGATTATCGATGTATTTGAAAATATTTCGTTTTTCTAATAGGCACAGATACATTTTTCTTTGTTGATGTTAAAAGGTTTGGGGTTAGCGATGATATCCCAATTTACTACAAGTGTTTAGTTATCTGTCTTCATTTCCCAGATTTTAGAGAATGCCGTGTTATTTGGATGTTGCTTATTGGTAGGTGAGGGTTTATGGTGGTAATATCGGGTTTTCCAGTGATTAGTAGTGGACCAAAATAAAATTTAGCAACTCCATTATCCTCAATGCTAGCTTTGTAAATAACGCCTTCTTTGATTCATTTAGAATTTAATGGACAGGCACTATTTTTTTCGACAATTAATTTTTTTCAGTACTATTATTACGATTGAAGTTGTTTATATATTTGTTAAATATTAAATTATTATGTTGTGCTATATACTGTACAAGGATTTTTGTACAGTCGTAGCTCATTGAAAATATTGTTAAGCAATGGAATATAGCTGAAATACTTATGGATTAAATTAAGGAAAATTTTACCTATGTCAGTATTGATATTACTGTTTAATGGTATGTTAAACCAAATTATTATTCTCGATGTACTTTAGATTAACTTTGTCTTTGCTTTTTATTAGTGAATCTATATATTTAGTTTTATATTTGTCAACAATATCTTTATTACTAGAGTTAGTAGAGAAGCCTACGTTGCACTGATTTGTGCAAATTATTTAAAATTCCTGGGGGATGGTTAGATTCTTTGATATTGTATTTATGATGATAAAGTTCTTTAGTGAAAGGCTTTTATATTACTTTGGATAGATTGAAAGTGGCGTCCAGAAAGTTAATCAACTTGGCGATCTATTTATTTGTGTTTTGAAGTTACGTAGGAGGATAACCCCGTCATCTCTCTACAGGCCAGTGTTGTTGCTATCAACATATATTTTAAGTCTCCACAGTAGCAATATAGCAACGATTTCACAAGCTTCCACAGAATAGAGTGCTCTCAACTATATGGAGAAATTTGGGTTCTCTTTTTTGATCCACATGGATCTATCATGTATTAAGATACTTTATGTGCTTGTTTGGTGACGTTAGTTTCCTCGTCAGTGACGGTGCAATAATTACTGGTTAGGTTTATAGCCTCTACTTATAGGTCATCTGTGAGCGACTGGTGCAAATTGGAGATGTCGAATTGCATAAAGATGCACTCGTTTTTGTTTTTGTTCTTTTGGAGAACCAAGTGATAGGGACTTTTGTATTCCTCCATTGGTTGGTCCCTGTAGAATTGTTAGTATATTTACAGGATCGTTCGAGTATAGTCTTGCTGATTTCAACTATGTTGTTTTTGGACAGGTTAAGCAGACGGAAGTGGGGATTATTGGGAAATGTATACTTATGGTCCTTAACAGTGATGAAGGACTTCTGCTTGTGTAGTTTCTTTACTCTGTCGACTATTTCGAGTTTTCGGGTTATTATTTATGCCTCGTTATTAATACTATTTTCCTTTCAGCTGACACTTTCTTATAGGCTTTATTGACCTCTTCGAAGAGAGCTTTGTGTTATTTATCGACGTTAAAATAGTAGTGATTGCTCTTTTTATCAGATTTTATAATGATTTTGTTGGATTTACAGATAATGATAATCTCATTTTTCATATTCCTCGTTGGTTTATTATAGTTGATGGTGTATTTATTCGTATTTAGTGCAGAGAATAATTATTCTTCGATGTAGTAGATTATCTCTAGGTGGTCTTTATGTGACTTAAATCCAAATAATCGAAAGTTTCATATGCATTGCCGTGGTCTTTTTTTTTTTGCAAAGAATTGTTTCCATCCCATTCTGTTAACGATACTTGCTATTTTATGTAAAAGGCTGAGTTCATAATGGTTCCTGTTAGAGACCTTTTTTGTTTTTGCGGAGTAATCTAGAATAAAAGGTTCCATATTTCATAGCCGCATCTGGTAACGTATCTGTTTAACTACATTGAACAGTGTTTTGTTCACACCATTTATTAAATCGGTATTTGTTCACCTGTACGTGTACGTAATCTCTAACATATATATATATATATATATGTATGTATATGCAGAAGTCATATACATAAAGCAATAGAAGAGAAGCAAGAGAACCGGGTATAAGAGAAACCCGGATATAAGAGAGTTTTTCTCGGGTCCCAAATTAGAGCCTGTGTTAATGTATATCTAATAGACCAAACTCGGATATAAGAGAAACCCGGATATAAGAGACTTCTTCTCCGGTCCCGACAACTCTTTTATATCCGGGTTACACTATGTATATATATATATATATATATATATATATATATATATATATATATATGAACAGGTTTTTATTATTGCCACACCAGGATAAAATAATTTTAAGGACAAGGATCATAAATTTATTGTTAAAATGGATACAAAAGAATCACGATCAAGATTAAAAATTTATGCGCCTTTCGGCCGAAACTTCTGCTGAAACAAAATCATTGGCAACATAAAACGAAGCAGTTGATAAGAAAATGTTTTCCAACCACTATAAGTAAGAACAAATTACCAACTATAGTAGGCAATTGGGATGGGGGGCAAAAAACATTACAACGGCCCTATTCGGGAAAAAAACTACCTCACTGGGAGGAAAAGTCGTAAATTTTTTAGCCCTGAAATATATTGTATCTATTTTAATAATAAAATCATGACACTTGTCCTTGAAACTAATATATATATATATATATATATATATATATATATATATATATATATATATATATATATATATATATATATATATCGTGCAAAATTTGTACGGGAAACGCAGCAATTGAAAATGAATATTTAAAGCAAAACGTTACAGTTAGACACTCAGACATTAAATTTAAGTTCTGACGACCGTTGTATTTATATTTTTCATTAACATATTTATTATTTGTTATCTTTTTTTAGATTTTTTCCTTGCTATTACCATTATTTGTTAATAATCCCACATTGTATTAGCGGTGTTGCTTTATGAACAAAGTAAATATGCTCTATGATCCTGAGAGTTAATTTACTAGAGTGAATTCGGAAATTAGTTATTTTCAATCCAGTTTCTCGTTATTCGATTGAAACAGTATTACATAATGTAATTATGTATTATGGACATGCATATTATGAGGAATGCTCAGTGCATTGATTATTAAAATCAGTTTTATATTCAGATAATGTTTTGTTACTTTTTGTGGGACTTACTAAAGAAGTCTAATTTGCCAATTTTTAATTCACTTTTGATTTTCTATTATGCTCTCCATTTTTTTCAATTTCCTATATATTTACAGAAGTCGGAAACCTACTAAGATTACGTATGTTTTAAGTTTCGTTTTGTTAGATGGTATTATGTGCCTAGTCTGTTAATATCTTTTTTTTGTTATATTCTGTATTCGTTAAACTGTCCTATTTGTGTTATATACTAAATAATTAGTTACTTGTATGTACTTGAATTAAAATTAGTTGTTTTTTAATTCACTTGGTAAACTACTGATATTCCCAAGTTAGATTGTAATTAAAATTAACTCACATCGAGTTCCATGTATATATATATATATATATATATATATATATATATATATATATATATATATATATGTGTGTGTGTGTGTGTGTGTGTGTGTGTGTGTGTGTGTGTGTGTGTATACACTATGAGAAATAGGTATGAAAAAAAACGTGAAAAGTTTTCGTGTAATGCGTTTCGTCATTCCGGTCTTCATCAGACTAATTTTATGTTTACTTAAATTAAAATATACAAGACCATATACAAATAGAGTCACCGAGAATTTTAAATATTTTCATATTAATTAAATTAACTAGATTGTATAAACAAAATACTTCAACATATATATATAATATATATATATATATATATATATATATATATATATATATATATATTAACTTTTAAATTCAGTGTCTCCCTTTCATTTGTGTCAATGTCTAATTGCATCAACGTAAGCATTAGCCCGATGAAACGCGTCACATTTTTTCCCTTTGTCCTACTTCTTTTCCACTGAATTGTTCTTGATATATAAAAGAAATTATTTCTTGTTATCCCATATTCACACATAATGGCAGAAAAAGAAAGTATAGTTTTCCTACTTAGTAGCCCAATGAGGGTGTAGTTAATTTCATAGCACATTAATAAAACCAAATTCTTGCTTAATACCCGGAGTAAACGACATTTTGCATACAGTTTTCTAATAATTATGACGATGCACAAATATGAAAATTTAGCCACACAATGTTCACTCTAAGTGGTTATCTATAATATGTAAATGTAAAAGAAAATCATGTTTTTCCACATATCAAAGCATAATATTTATCTAAGATACAGTTCCCCAAGACGCATAAGCAAGAATCCTATTGATAATGTCAATCGCTTAGAATTCTACCATTTTACAAAGAAAATCTGTGATTGATAGCGCATATCATCTTAAGATATTAACTTCTTTTGCAGCCGTTATATTTATTTCCGGATTATATTTGAAATGCTGTTTATATCACATGGTTGAAAAATATATGTAAGCAAATACTTTTCACAATTGCACCGGTTGACTTCCACGTCAATTTAATCGGAATAGACTTTTCTTATATTTTGTACAGCTTTCGGCTTTCTACTTTTTTCTCCATCCAGTTCTTTCATCTCTTTGCGAAAATGATGTTCTTGGTAACCTTTAATAGACTTATCGTCTTTCCTGGCCTAAAAGACGCATGTAAAGAGGTAGCTTAGATAAGTAACTTTATAAAAATTAGCGCTATTTATCATTAATTATTTAAAAAAATAAAACACGGAAAAGGCAATGAAACATCACTTGTAAATCTTCGTACAGACATAATCATCTACGTCCTTATTCGATAGAACATCTTAACAAATATGCATCTATACAGTTTCGCACGTGTGTGCAGAGAGGTTTCATCATATACATTGTAAAAATAGAGAGCACTTAAACAACATTTACAGGTAATAATTATGAGAATATTAAAGAAAAAAAGGCCAAGACTACATATAAAACATTTTTTACCGTTTTAAATTAATACTATTCTATTGTGTAATGAAATATTCATACGCCCAAATAGTAATTTGTTTCAGGGCGCTGATTATATTGAAAACCTGTAGCATTATAACTACTAATCTTAAGTGGCAGTTAATAAATTTGGCTTACTGTAATGTATATTTACTGCTAACAATGAAGTTGTAACATACACAGTGAATTAAAGCAAAAACCTTCTTCTCCACCTCCATGACAAAGCAAGAATGCATCTAGGAAGAATAACGTAGAAAAAAATTCGAACTCAGTTGGTCTCTCCGACCCATCCTGTTCGACTTGCACCAAATGATTATTAGCCTTCTCGTTCGCTGTAAATCGCTTTGACAAGAAAAGAAATACGTTACGCAAATGAAAATTAGATTCAGGAATCGTCAAGAAATCTTTAATATCAAAACCTGCGAAATTTTACTCAACCGTATCGAAAAACTGTCTGATTTCTAATAACAAATCAATGCTAATAATGGGTAAATTATCATTGAATAAAATGTAATTTTGCTTTATTGATGTAACCTAGCGAAGGTTACTAAATAGAATAATCACACAAAGGTTAGTAATGAAAGATAATACTTTGAACAAGAACAACACATATAAGATACACCAAAAACGCTTAGAAGTAGTCGACTGTTAAAAGTGAGTCAAGAGAATTCCACAATGAATCTCCAACTGCAGGATATCTACCAACAGCCCCACGCGGTCAGATGTGGCACAAGGCCGAATTTAATATGGAGTATCCGAACCGGTTGGCTAGGCCAAAAATTCCCCGTATACCACGTATAAAATGAGGTCGATTAGCTGTTTCTCGAGACGAGACCGCACTTCACCAGAGCCTCGTCTGGGGATCGTCTCTACCCGGAGGCAGAGAGTTTGACCAGCAGAGCTGGAGATCAATCTCCAACTAAAGGAAATTTGTCAACCGCCCAATGCGGTCAGATGTGGCACAAGGCCGAATTTAACGTGGGGTTGTCCGAGTCCGTAGGCTCGTGCAAAATTTCCCCGTAGACCCCGTAAAAACGGGGTCGGGTAGCTGTCTACCACCCGAGACGGGACTCTGAGTTTCGGCAGAGCCTCGTCTGGGTTCCTCTCTGCCCGAAGGCAGAGAGTTCAATTAGCACAGATGGAGATGAATCTCCGACTGAAAACCAAAATACAGTATTTACTACTGTATTTATGTGAATGGGGACATACCGATTATCATCCGTATGTATGCTACAACGTTTATATTTGGAAGAATAATATTGCTAAGCGAAAACAGAAATTATTTATGGGTCGACCTAATAATATTATGGAAATATACAGTAAATCACTGGACAATTTTCAAGATGCATTGAAACTGAATGTTGCCTTATCTGGGTAACTAAGTCTGCCCTTGATGATAGCGTATAAAAAAAAAATTCCTAGAGTGACAAACGATAAAAAGCAATGTATTATGAATTTGAAATATTAAATTCTGCAGAGATTTTATAATTCTTCAAGCCCCTCTAATTTAGACTATAAAATGTTTCATTCAATGCAAACCTTCCTTTCTCGTTTCCACTAAATTCAGAAAAAAACGAATATTCTCTCAAAGCAAAATCACACGTGACATCAAATGATTGATAATCGCAGCTGATTTATAACGGAAATTACGCTTTGGTTGGAAAGAGGCTTAAAGTCATTGAAAGACAGAGGATATATTTTGATGACTAAATAATGATGCTCTGAATGTACAAAAGAAAAGATTTTGGGGGAAATTTCGGAAGTTTTTACAAAAATGCAATGAATGACTTCGCCAATTTCTGTGACATACTTTATTAAAGAGGTGACCAAACTTAAGCGTACATCGTTTGTATCTATGAAAGCTGGTTTATTTTGTTTTGGTACTGAATGTCTATTTATATGAAGGAAAGAAAAATATTTTCCTTAAATCCTATTATTAAACTATTTCAAACTGTTACATATTTCGTGGTCATGTAAATTATTAACATAATTTGCTTTGAAAACATTTATGGCTGTTACAGTCAATGAAAACTCGGTGCTAAGTATTATGGCTTTAAGTTTTTCAAACTATTTCAAAAGTTTTAACTCTATTTCCAAGAATATAATAATTAATAATCTCCCTTGACTTAAAGCTCTATCCAATGTTAAAGCGATTAAATTTGCTATAAGCTTAAAAGAAAATTTATGAGGAACGACATTTTTTCGAATAATTTTTTATTGTAATATCTCTCAGGTTTATTTTAATTCAGACCATTATATTTTAATTTCTATGGCTTTTATTCATTCAATGTTTTAGTACTAGGAGTTTTATTGACTTTAGGAAAAGAAGCATTTTAAAAAAAATTATTCTTACATAGAAGGTGTAAATCTACTCGTCACCGAGTAAGACAATCTCCTTAATATCTGATGCATTCTAAATAACATCGCTTCGTCGCGGATAACATCTCAAATGAATTTAAACACCTGGAAAAATCCTGAAGCTCTTCCATTGATGATATATATATATATATATATATATATATATATATATATATATATATATATATATATATATATATATATTAAAGTATGTATTATAATTAATATTATAAAGAAGTAGCCATACGAAAAATAAATCAGTAAATCAATGTAATTAATAGTGAATCTATTTTTAAATTGTAAAATGGATTAGGTTTTTGCAAGTACTTTCGATGAATATTTTCATCCTCAGGGATGGATAGTATTTTTCAATTTCAAGTAATTTCAGGTAAATTTTGTGACTAAAGTAAATGTAATACAGGTCGAAAATGTTTTTTTTTTAAGTGTGTCATTCTGAGGTAGACCAGATGCCATGCAAGTCTATAAAACCCTGTCTATCCTGCAATTAATCCATAGCTGGGGCGAGAAGAATAGGATTTATAACTTTCCCAAAGGTATTAGCACTTAAGTGAATGTAATGGATTCGACCGGAATTCGAACTCGTCTCTCCGATTCTTCAATCAGATCCGCTATCCTTAACTCCACACTTAAAAAAAATAAAACTTTCAGCCTGTATTACATATATTTTCCTCTCGATATATGTGCGTGTGTGTATATTTTGTGTATGTTAATATAATGTAATGGACTTAGTATAATCCAATTATTAGAGTAAAACGCACGCTCCAAAACATATATTCATCTGTCAATAAATAGCATAATTTTAAAAAAAATGTCTGTCTTCACATATTTCGTCATAGCATTTGCCTATATTGCAGAGTTTAGGCAGAACTGTCATATTCAGTTTAATATTTTTGTTAGACATCTATATAATAATTGTCCTTGTCCCTCCTTTCGTTAGTTCAGATCAACGTTACTTCCGGCGAATAACTCATAAGTAATGGACTAGTCTGTTTTAATCTCGTGGAAAGAACGGAAAAGACACTACTTGGTTTAAGTGGGGAAATGAAAAGGCAAGGAAGAAAGAAGAGATTAATGGCTATTACAGCGAAATGGAAAAAAAAGGTGTCAATTTCTAATCTTTTAATTTCTATCTACTTCTTAAAATAACGACAAGCTGATTATCACTGCATTATTTTCTTAATGTTGTTAAGCTATTTAACGATACCCATATATACGATGCATTGTTGGCAGGTTATATAATTTCGTGCTTTTTGCAGCTGTAACATCAACATATCATTTACCATCTATAATTGAATGCGTTAAATGCATTTATATGGATATATTTTCTTTTTTTTGCCGTAGAAATCGGTATGTGATTAGTCAATCATTAACTGAAGAATTAAAGTTCATCAGAATATTAAAATTGGAAAATCGTCAAATTTTCTCTGATTAAAACGAATATTATTTATTTTAACGGGTTTTTAATTTCGTTGCTCTTTCTATGCAACACAAAATCTGGTGGTACTAATTTCGAAATATCAATATTTCAATGACCAAACATAACAAGTATATTAGAAGGTGTTAAATAAACTCGAGGAACGATTTGAAGAGAATATATAGACGAATAAGTAGGTTTAATACCTCTTGGTCCTTCTTCATCATCCAGCTGATATATCTCAACACAAACTGTTCAAAATTATTCTTTGTCCTCTTTGTGGACATCAGCATCTAATGGCGTCCATGATTGCATCTGTAATATCTTTTTTTTTTAATTTTCTTCCTTTATCGCTTTCTTGCTCCACTTTTCTTTATGTGTCACACTCCTTATCTTTCCTTTATTTGATATAAATTTACTAAGTTCAGCACCAACTCAAGAACCTTGAATGATCGTGGCTTATATGTTGTAAATGTTTTGCAAATCTCATTTCACACATCTGAACACATATTTCAGTATTGACAGGTTATATAATTTCGTGCTTGTTGCAGTTGTAACATCAACATATCACTTATCATCTATAATCGAATGCGTTTAATTTAACTTACATGAACTCCCTTCGGAAATAAAACCCCAAACCATGGAGCACATCTTCATTTTTAATTTGTTATCTAATCCAGCGGGTGTGGAACAACTTGGTTTTCACTGCTTTTAAAGTACGTTCCTCATCAGACAAAAAGGGGATCATTTATGATTTGTCCTTCATTACTGTTTTTGATCACTGTTCCATTCTGCTGTCCAGAAATTATTCGGTGAATTTGATGTGTGATAGAATATTCATTAAGTTCTCACATTTTTGCAGGTCACACATCTCAAATAGCTAAAATACCGAAAGCCATATTTATAGTTATCACAAGGATTGGTAAATAACCATTTGGCTTATATAATTTTCTTATATCAACAAAAGTCATTTTATTTTTATTTATAAAACATCATTGAATATTAAACTGGACCGCAATATTTATTTCCTTGACGTCCATATCGAACTTTTATTAAAATAGCCATGATTCGTATTTCATATCTTTACGACAACATAAGCAGCTATGAAAATCCAACATAAAAACATTACTCTGGGCAATTTCATATGCTTATATAAATTTCAGCATATTTTTTGTAAATAAAAAAAGAAAGATTCTGATCTAGTGAAATCATTAAATATGTAAGAGAATATTAAATATTTCATCTTCATTTTAACATAAAAAATTCATTGCGAGCAGTGTATTTAAATAAAATTTGGGTAATGTTTATCACAAATTATATGAACTTTCTTAAGAAGACAAATTCAAACTTCCTAACATGGGCTATAATTAAATTGAAATTATGCTTATTAATTTAGATTACTTATATACCAACATTAATTAACACCTGCATTTCTCGCTCTCTATCATTTTACTTGTCTCTATCTCTACCCCAACGATGCTTTCTGTATGTGTGTATATATATATATATATATATATATATATATATATATATATATATATATATATTAGGTCAGTGCAAAAAATAATGACGTAATAATGTCGTTTTTGATGTATTTTTAACGTCAAAAAACGACATTATTACGTCATTATTTTTGCACCAACCTAATATATATATATATATATATATATATATATATATATATATACACGGAATAATGTTTATTAATAGAGATATAGGCATGTAATACACACTCTTGTCATGTACGTCAGTAAAATATATTGGTGCTGAGTTTCTATGGATATTCATGTTTTCTCCCAAGGCCTGAACACGTTTTCAGGCATTTCGGTGGATGAAGATGATCAACTACCACATGCTTCCACGAGTGGACAGCAAGGCCCGCTCTCTACCAAGGTGCTTTAATATTTCATGCTTTTAATCCCGAAGTTGAAGTCGGCTTCGCTCAAAATTTAGTATAGATGAGAACCAGGATAGGCACACGCTCCTTCCTTCTGATGCTGTGATTTCCTAGGTTGAAAGTGGGGATACTTCATCGCATTAAAATATCTTTGGGTTTGTCTTTGAAACTCAAGAGTGGTCTTCCAATTGACCTGCTTGTTAGATACTGGCCACAAAGGAGTTGTTTTGAAAGTTTGCTATCTGTCACACGAGAAATATGTCCTGCCCAGATAAGTTTGTTTTTCAAGAGGATGACTTCAATGCCTTGTCATGTTGCGTTGAGTCAGAACTTCACTGTTTCTAACGCGAGCGCACAGTTTTCTGTTAAAAATGGCGCATAGACAACGCATGTAGAAAGCAACGAGTTGAATGATGTTTCGTCGGTACAGAGTCCAAGATTTTACATCAACGCGTAGGACTCTCAGTAACACTGCTTTATACACAATTTTAGTTTTTAATATCTCTTATTAATGCATATTTAAAGTATATATATTTAACATATTAATATATATTTAAGCATGCATATCTCTTGTATATATATATATATATATATATATATATATATATATATATATATATATATAGAGAGAGAGAGAGAGAGAGAGAGAGAGAGAGAGAGACACACACACACATATATATATATATATTTTTATATATATATATATATAGATAGATAGATAAATAGAGAGAGAGAGAGAGAGAGAGAGAGAGAAAGAAAGATATAGTGAGGAGGTAAATAGATATTAGATATAGATATTTCCTTAGAGTTGCAGATGCTGATTAAAACTGAATGTTGCATAATTTAAATTCTGATATTTACACTATACAGTAATAATACGAATATATTGAAAGTATTTTTCTATATTTCTCAAAACCTTCAGTCACACGATTCTCCTCTGACGCATGGCACAGTGGATAAATGCGTTAGTTAGAGCCGGTGACAGGACCCAAAGAGTGTGAGTTCAATACCTGGTTAAGGCAGTGGGGAATTTTCATCGGGGAATTAACAGGAGATAAATGACATCCATTAGACATGGTACGTGGAACTAGAACAGTCTACCCCAGTGAGCGAAATAAAGGGTTCAGTTCGACATTCCAACCACCTGAAGAAGGCCGGAGCGTACAACAGCCGAAACGTTGTGATAAACATGTGAGTACAATAGTCCGAATAGTGTATATTGAAAGTACTTATAATTTTACTATTTACAAACTTATTTCAAGTGGCGGGTCCCTGCCAGGACCTAAGGTGACCTTGAAACTCCAGAATTTCTTGTCCTTTGTACATCTTAATTGTTTCGTCTTTTTTATCATTCCTAAATCTTGTTCCACCATCCATTAACTCATGCTTGTTAAAAAAGTTATGCGTTGTTTTATTCTCTGTCACATGTGCCTTCAGTCCGTCCTGCGAATAAGACATATTTCAAGCCTACTTTCTATATTATATATCTCAGAAATTTAAACTCTGTTCTCTTGATGTGTCCTTCTTGTTTACATATTCTCTAAAACTTCGTCGTTGTCACATGTTTGATCCATGGTATTTTCTCACCACACTTCTATAGAACTATATTATTGTTGCTTCAAGTGTCTTCATTGGTGAGGAGATTTCATGCATTCACTGCCATATGGTAGGACTGAAACTAGTGATAAAATACGAGGATCTGTCCCCAAATTCATCTTCATGTAGAATGAATATTTTTCCTGATTATTCACAACTTTATCCCAGTACTCATCTCTATCCAATGTTAGTTTAAATTCATTACTGAAGATGGCTTTTGAGACATATTCCCCCACTTTTATTAATTTTTCTTTCCTCAAATGCCATACTGTTTTGTTTCATATTTTATACAATATACTTTCTATCCTATCGTATGTTTCTCTCTAAATTCTCAGCAGCAGATGCGAGTCCTGATTATGACTATGAACTACACCCAGGTGCAATACCTCGAATCGGGTGATTGCAGGTTTTGAGAAGCATGTAACCCTCTCTTGATTGTTGTTCTTCCCAGGTTCACCCTGAAGCGGGGTGGTAGTACCTGTTAGGATTTCAGCTATTGCCAAATGTTTAACCCCGTAAAAACACACTGAAACTGTAAAAATGCATTTTATAGTAAAACATACCAGTAATAGATTTTTATACAAAAAAATTTAGCAACAATATATTTTATATGTAGTTCAAGGCATGCAATTGTGTTCAAAATATATTTAGATGAAGTCATAAAATTGCTTTCCAAATATTTAGATTTTGGCATTAAATAAATCATAGATGTTGATATTCCGCTAAACACAATTAAGCAAACAACATGAAAGAAGTTTCCATGGCATTATTCATATAAAATCTTACATTTGCTTAAAGAAATCAAATTGTATTCCAAAATACAATATTAACACAGATACAACATGAAACACATCACCATCACACACACACACACACACACACACACACACACACACACACACACATATATATATATATATATATATATATATATATATATATATATATATATACAGTGCTGTTCGATAAAAGTGACTCACCTGGTTTTTTTTTTTTACTTTTTTTGCCTATTGTTTTTGGGGTCAAACTAATTTTTAATCTTACTAATATAAAGAGCCCTTCCCGACCAGCTAGTAAAAAAAGTTTACTCACCCTAAGTTATACTATTGATAATTATAATTTTGTATATAAATGAGATTTAGGGAAAAATCATTTTTCCGGCAACAAGTAATCAATAGAAACATAACCGAACATCTTTAAATAAGGAATAATAGAGGTATCATTTATTTATATTAGGTAATATAGTTCGAAATATTTAATAATCTATGCGTTCACCTTTATTTTGAATAACCTTTTCAGCCATTTTTTGCATTGGCTTGATTAGGTTCTGGCAAATCTCATCTCTAAGCATTGAATTCCATTCAGATATGAAATTCCCAATCTAATCTTCTTTGTTGCTCAACTGCTTTCTCGAGAGCCTGTACTTTATAATACTCCATAAGTTTTCTATGGTGTTGAGGTCAGGAGATTGGGGAGGCCATATCATAACACTCACCTGCTTCTCATCAAAGTATTTCTTCATCAATTTTGATTTGTAACAGGGAGCATTATCCTGCATAAAAATGAGCTTGGTGGGGTCGATTTGCACCCTTTCTGCAGAAGGGAGCAGACAAGACTCTAAAATTATCTTGTTCTGCTCGCTTCTGAGGGTTTTTTTTTTAAATAGATTTTAAGAAACCAGTTCCATGAAAAGCATCTCCAGAACATTATACTGAACGGATGCTTGACAGTTCTTACTGCTAAATTCAAAGAGATTTCAAAGCTTCTTCAGAGTTTAAATCGCTTATCCTTTGAATTTAGCTCAACTTTCGTTTCATCGGAGAAGAGAACATTTCGTAAAAAAAAATCAGGTGAAGCACTTTTATCGAACATCACTATATATATATATATATATATATATATATATATATATATATATATATATATATATATATATATATATATATATATGTATGAATATTATGAGAAAGAAAATAATATAAATATTCTAACGTTCACAGCATTAATTCAAAAGTGAGTTCAATATCGACAGTAGAGTAATAATTATTTATTATAATTTTTTTCATATAGACAAAAACAATTTACTCACCACATTTTGTTTTTCGCCAGTCGTGGTGCAAATAAATGCACCGAAACAAGGTTGTATCTTTCTAGCGAGTAAATTGCTTTTGTCTAAATGAAAAAATTAATATATATATATATATATATATATATATATGTGTGTGTGTGTGTGTGTGTGTGTGTGTGTGTGTGTGCAAATATATCGAAAATAGGAAAGAACACGTTAGGTATATAATCAGAATTTCTTTAGTATTTTTGTTTTTATTTTTAAAAACCAGTGCTCAATGCAACAGTAGAGCCTAAATTATTATTATAATTATTTTAAAAATATAATTCTTTCGCTATATAAGAGTTCTCATGTTTCGAAAACTAGAGCCAAAAGCTCTGATTCATCCTCAAAATTCCAAAACATTTCCCTTCAGGATGAAACAGAGCTTTTGCCTCTTGTCTTTGAAATATGAGAACTATTATGCAGCGAAGGGATCATATTTAAAAAATATAATTATAATTATAGTATATATATATATATCTATATATATATCTATATATATATATATATATATATATATATATATAAGACGCTTCTGGGCTCGCATGTCTTACCGCAAATATCACATTTCAGTTGCTGTAGGTGTACAGTTTTATAATCAATACCCAATCTCCGTCGGCGCTCCCCCAAGTGACTCCTTAGACCAGCCATCGACAAAAACACTACAATCTGTATACGTCAGATCGAGCTGCCTGTGTGTGTCTTTAGGAAGTTCAACGAGGACCCACATCTTTTTTAAACCGTGCATGTCTCCTTATCTCACGCTCAAAGTGAAACCTTCCATACCCACCTGTCTCATTCCAATTATTGAAATCAGATGCAAATTCTTCCATACATACGTACATACATAAACACACAGACAAACACAGAAACAGACATACACACATACACACACGGGCATATGTGTGTGTGTGTGTATGTGGATAGATGTATGTATATGTGTGTTCGTGTATGTGCATCGCTGTAAGCGTGCGTGCGTGTGTGTGTGCGTGTTTGCTTTTATTACTGCTATGCTTCCTAATTAACTATGTACGTATTGAACTGTTCATTCACATATGTTGAATGGAATTTTAATTTATCTAATTAAGCGCACGCAGATCCTAATTTTAAAAAAGTGGTAATGTCGGAAATTCAAGTACGCAGACGAACTCAAATACTTACCTAGACAGTTGCATAAAAAAACATCTCACATAAATATGTGTTTCTGAAGTACGCTCACGTGCACTTGTGCCAGGAGAGAGAAATAATTATTTGTTCAACATTATTTATTTGGAATTCTCTGTATGAAATCATTTTACAATCATTTTTCGAAAATTGCGACTATTCTTAAATATCATCGCTGCCCACCCCAAGAAACGGCGTGATAGTAAGTGGATTTTAAGTGTATAATGGTTGCGCTGGTCTGGACACAACATTTCGAATTACCCTTTATCATCCAGGGACAAAATAAGGTCCAAGAGGACTGCTAGAGTGTCAACAGCAGTGAACGGATAGGAAAAAGAAAAGGATAATTGTTATGGTGAAACACACCTATTCTATAGTTAATAGACTCTTCCACCTATAATAAGTAAGAGTAGAAAGAATAAGTAAGATGGTCGGTCAGTCAGTCAACTGGCTGATCGGTTGAACTCTCAGCCTTCGGGCGGGGAGGAACCCGAAGGAGGCTACGCCGAAGGGCGGATTCTCTTTCGGGGAGGTAAACCGACCCTGAACCCGTTTATACGGGTTCAATGGGCATATTTTTGGCCGATCCCACGGGCTCGGTGATCCCACGTTAAAAAGGCTTTGTGCCACATGACGCCTTCGTGGTGGGGGGTGACTGAATATAATCGGTCAGTCAGTCGACTGGCTGATCGGTTGAACTCTCTGCCTTCGGGCGGGGAGGAACTCGAAGGAGGCTACGCCGAAGGGCGGATTCTCTTTCCGGAGGGTAAACCGACCCTGAACCCGTTTATACCGGTTCAATGGGCATATTTTTGGCCAAGCCCACGGGCTCGGAGATCCCACGTTAAAAAGGCCTTGTGCCACATGAAG
Organism: Acanthosepion pharaonis; assembly: GCA_903632075.3. Classification (NCBI taxonomy): domain Eukaryota; kingdom Metazoa; phylum Mollusca; class Cephalopoda; order Sepiida; family Sepiidae; genus Acanthosepion; species Acanthosepion pharaonis. Next base: position 909,168 of record CAHIKZ030000067.1, on the reverse strand, counting down.
CCCTCGTGGGTAGGGGGGGTGACTGAATATCGTCGGTCTGTCAGTCGATGTCGAACGACAGTTAGTCGAATACGAAAGTATCCGCGACCACCACAAGATTACTCTGCGTAATACCTATTATATCAAGTTCCTAACGTTTTGTACGTCGAACCTAATTTAGGGCAGATTTAATACAAATACAAGCCTCCACTGCAAAATCACTCCACAACAATAATTTTCTTATCTTTCAAAGTAGTAAATTCCGAGTTTCCTCTCTCATTGACTGGCTGCTACACAAGACCAGGAATCCCTGTCTGCTCTGATATATAAGAGGGAGATCGTCATTAATGCGAAATAGAATAAAACAGACGTCGTATAATTTGATAAATTAATGATATAATAGGGAAATTTTGCATAACATCGTATCGGTAAATCAGCTCAAAAAACTTCAACCGACGTTAAAACCGAGAACAAATTCATATTCCCTCTTATATATTCAGTTTATACTTTATTTTTATAGATATAATTTATTTAAGTAAATATTCTGTTTTAATTAAACAGTATTAATTACGTTTATCGGCTTGAATTAATGAAAACAGAACAATTATTAATTAAATTATATCGATATAAATAACGTATAAATAGTCAGTTTGATTTGTTCTTTGATTTCATTCCTCGCTCATGCAAGTATCGGACGTTATTTTTATTCCTGGCTCACAGACGTGAAGTGTTCGTCTTTTTTGCGAAGTTCATCCTGGTACATGGACATGGCCATATTAACACCGCCATCTTCCCTCGGTCTTGGGATTTAAATTCGGACATACAAAAAAAAGTCACTCCTCGCTTAATTTTTCGTCTACGAAGCCACGTGAAAAACATATATCGTCGCCCGTTTTCTTTCATTTACCTATTCTTTTACTTTTTTTTTCTTTTTTTTAATTTCTTTTTTTACTCAGTACTATTTGTTTTTTCAAAATATTTGTTATTTGAAGAGAATTTTATCTACCCAATTTTTGAAAACTTTGTGTGAATTTTAGTTATTTGATTTTTTTTCTGGCTCATGCAAGTATTAAAGTTTATTTTTATTCCTGGCTCACAAAAGTGGAGTGTTCACAGGGAAGTGCAGTTGGCAGTTCAACTTAGTTGAATCTTTATATTTCAGTTTCAACTCTGGATGCCATGTACTTCTTGTGTGTTGTGTGTTATTTTTTTGTAGTTGATTTTGCGTTTTGTTTTTTTTTTTAATTTTTTTATTTGTTTTTTTGTGTAATAGTAGCAGATAGGTTTTCCTATCGGCCTGTCGATACTCCTACCCCTGATCAGGAGTAGAGGCTTATCCCGTGTTTCCTGTTAGGAAGGGGTTCCCGGATCTTTTCCTTTTCTCTGGCCTTTGTTGTGGTGCTGTCGAGAATGTCTTGTGATGTCTACAGTTTTTTGCAACGTTTTTTCATACTGGGTTGGCAGTTTTCTGGTTGCCGTTCCCGACTGGTTGTTAGGACCTTGGACTCTTACGTAGCGTCTTGAGAGGCTGTTTTGATTAACAGTTGCATAATATCGGGATTCTTGCAGTGTCATATAGCGCATGGAAGGTTGTCTCTGCATTTACCTCCAGTGGACAAACCTTGGACCACATTATGCTGCAGTCTGCGTCAGTTTCTACCTGCCCATGTTACATAAGATGGCCGTTTCTTACTATTACTTTAGGTCTTTTCCTTACCAACATAACACTAAATGACCATAAATAATCAAAAATATAAACCAAAAATAGCTCAAAAAATCACCCAAACCCGTTAAGATTTCCTTCTCCAAAATTTATGGCGTTTGTAACAACTTCTGTTGCATGGAATCGTTCTTTTTCGGAAAGTCTTTCATATAGTAGCTCTTTCCTCGACTAATCATAGCTCGTCAATCCCCTCCTCTGATTACACGATTCCCGGCTATCTTTCTCTCCTCAGAAAGGGCTCTAAAATCCATATGCATTGCATGGGTGTTTATATCCGCCATTATCTCACGCTGTCTAGGGAACTCTCTCTTGAATCTTCTAACAATTCGCATATGTGTCTCCGACTATCTATCCTCAATTCAATAAGCTTTCTCTTCTTTCTCTATCGTTCCCTTCATCTCAAGACTGGTGTACTCGATAGCATTTCCGATAATATATACAAGGCCATCTCTCTACATCGGTTTGCCCACATATACATGATCGGTAACATTAACGCCCACCACTTGATGTGGGTTAAACACATTGTAACTGAACTCGCTGGCATCCAAACCCTTAATTTTTCAATCACTCAATCCCTCATGCAAGTGGTTGATCGTCCTACCCGTTTCCCCAGTAACCCTGACGGTAAAGCTCCCCTTCTCAATCTCGTCGCGCTACACAGCTTGGCCCTCTTGGCAACTCTGATCATGCCGTAGTGTCTATTAGCATCTTCTTCCACTCCCCACTCCCCACTCCAGTCATGAACCGCCTACTAACAGAATATATTTCTGTTATCAACGAGCAGACTGATACTCGTTCCGTGATTTCATTTGCGAAGTCCCATGGAATGGGATTTTTAATCATCCCGTTCATAAATGTGCTTCTGGGGTCTCCTCCTGGATAAAAGCTGGCATCAAGGTTTTCATCCCAGCAAGAAAATATAAAACTAAATCGCACTCATTTCATAGGTTTCCAGCTGATTGCTAGTCTGCTATACCCCAACGGAATTACTTCTTCAGTCTGTACCGAATCGACATATCCGATTGTGACAGTTATTTCTTTGTCTCTGCTCGTAATGAATGCAAGCTTGTCCTCAATGAAATAAAATTATTATCTGATGATAGCATCAAACAACGTATTGCATCTCGGAAATTTGGTTTTAAAGATTATTGCCGGCTATGTAAGAATGTGCTGAACAACAGCAAATCCAAAATCCCTTCTCTATTCAATCAATTCGAAGTCATAACTTCTTCAACTAATAATTCTGAATGCTTTCCTCGGAAATTCTCATCCACTTCAACACTAGATTCATGCGATTTACCCACACATGGTTTTCCACCTGGAACTGAGGATCTATTGAGTAAGATGAGCATAACCCCATCGATGGTGTTGGACATCATCTCTAAATTAGACTCTCATAAAGCGAGTGGTGGTGATGGGATACCAGCCGTAGTCATAAAAATTAGCTCCTGAGCTGGCTCCTGTTCTCTCCAGACTATATATCTATTGCCGCGCTGACTCTTTCTGTCTAGCCTCATCTGTTGTCCCTGTTTTTAGAAATCTGGCGACCCTTCTGACCCATCTAACTACCGTCCTATCAGTCTCTTATCACTTTTCGGCAAAGTCAACGATGTTTTAATCAATGCTGAAGTCCTTAAGCAACTAACATCCCATGATCTGCTCTCTGACAAACAATCTGGTTTCTGCTTTGCCCGCTCTAACGCTGATGTGCTTACGGCCATAACTGAATTTGTATACTATGCTCTTGATAATAACGGCGAAGCTCCATCTATCGTTCTAGATTTCTCTAAGTCGTTTGATAGAGTTTAACATTCCGACCTTCGTATGGATAATGATTTACAAAACGATTATTTGAAGTAATCCAATAATTCCTGCCAAACCGTGAAATGAAGGTCGTCCTAAAAGCGTTCTCCTCCAGTACCTTTCATAAGAACGCTAGTGTTCCTCAAGGCTCTATTTTGGGTCCTACCGTTTCTCTTCTTTCTCAACGATCTTCCTGATGCCATCAATTTTCAAGTAGGCATCTACGCAGATGACATTACCATTTACTCCAGTCCCAATAGTAAATCATGCATTGCTGACTAATTTAACCTAGACATTGGTCTTGAATCGGCTTGTAAAATGTAATGCCTTTAAAACAAAACTGCTCTCAATTACCCACCACTAAGAAATCTCCGTGCCTCCTATCAGTATGGCTGATGCTCGAATTTACGAGAGCGTCTCTCTGCTCCTTCTTGGTCTCACGTTCTCCAACGACCTGAGGTGAAACAACTACATTGAATCAATAGCTTCATCTACCGCAAGGAAAGTTAGTTCTCTGTGACGCGCCAGAATGCACAATGCTACAGTCTGGGCTTCACCGTTTGTATTTAAAGCATGATAGACACTTTCCGCAATTATCGTTAGTATATCAGCAGTTAACCTGAACAAACGAAAGCCGTATTGCTTATTTGAAAGACGGCCCTCCGATGGAATATTACGAACCAATTCAGCATTAAGCCCTCTAGAAGTTCCACAAAAAGAGGTAGAAGGCAAATAGACCGGTAGTTGGAGGAGTCAGACGGTTCAACAGATTTCTTAAAAACTGGAAGAGCAGACGATCAATTCCATTGAAAGGAGAGCAGAAGGCAGCGAGCCATGTATTATACAGTTTATAGAGATAAGGAGCCAGTTCGGGAGCACACATCTTAATGACCATTACAAGGATACCATCGTGTCCACATGCATTGTGGGGATCAAGATTCGAGATGATAACAGAAATTATGGAAGGGGTTATTTGTATATCACTTAAATGAGAATCACTTCGAAGTGGTATGTTAGGAAGGGATACTCCAGATGAGTCAAGAGCAGAGTTAAAGGAAAATTTATGGACAATACACACATACACACACACACATATGTGTGTGCGTGTATGTGTGTGCGTGTGCGTGTGTGTGTGTGCGTTTGATTTACCATCTATCTATCTATTTATCAATCTCTCCCTCTCTGTCTCTCTGTCTCTCTCTCTCTCTCTCTCTCTCTATATATATATATATATATATATATATATATATATATATATATATATATATTGCGATTGGTAACTTGTTGCTATTTTATAATTTTAATTCGCGCATGCACGTTGTTTATTTTTTTTATTTTGTCGACTGCACACTATAATAGGGTCAGTTGGGCACCGGCAGTGAGAAAAAGAGCAACAAGACTCAATTTACTCAGCCAGAAATTTGGAAACGGCTTGCTGCAGTGTTTGTCATTCGTGCCTGAAGCTCCAATACCAAACATAGAGTGTTGTGGAATAATCTAAGAATAGTGCAGAGAATTCGGAAAAACAACGACTGAATTCTTCCACAGAGAACACAGTCATGGTTGTCAAACAATTTCTGCAACCACCTCACTCCTTAAATCTGGTCACCTATATCCCCAGACTGCAACTCCCTTTATTAATACCTGTTGGACCCAGTTGAGCGAGAGACTAACAAGACTTCATGTAACACCAAAGTTGGACAGCAAGGATTATGGCACCATTCACTTATTTAAGCAAGACATGCTGTTTCACATTCCCTGTCAATAACCCTCCCTCCGATCCATAATGCTTCTCCTTTGTATAGATTGAATTATTTTTTCTTCAATAGATAACTTGCCCATTACAAACCTCCCCCTGGCCTTGTAACCATCTTCTATACTAATTAAATTGGAGGTAGGAGAACCACATGCTTCCACGAGCAACCCTCTTTATGCCATTCTTTCAACGTGTATTTGTGGGGAAAATTGCGAAAATGGCTTACCTCGGAAACGCGTGCGCATCTGTGCAGTTTGCAAACTCCAGTCCTCCCAACAGAAAAAGGAACCAAAATGGCGGCGCCCATATTTTATGCCGGGCGGTCTCGGTTAGTTAACGCGAAATCTCGTTGTCTCATCATTCGCATGCAAATCGTGGTCGGTCCTCGGCTGTATAAAGCAGGCTCGTTTTGCTGTTTGGGACCAGAGAGCTTTCGGCTCGTGAGAAGGTTGGACGTGCGACACCGGTTTCTTTGTTCCTACCTGCTATCATCAGTTGAGTTGTTGCGTTACCTCCCACAGTCTTTTCGTTCTGAAGTACATGAGCGAACTTGTCACGGTGCCGTTATGTCTCGGACTGGGAGCATTTCTGTTGTCTTGACTTCTCGACAGACGCAATATGTACACTAGTAGCACGACGCATGGATTTTCTTTCCTGGGTTGATTGTACATTCATTAAGTTTTCTGTGCATTTGCGCTATCCGCTTGATTGTCAGGGATCCGAACACTCTGAAGGAGTCTATCCTATTATCAGGTGTATAATACTGCTATTTTCTGGACCTTGCATTAGTCAGCGATGAGTCTTCCTGATGCTATGGCGAAGGCTACTGCTACGGCTTCATCTCCGGACGAAGCTATTTATACAAGCAACTCTTGCTGGTGTGTCTGTCTCTCTGCCTACTAGCCTTCCACCCACTAATGCACACATGAAACCAATTAAAATACAAATGAACAAAACTAGCAACACCAACCTAAAAAGAAAACAAAAACAAAAAACAAGTAGACCCCTCGTATGCCATCTCGTACACCAACGTAAATAGTCTACGTTCCATCTTTGCAGAATTAGAACACCATCTTCTTCCGTCTAAACCAGGCCCACTATTATTCCTGAAACCGGTAACAACGCGTCAAGCGCAATAGGGGAGCTGACAGTCCGGGATACTACCCACTTATAGTCAAACATGAACACCTAAACCGTCACGGCCACGGACTCGAAGCCTACATCAAGAACTAGGTTCCCTGCGGCAGGAACGCAAAATATGATGAACACGGATCTCCCGTCTATCTTCTGCCGCGTGCCACTTAGCTATAGTACCACATTCGACTTTGTCCTCTGCCGCCCGCAGGACAAAACGACGGTAATTTTCGAATATCTAAGAAGGTTGATAATATCCTCACTCAATTCATTTCAATCAGCTTTCATATCTGCGATGACTTCAATATCTACCATAAAGTAGTGCTAGTCCATTCCAACAAAACCTATATTGAAGACAGATATTGCATAAACTTCTCCATCGCCTATGAACAAACCCAGAACTTACTCCGCTCCCAGACACAACGAGACATAAGGTGAATCTCCTCGACCTCGTCTTAACCTCCTACACCGATGAATGGTTATCAAAAGTTTCACCTCCACGAGGCTAGCCAGACCATTCCTTTATCAGTGTCTAGATCGGTGCTAAACCCAAGTCATAACGATGTACCATTCCATAGAAGGATGCTTCGCTATGCCAAGATGGAAGTTCCCCTCCCAACCTTCCAGTATGCGGCCTCCAAAACGTCTGCCCTTATCACGGATTGAATCCTTTCTGGAATGAAGAGTTTTATACACACAAAAATAAATGCTAGCAAAAATAAAAGTCATGTTTCACACCTGAATGCGCTGCAGCTATAACTCACCAAAAACACTACTTATCTATCACAAGGCGCGATGAACTTCGGCCGTCACTGCAATCGCAAGCACCTCCAGTCGCTCCAAAAAGTTCTAGAAAGCGCCAAGCGCAGCTACGTAGGTATAGTCCAGTCCAAGGTTGAAAAGAAACAAATTGGATCCCGTGAATTCCGGAAGGTCTCGAACCAAATCAAAAACGGAGGTAAAGCGGCTGTATCCACATTTATAAATGTCTCCGACGTCATATTTTCTTCAACAGATAAAGGTGCACCTTTCGACTCCAACTTGACCTCTAATCCAACGTTAGATGACAAAGACCAGCCGCTCCACAAGGTCTCACGTCTAACTGAGCACAGTCTCAGTAATATTGCCGTCACAGCACGAGAAATCTCTAGTTTTATCAAAGGTATTGAACCTAAGAAAGCCGCCGTTCTAGACATAATTCCCGTGGTTGTCCTTAAGGATATCAATCTGGAATAATCCTCCAATCCGAGCACAGTTATTCAACTGCTGCTTGAAGGAGAAATCCTTCCCAAGAGTCTGCAAAGTGTCAAGAGTATGCCCGATTTCAAAAATGCGGACGTGATGTTTTTCCACTCCGACTACAGGCCCATCAGTCGCCTCGCTATCCCCAGTAAGCTTTTTGAGGCCATTATCAATAAGAATCTCATGAAGCACCTAGAAAAGAACAAGCTCTTCAGCGACGAGCAGGATTGATTTCGGTCTGCCTAATCCATTTCCGACTCCTAATTACAAAGAAACCTTGAAAAAACATAGCATGAGATAACTCAAAGGCTTTCGACAATCTGTAGCGCAAAGGCTTTCTTCACGAGTACTTCAGTTATCGAATCTCTGGAAGGTTCTTCTCATTCATAAAATTTTTATAACAGGTAGAGCCCTAAAGGTAGTTATTAACGGCCAGTTCTAGGGAGATCTAGAGGTAAGCGAAGGCGTTCCCAGAGTCAATCAGTGAACCAACCTCCTTTCTGATCTACATAAATGTTGTGCTTAATAATATACTAAGATCATTTGTAAATAACTATGCCGATGATACGAATATATCCGTGTGCACCTCTTAAATTCTCGATGGTCAGAGATTTGCGAATGATCTCTTTTTCGATCTTGCACAAACTCCCCAAAAGGGTAAAAAAAATAGCTGGTTCAATTAAATGCCTCAAAAATCAAACTAGATACATTCAATCCTCGCCGATGCCACACCAAAGTATCTATTCAGGATAATCGTAAGTTCACTCGGGGCAGCACCGTGCCTTGAAAGACCGTTGGGCCTCATGGAACACGTATATTCGATCCATTGATAAGTATACAGGTAAAATGATCAGCTCTTTTTACTACTCTATTAAGTACCTGGTTGCTTGTGCTATCCTCTATCTTTACAAAAGCAAGACTGGCCCAAAATAGAATACTGTTTTCATATTAGGGCGAGAGTTGCCCAGACCACATTATCTAGCATTAATAAAGTTCAAATACGTCTCCAAACACTTCAGTCTCACTCCCAAAGTGGCGGGCATGTAGAAAGTCTCCCGATGCTCTATTGCTACGTCCACGGAAAGTCCTCAGACAAAATACATTATCTGGTCCCGCCAAGACAAACACAGCAAGAACGCGCCGTGCCACTTATATAGTAGCAAACCATCCATATTCCTCCCGTATTCCACCGGTGAGGAGTAAGTTCCAGTCGAACAGGTTACTCCTGCAAACCACTGACCAGGGGAAGAGACTCCCAACAGTATGCTTCCACGGTTTCTAAAATTTTCATCTATTCAACGCGTTAGTTAAGAATTATATTCCGCACCTATGCACACAAGTGGCCTCCTAACGTAACTTCAGTGCCCGCGGCCTTGTAAACAGTTAAACTTACTGTAATATATATATATATATATATATATATATATATATATATATATATATATATATATATATATATATATATGTTGTATCAGAAATACTTTCACACATTTTAAGGGCTGGTTTCTCACCAAATTAAGGAAATAATCCATAAAAACATATGTCCACAAATTCTTCGTTTTTGACTTATTAAGATTACGGCAGACGTTGTTTAATGTGCAATCCTGGATCCATTACAAAAATACTTTTATAAATATTGGAGGGCGTGTTCCTATCACCAAAATAATGTAAAATGTCCTCATAAACATGCGTCTAAAAAGCCATCTTTTACCTCAAAAGAACAACTTATAACAAATGTTCAAAATGTACTTCACTTGCTTTGACACATGCATGTACCTGTTGGATCAGTGATTGGCTGACATTTTCAAATACACCCACACGTTATCGAATGGTCTTGCAGGCCCCCATGACACGGGGATAAAGAGTCTCTCCAATATTAATGTCTGCAACATAAACCAATTGCTTTAGGTGGCCACATAGATAAAAATTCAAAGGAGTGAGGTCGGGGGGGAAACGTGCAGGCCAAGGAAACTTTCCTCCCTTACTTATTCATCATTCAGTGTAGATATCATTCAGTGCATCGCGAAAAATATGACTAAATGTGCTGGAGTCCAATCATGCATGAACCACATACGTCTTCGTATTATCATACATACTGATCTCTCCATTAAGACGTGCCTGGAGAACATATGGACGTACCAGACAGTCGCCTATAATTCCAGCCCACACATTTCTCGTAAATTGATGCTGGTTTCTACCCTTTATTGTATCACCGGGATTCCGATCTGTCCACAAATGTTGGTTGTGTAAATTTTTTATTTCATCTCTTTGAAATGTTACCTTATCCGTAAACAAAACCGAAGAGACAAACAAAGGATTGCCATTCATTATTAATTTAAGAATTGTGATTCGTCTGTATATTAAAATAGGAAAACACTGAAATGTAAAACTAGTTAGAATAATAATAATAATAATAATAATAATTATTATTATTATTATTATTATTATTATTATTAATAATAATAATAATAACAATAATAATAATAATAATAATAATAATAATGATAATAAGTAGTAGTAGTTGAAATAGAATTGTCGGCACCGGAGACGGATACGAAGGGAGGATATATGTGCGGTCAGGATTGCAAAATATGGCTTTAAAATCCTTTACATTGTAAGCCGTTGGGCTGCCCTTGCAATTATCAGTCCATTGATTTATTGACAAATCACAGAGGCCAAAAAGTGCACAGATAACAGAAAATATAATCTCAATCGCAGCTAACAATGAGCCATTGATAAATGAAGATATTAAGAAAGTAAAAAAAAAGAAAAGAAAAATGCTATATGCGATCTCATTACCGACTCTTTCATTTCGAATATGAAATACACAAATATAAAAGGGGGTCAAGCACTTTTTATCATAGTCAGATCAAAGGGAAATTAGAATAAAAAATGTTCGGTTTCATTCAAGACACCAGTACGCAGTGGTATTCTTTGTGATTTCCGTTATTTCGTTCATTGGCAAATTCTAATGATAGGCTTGTCTTAAGCAAGCGCTATTGTTCATTTGCGCAGATGTGGGATTGAGATAAGTTTAACTGTGAGACACATGAACTTTTCCCCTTGACTGGAAATTTATGGCACTGAGGATACTGATATCGGTGCAGTGAATTTTGCACTAAGTGATCTACTTCACTTTTTAAAGGGTTATCTCACTTCATAATGTATGCGATCATGGCTCCCCACAAATTCCATTTCTCATTCATACAAATTGCCGTGATTGTTGTGATAATATAGTGGTTTTTCCACTGCCCTATCCACAGTATGTATTTCGGAGTAATCATTCACGTAGATTGGTTGCCACTCACTGTTGTATAGTTCAGTCTACTCTGCTATTTAAACTATCTTGACATAAGAAGTTATTCTGAACTTTCGCAATTTGAACTCTGTTCGCAAAATTGACATTACGTGCCTGATAAGTGTCTCCACGTGCTAATTTCTTGTAATTAACTATTCATAATTTTATGTTACGTCATATATAGTCAATAATTCCACAGTAATATTTTTGTTAAATAATAAATGATGTTAAAATCATATGAAGTATTTGTATTTGAATAACAAATATAAAATGGAACTTGTTATTAATATTAACAATTTATTTGTTGCTGTTAGATTTTGAAATGTGACCCGTGTGTTGTTCTAGCATTGTAAATAATAAAAAAGTATTTACTTGATATTTCTTTTGCATTTTAGATATAAAATTATCGCCATGGATTTCATGAACGGTTTTACATGGAAGGATATACATATTGTGAAAGTCATTGTTTGATATGTATATAACTGTGTATTTCGAAGAATTTAAGTGGAAATGATAGGAGAATCAAAATATAAATATAAAACATTGTCATGATATACACAAAAACTCTCATTAGATATGGCAAAGAAGCAGCTTTGTGAAAAGATAGATTGCGAGGAAAATGGATTGACCAGAAATAAAAGGAGCAGATGGTAACACACATTGGATAACATTACGAAAGCAACCAAACAACGCATTTGAATAATGAGAAACATTTAAAGCAGCTCCCAATATACATGAAATTAATATTTCATCAGTAAACTTAGAGATTAATGCAATGCTACATTAGATGGATCTGATGATTATTCTAGAATTTAATTGCTTTACAACAATGTTTATACAACACAAACGAAAAGACAACGTTGGGGATATGCAGTCATATTTTAGTTTAGTTGTGTGGTCTTTACGTCTTTAAAATCCCTTTAAATCTGAATGTATTGACAAAAGCAATTTATTGAGTAAAATTTAGTAGTAAATATCTAAATCAATAAAATCTAAGCTAAAGTGCATATCCATGAAACAAAATAAGCCTTCATATGCTGTTTAACTATATATTTCTCACATGAGCTAAAGGCATCAAGTTCATGATCCAGAAATTAAAACTAGCATTTTATTCCGTAAATGACCTCCAATAAGTCATTAACTAGGGCAAGAAATGGCTTGTAAATTTTAACGTCCCCCAAACAAATCTGCTATATTTATTCATCCTAGAGAATGCTTTTGCTTTTCTTCACAATGGCTGAAGCAAAAATTTAGGAGAGCAACCTTCTCGGTCTCAAGTTAAATGATTATATTGACGCAAGTTCTAACAGTTGCTGCTAGGTAAATTAATTCACTGAGTCATGCCAGAGAATTATACACGTCAGGAGAGTCTAGCCCGTTTGCAAATCAACCGTTCGTCCCTCTCGCGTTTCTTCAGTGACTCTTCTTCACTATGTGTGAGAAAACACTGGTCACTTTATAGAAAACGTGTAAATTATATTCTCTTCCGCGATGTATGAGAGTTTATTTTTACTTTTATTTTTTTTACAGTTGGAGTGGATATTTATGTACCCTTCTCTATAAAGTAGATCTTTGTCAGGCGTGCAAACTTCCCACGGGTCGGGTCACGGAATCTTCAACCAGCAGTTTGGCAGGTTACATCAGCTCACCCCTGTACTTGGCTCCCTTGATAGGCAGGTGAGTTATTGACAGCAAAGTTTAATCTGACTTGTTCCAGAGTGAAATACACAGATCTATCTATCTATCTATCTATCTATCTATCTATCTATCTATCTATCTATCTCACTCTGTTTTTTTTATATATATATATATATATATATATATATATATATATATATATAACTATCTTTATTCACAGCTATATGTTTACTGTTTTAGATCTATCTATCTATCTATCTATCTATCTACCATTTTCTTTTTTGATATCTATCTCTCTATTTATTTTTAAGTGACTGCATATGAGTATGTGGGTGTTTGTAGAAGTGTATCTGTGTGCGTGTAGATGTATGTTTAAACCTATAATTCTGATTCCAGATTTAATATTGTATATCGTACTACAAACCATATTTTGCAAAAACAAACAAATACTTTTAATTTGTAGCTCTATGGAAATAAAATATTTAATTCTACGTATTTGAACTATGTCAGGAATTGTATATTCTCCACCATTTTGTTTCTCTTATTTGTAGATTGATGGATGAAAAAACAACTTTCTGTCGACAGGCCTATAGTTTTATGGAAGATATAATTAATATGGAATAATGCTAAGCCAAAATTTAACATGTAAAAAAGATAATTCAATATAGCATAATATATAACGCATGGGTTTATTTTATTGGGGCACAAGTCAAATACAAATGGAATTCTATGTATAAAATTTATCTAAATTATGAGTCGTCTCTTGATGAATTATTATGAATTGAAGTTATATAATAAATTATTCCTTAATTTCTCTTCATTTCAAGGTTACTTTGAAGAGCTTGTCGAGGTACTGTTGGGCATATATCTGGTACTGATATACACTGTGCTCTCCTTCCCACCTAGTAATCTGAGTGCCGAAGACGAAAGTTATGCGGGACACACTTATCTCCGTAACTAACAATAGAGGTCGCGTTAGGCTGTTTTCCAACCAATGAGAATGACGCATGACATCCTATAAAATGAGTAGCTATCTTTCTTCTATCAATATCTTCTTTCTTTTCGAGGGGCTTCCTTTTATCGAGTCGTTGGTATTAACGAACGTCGGGTTAACAACGCCAGATGTAGCTTCCAGACTGAACACGTTTAATTGCCTCGAAAAAAGATTCCAACTACTATATAATTTCCATGAACAGATACTATGGCTACAGACCACAAATGTAAATTTCTTCCTTGCTTTTTGATTGTTCATAAACGTCTTTCCTGTTTCATACAACAACAAAAAAGGGTTTGGATTTATTCATTGGCATTATTCTTTATTCATTATCTTGACACGCATGACTTTTCTCTCTCTCTCTTCGAACTTAATGCCCAATTTCCCCTATTACTATCTTATGGTGAGACGAATAGAGTAACATGGGTCGTGAGCCTCAGGAATTTTATGCAATTGTCTTTAAAATTTCCAACTCTGTTTAAGAGAAAACATTTTAAAAATATATTTCCCACCAAAAGTGCGTAGTCAGTGTGTCGTTAATGTGATGCCGTGGTATTCTGATGAATGTAAGTGCAATAACTTGTAAAATTCCGAATTGTTTATGCCATTAAAAAAGCAAACGAGACCCGTGTTAACTTTAAATGACAAATGAGGTTGAAAAAACTTTTTAGCAGTTTTGAAGTTGATTCTGATGGCATTGTTTGGCCATAACCTATAGTGGGGTTTACTTTGGTTTCGTTTGGCGTCGTTTGGTTTGTTTTACGGATATCAACCTCAATGGGTTATTTAATACCAACAAGATTTTTATTGCTGTTAATATTTTTTTTTCAAAAATGTAATGCTGGTAATATTTTTGCAAAAAATGTGTTGCTGGTAATAATTTTTCCTCAAAAATTCATTGCTGTTAATAATTTTTTACAAAAATTTATTGCTGGTGCTAAAATATATTCATAATGTTTTTACCAAAGTTTGGGGGTTAACTATTTGACCATAGATGTGACCCTAACAGGTGCTACTACACCGGGTCAGGGCGGACTTGGGAACATCAGCAATTAAGAGTTTGTTCCACGCTCCTCAAAACCTCTTGATCAGAGGCCTTGCTTTCGGATGCAGCTTATCTTCTTACCCAGAACACGTATGTAGTTTATCCTCATACCCAGGACTGCATATAGCTGGAATTAACATTTTTCTTTTAGTTTCTTCTTTGAAAACATGTCTTTTTTTTCTATTTGATTTGAGTATGCGTGTCATTTTTCTCCTATATAATTTTATGTTTCCTTGTTTTACCTGGTTTCGAGTAACTCTCGTGTCGAGTTATTCTAATGATTGATGTTATTGTTTCTGGCCATCTTTGACGTCTACATGAAAATCCACGTCGGTAATAACACAGAAGAATAGACGTTCATTCGAAAAACGTGAAGGAAGCGAGTCTCTGTTTGTTCTTTTATACATTTCGTTCTGTCAAGCATTATCACTGCAGTACAACTTTGTAATTGTCATTAGAACGGCCATGACAGCGGCCATCCTTGCGAAGTCAATGTTCGGATTCCCTACAAATGTACTTGGAATACGATAATTTATTTATCTTCTTTGCATCTTTCATTTCACTTACTCTATCGGTAAATCTATTGATTCGCATCTCTATGTGAATAAATTGACACTCGGATGGAACAATTGCATTCATTGAGGTTCATCCTATTCTCCTCTTTCACCGATTTCCTGTCACCCCCACCACACACAAAAAAAAAGATGTCTATCCTGTTCAGCTTATATTCTTTTATTTTTTCTATTTAAGGTTTCTTTAATCTCATTGTTCTTTTTATTTTTCGATTTACTCTTCTTATCCGCTTCATCTTCTATTCACTATTATTATTATTATTATTATTATTATTATTATTATTATTGGTAGTAATAGTACTATTCCTATTGTTTTGTTTAACTCATACATTTTTCTCTTCTTTTAATTTTCTTCTTACTTTTTTCACCCATCCTCTTACATTTTTCTTCTACCCCAATTCTTCATCTTCATTTTTCTTCTTCTTTCTTTGCTGACACTTCAGCTTCTATACCCTTTCCTTATTCTACCTCTTATTCATATCAATTTAACTTATCTTATTCTAATTCGTCTTTTTCTTATTCCTCGTTTTATTATTATTATTATTATTATTTGATTTTTGTTGTATACTCATTTCCTTCCGTGAAGGCCTAATGTCAGAAATGCCATCGTAATATAACCATTGAACATTTATGTAAGAAGATAAAAATAAAACAACCTAAGTTTACATAAATTTTACACAGATAAATCCCTTTGTAATTCATGAGATATACATGTACGAACATTGGTTTTGTATTATTTTAAGGCAATGGCTACCAGAGATCTCTTCAATCAGTCTATAAGGACCTTTTACAATCAAATCAAAGGCTTGACCATCTTTCCATCATTTCTTAATTTCGACCAGTGCTTATCCTTTTGCATTCATTTTTGTTTATTTGCTGCCACAATAGGCATAGTATGGTTTACTTGATCTCATTCATCTACTTGAAATTCTATTTTTGAATTTTTTGGCTTTCTCTATTACTGAATAACGTTTCTTTTTTCTTTCTTTTTTGTCTTCTGTAGTTTCCAGGTATCTTTGAAGGCTGATTGATTGCCACCTTGGAATATAGACACATGAAGACGATCAACATCAACCTTAAGATGATGCAAGCGATGGCAATTGAGAAGCTTTCTCATTTTGACATCCATTCGCTTAATGTCATCAATGGTCCGGCTGATGACGTTGAAATTGCATGCACTATAGTGATAGCCAAAGTGTTTATGGCTGATACCTGTCTTGTGAATTCAACAAGGTCTTTAACACCAGACGGACATTATTATTATTATTATTATTATTATTATTATTATTATTATTATTATTATTATTATTATTATTATTATTTCCTTTGATTTCTGGCGTTTACACATTTCTTTCCGGGTCCCGCCCAGGGACCTAAGGTTAGAAATGGCATCATGACACTTTCCACTGACAAAAAAAATAAAAAAAATAAAAAAAATAAATTACATAGCTATAGCCCTTCGTAAAGTGTGGGCTCTACTTGTCAGAACAAATTTTGTATCTCCTTGAGGCATGGACTTCCAGGAATCCCTTCAATTAGTCTACTGCAATCTTTTCCAATCATTATTATTATTATTATTATTATTTATTTCTACAAATTTTACTCATTTCTTTAATATTCTTTCTCCTCTTTATGAGCATCATCGGCTTGTTCTTGTTATTATTATTATTATTATTATTATTATTATTATTATTATTTTTGTCTCTGCAACTTTTCTTATTAAACTTACCGTTCTGTCTTTCGTATCATCATCTTATTCTTCTTGTTATTCTTTCCATTATTTTTATTGTTATTATTCTCTTTTTCTTCTTCTAATGAATCTTCTTTTCCTCTTCTTATAATTTCTTACTATTCTTTTTATCGTCGTTTTTTCTTTCTTCTTCGTCGTTTTGCTTATAATTTATTCAGTCTTTGTGTTACCACAGACTCATTTTTATTAGCATATTTTGCATCCGATATTTATCTTTGTCTTTTTCTTCTCTTACTTTCACTCACATTTTTTTTTACTGTATATCGGGAATGAAGCAGAAAAAACATGTTTTCTAGACCCGTTTCAATTACACTGATTTCGAACCTTCAGGAAGCAAAATGCAAGAGCCAAATGATAGCATGCAATACTGCTGCACTTTGATTTGTTTACCAATTGCTTAACCAATAAGCTAGCATAATCTGCTTTTTCTATGGACTCTCTTTACTTGGTATGCAACCTGTTCTTCATCATTCGATAAGTCTTGGGTTTTAATATGATTCGTAAATTGTTTTTCTCAAAAATGATGATTCCTCCTTTCTAATCTTTAACAATAATAGAGATTAAATCAAATAAAAATGTGTGATAAGTCCTATGTATGGTTGCATCATAAAGCATTTCCCTCTTTATATTCAATAGCAGTAAAAATTCTTGATATTTATATTGCTGTCTTCCTTAATTTATATCCACGTTGTTCGCACGATTATGTGAAAAGTAACTGCTAATCGTTTATTTACAGCCTGTAAATACCTATATGGGACACACCATGAAGAGAAGATGCTTTCTTAACACGCGGGAAATCAGAAATTCTTTCAACATTAACTTCGGATTTGTCAGTAAGTGCAGAACTTTGTAACATATACTAGCTTTCCTTTTCAGTGTCGAGGAGAAGATATGGAAAACTATTGTATACTTTGTTTGCATTTTCCCGCCTAGAAAACAAAACTCTGGGTTACATTCGGCCTATTTCGTTCTCGACGTTTTAATTTGTTTCCTTTATTTATTTTGGTGGGGGATATTCGTACCCTGATGAATTAGTTTTCTTTCTTCGGTTTATTTTTTACATATATGTTATCGATATCGTTTATGGTGTATTAATTATTTGATTTTATTGTCCCGAATTCGAATTCTCAAAAACTCCTAATTTAATTTTATTCATTACAACTGAAGAAAGAGCATCATAACATTTTTATCACACATATTACACATTTTTATCACGCATATCACACATTTTTATCACATATATTTTACATAGATAATGTGTGAGATGAATAGAATTCTTTGTAATTCTTGAAGACACGGGCTACCAGGAATCTCTTTAATAATCCAACGGATCCTTTTTTCAAAGAAACCGAGCGATCCAACTAGAAGTGAAATTAATGATGTCCCCATGCGTCACACTTTTGTCATTTTTACTTCAAGATATTTGTATTTTGATAGTTGTTTAGAAGATCTTCAAAGAAACATTATAATCTGCAGGGACTACATTGTCAATAAGAATGTGCATTCCGTTTTTGTGGCATTTCGATCACGATGTACGGGAGATTAGCTT
The DNA here is from genome assembly GCA_903632075.3 of Acanthosepion pharaonis. NCBI lineage: Eukaryota > Metazoa > Mollusca > Cephalopoda > Sepiida > Sepiidae > Acanthosepion > Acanthosepion pharaonis. The sequence goes on along the minus strand of CAHIKZ030000067.1, from coordinate 890,685 downwards.
TAATAGTTCTGTTTCTGTGTATTTTAAAATCTAATAAAAGTGTTACAGGCCCCATCTCTTTAAGCGTGTCTGGGTGACGTTCATAGTATTTCCTTACCATTACATATTTTTCAGTTCAGATATCGGTGTTCTCTATCATGCCATGTTTTACATTCAATGGGTGCTAACAATGTGCAACATGATACAAGTTGGTCAATTGTTTCTGGGTATTTATCATAGAATCAGCATTGGAGATCAAAAGCATTTTCCATTATGAGTGCTTGGTAATTTCTAGTTAACAAGCACTGGCCCTGTACAGCAAGAATAAAATCATTGGTTTCCGCTTTTAACCCTGCACTACATAACCTCTGATGGGTAAGGGTTTGTCTACATTAGCTTGTTTGGTACGGAGTGAGAATTGACCACGAACATGCTTATTGTGTCATCATCATCATCATCATTATTATTATTATTGTTATTATTATTATTATTATTCTCTTCTTCTTCTTCTCTTCTTACTATTATTACTGTATTCATTGCTTTTAATAGCGTAAAATGTACATTGCTTTTTACTGCATATACCATTATCGTTATATTTAAAACACTTTTTATTCCCATGGCGTTCTTTTTTGCCATTATTTACATTTTAACACAGGGAAATAAAAAAAAATGTTTCTCCATTGCATTACTATTAAAGAACATCAGCCATCTACGTAATTACCGCCAGAAACGAGAGTTCTATCACCAGTAAGGTGCCATCCAGAAATGCTCGCAAGTCTATTTATTGCTGCCATGAACAAAGAGCGTTTGATGTGAGGGAAAGTATTCTTGATGAAAGAGCAAAATGTGTTGAACCAAAAGTGAAGGAAAAGTTAGATAGATAGATAGATAGATAGATAGATAGATAGATAGATAGATAGATAGATAGATAGATAGATGTTGATGGAATACGTTAAAGTAAAAAAAAAGAAAAGAACATAATAAAAAATATCCATACAAAGTGAAAAAATAAAAAAGCAGAATGTGACAATGATAAAAACAAATAGCATGGAACTTGCGGACAGAAAAAAAAAAAGAAAGAAGAGAAACAAGGAAAGAAAAGAAAAAGAAAGGAAAAAAAAAAGAAGGGAAAAAAGAAGACAGAGAAAAAAAGGAAGGAAAATAAACGTAGACAAGGAAACCACTGAGAATATCAAACTGAACAAAACAGACAAAAGAATATAAATGGAAAAAGCGTAAAACAAAAACAAACCTCTCCCCCCCACAAAAAAAAGAAAGACATATCGAAATGAATATTCACAGGTAAAGTAGAAACTGGTGAAATAGAGAAGAGATATGAACGAAACAGAAGGAGGGTTAACATAAAAAAAGAAGAAAAAAAAATAATTAAATGACCTGGTAGAAATAATGACAGATAATGAAAAAAGGAAAGAAAAAAAAAACATAAAATGCACATTCATAGGAAAGGAAGAACTAAGGCAACATCAAAAAGTAAAGACTTATAAAAGTGCGAGTATAAAGAAACAAAAATGGAATAAAATAAATTAGATAAATAAAGCATGAGAACGTAATAAAAAAGAAAAAGAAAACGTGGACCAGACAAAAAGACAATGCATGTTATATCTGTCAGTCAAAACAGATAAAAGGAACAGAAAGAAATTATGTAAGATAAAAAGAAGAAAGCATAAAAATTTAGAGGAAAATACAAGGACAAATCCTGGTTGAATGATGATCGGGAAAAATAACTATAAAACAAAGAGTGTAGCAATAAATGAAAGGATGGACAAATGAATGAATGAATGAAACAGGAAAATAATTGAAAATCGAACGGATTTGAATGCAGCGACGTAAAGAATTACGAAAACTTAAAAAACAAAAACCATAAAATGTTAACATTGCATGAAAGTTCTGAACGACTTTCATCACAGAAAGAAAAGTTGCATAAAATTAAGAGTGAGAGATAGAGATAGATAGATAGATAGATAGATAGATAGAGAGAGAGAGAGAGAGAGAGAGATTCTCAACTCAATAATTACCGGGTAAAGAAATAGAAGATGAAAGGAAAAATAATAAATGAGAACAAAAATGTAAGAGAAAACAGTTTGAGGAAAAAAAAGAACATGGTTGAGCTATTTGATAAAAGTGCATTGGCCTAAATCACAAACTCAAGTCAAACTGAAATACAATAAATGAATTTTCGTGCATTAACAATGATGCATCTCAAGTCATTGTTCTCTTCAATACATTGTTGATATTACCTTAAAAAGTGAAGAGTAGTAACAATTAGAAAAGAGAAAAATAAAAGACAATACAAGGCAAATGAAAGCGACTGAAAGAGAAAGGCGGGTGATAACGTGGCGTAAGAGGAAGTACAAATGTTAGGTAGAATGCATTGTGGGAATACGGACGGCATCTCGTTAGAATGATGTTGCTGCATAGAGTATATTTTTTTTTTAAATAGTATCAGATTTTTGTGTTTATTATTTCTTGATTATGCGACATTCTCCCTTTTATTTTTGTTTTGTTTTCATCCGTTTGTTAGCAAAAAAATAAAAGTGTTATATGATTTTCGTGAACATCATATACGGTACCATTTGCATTTGAGGTTATTCCAAAAGCAAAAACTATCACTTGCTTTTGAAAGCGATTGTGAAATGCGTTTTCAAAAATGGCGGTGCGTACATTACGACTTCTAAAATTACAACAGTTTCTAAACTGCGTCCATATTCTATTGACAATAAAAATTGTAGTCAAAAAGTGAGAAAAAAATCAAAGGATTTAAAATAAAAAAAAAATATGATGAAAATGCTATCGAAATTCTAAACAAAAACTTTATCAAACTGAAAAATATCCCACGCTTATAAAATGATGAAAGCTGTCACTGAAATGTTTGTTCGCCTGATTTCAGGAAATGGCGTCTTTTTGGATGCCAGCAAATCTGTCGGAAAATGAATAAAACTAAAAATAAAATTCGAAAAATATTCAGTGAGACAGATGAAAATTGTATCCCGCACAAAGTAAAATCGATTAAATCCAGGTCTATTTAAAGCGAAATATATTAAGACAAATAATAAGATATTTATGCTGGGAACGATGACAGAACGTATGCACCAATGTTTTATACTCATGATTTCCAAGTAACGATAAACACTTGCATATAAGACGCTGGAAGCAAAAATCGCACTGTAGCTCATGACGTCACACATGACCACGCGAGAGTGAATTCGAGAAGTATTAAGTATGGGAAGACGTTGGTATAAACCAGTGGCTTCTGTTACCAATTATAGATTTAAGGATATTTGTGGACATTTCATAGTTGATTTTGTTTAGATTAGGTCTCAACTTCTTTTTATGTATATAGCTTCAAGAATTTTGAGTTTTTGTTTATTGTTTTCATGTTTAAGTATAATTGTGTTTTCGACACACACACACACACACACACACACACACACACACACACACACACATATATATATATATATATATATATATATATATATATATATATGTGTGTGAGAGGGAGAGAGAGAGAGAGGGAGAGAGAGAGAGAGAGAGATCTCAACAGCTTTCGAAATTATCCAATTCTCACGTCCCTGATCAAAGATCAGTTGATCAAATACCGAGCATTACAGATTTTGAAGTGCGAGATAATGTTAAATTAAAATGTGAGAAACGACACGTGATTGTGTTGGACAAATGATTGAATGTACTTTTCATTGTTGTAAGTCATCATTGTTGTTCCGAAACATTAACACTCTTTCGCATAATGTGTATTTGAGCGTAAGTGTTTCATTAATCCAAGTTGGATTAAAGATATCTGACTACATATGATTTATATTTTCGACATATAAGAGAACGGAATCGAATGAAAGTATTCTGTATATTTCCTTAATATTTGTGTTCTATTTTTTTTTTTTTAAATGATTTCCTATTATTCAATTTCGGAAAAAGATGCGTAAGTGAGTTTTATTTTGAAAATATTACAACCTATTATGAGTCTATATATTTGAAATGAGTTATTATGTTTACTTATATTATTTACATTATTCGGACTGTTATCCTCATCTTCATTGCCATTTTCACAACGTTTTGGCTGTTGTACGCCCCGGTCTTCTTCAAGTGAATGGAATTTCGAACCGAAACCTTTTTTTCTTCCACTCAGGTAGATTCTTCTTGTTCCACGTGATATGGATCTTCCGGATGTCTCAATTATATCCCTTTTACTCAACTCTCAAATTTTGTTTCACCATTACTGTGGTCTGGTATTGAACTCACAACTATTTGTGTCTAGTCAGTGGATCTAACTGACGTCATTATACACTGGACCATGTGTCCTTGAGGGCACCCCGGTGGACGAAATAAAGGGTTCAGTTGGAAATTCCGTTCGAAGTAGGCCGGAGCGTCCTACAGCCGAAACATTATGAATATGTCAACGAAGATGAGGATAACAGTTTCAATAATGTAAATAATATAAGTAATTGCTACATATTAATTTGACCTAAATGAAGAAGCGACAATTATCGTATTCAAATAAATTTAAAACACCAGTCTCGAAACTTCACTACGAATTTCTTGATTTTATGAGAACTAACGTTGAATGCACTTCATTAAAGCATTTTTACATTATTCACAGTCGCTAAATCCAAACGACACTTTTAATCAACAAAACGTTTCGGCTGTTTATTCTAGGCTCTGTTTCACGGCCAGATCCATTGTCGAATTTTTACAAAGTTTCCTATTGAGGAGCATGCGCATTCCGTCTCATATCCGTCACGTCCAGTGCTTCTGTCGAAGTTGAAACGCTCCTACTTGACCCCTGAGTTAAAATAGGTCCAAATAATTTATATCAGCACATTTAGGATATATATTAGTAGTTGGTGATAAATATTTATTTGGGATAAACAAAATTGAGATTCCATATGCATTGTCCGGGATGGTTTACTCCGCAGTTTTCAGTCAGGTGTTAGGAGCAGAGTACAGGAAAAATTGTTGGAGTACAACAAGAAGCCAAAAAATGTAAGCAAGAGGAAAGAAAATGTGGTAAATTATGTAGAACATTATTTATTAGAAAAAGGATTAATATAATTATTTGGAAAGTGAAGAGAATAAATGATAACAGGAGAAAGGAATAAAAGAATTACGTTTACAAATCAAAAAGTTGGTTTGAAAAAATAAAAAAAGTGAAAGCGTCGAAATTTGAGATGGAATGTGAAATAAATCAAGGTGAAATGAATAAAAGAATAGAAAGAATAAAATTGATAGGAATAAAAGAATGGTAAGAATAAAAGTATACAAAGATGAGATGTAAGAATAGAAAGATATGAAAGGTGATTGATAAAAGATACAGGATTAAAGGAATAACAAAAGAGATATAAGAATAACAGAAACGAAAGAATAGAAAAAGGAGATGAAAAGAGATAGATATATATATATCATTTTTGATGAAATGTATAGAACATGAGATTCAAGACTAAAAATTTAAAGCAGAGAAATTTATGATAAACAACGACAGAAATATAAATGTAGAATTAAAATAATACAATTTTAAAACAAAAATGGATGCAAAGACAATCAGGATGGAAACAAATAATGAAATGTAGAAATATAGAATTATGAAAAGCGAAAATTCGTTCAAATTCGGACAATCAGCAAATATTAAAGATAGAATTCGAGCAACGTAAGTAAAATATAAAATGAAAATCAAAACAAAATTTGAAAAAAGACAAAAAAAAAAACATTTTTATTGTTCGAATATAATTTTATTCCTGGTAATTTCATTGGATTTTTTATTTGGCAATCGTCAAGGTAGGTTTAATTTAAAGACGAGTTTTGAATACAAATTTTCATCATATATCCTTTCTTAATATGAGAATGACCACATCTGTATCTATCTCTGAGATATTATGATTATTTGTATTATTTACATGATTGGGACAGTTATCCTCATTTTCATTGTCATATTCACAACGTTTCGCCTTCCTTCAGATGATTGGAATTTTGAACCGAACCCATTCGTCCGCCCGTGTAAAATGTACCACGTGACACGCCTCTTCCGGATGTCTTAGTTATTTCCCTTTAACTCAACGCTCTAATGTTTTTGGATTACCACTGCTGTAGCATGTTATTGAACTAAAAACTCCTTCGGTCTAGTCACTGGGTCTAACCAACGCCTTTATCATCTGGGCCATGGTTACTCGAGAAAGACAACATATTATTTTCTATACGTCAGTGAAGATGATCAATTTCATTGATTCCTATCTACCCATGTAGTTATTTCATTTACCTCTATTTCTGAAGACATCATCTTCATTTATATTTTTATAAAGTAAGTGATTCTATACGAATATATGTAGAAAAATTGAAAATATAAATTCCCTGGCTGCAACAAAGTGTCGTTATGATTGTAACATTCGAAATTTCTATGTCGAGTTTTCGTAGATAGTTTTAATGTCGGTGCTAGGAAAAGGATATTTCCAGCTATATATTTTCATTAGTATATCCCTGATAACATAGAATAACAGAAGGATGGATGGATGAAAGAAAAGAAAGATAAACATACATTAATCGCAAAGAGATCTTATATATCGCTGTCATACAAAATATTATATATAAATATGTATCTACTTGTCCATATTTTTCCGCCAAGGAGAAATTATGATGCATATCAATAAAAACACACAGAAAAAAGAGGAAAGCGAGAAGGGCCTAACTTGTCATTTTTCACGAAGGTAAAACGGCAAGGCGTTATGTCCACTATATACCTAGTTGTGCCATGTTTCCATTTTTTCAGCCTACCGCTCCGAGCGGATGACGTTAATCTTCCAAGCTGTTCAAATCGCAACTGATATTCGTCACCCAACTGGTAACATTCAGAGGCCGTCCTTTTCCCATTGTCAATTGATCTTACTCAAAGAGGGGTAATCGTTCTTTGCCCCAGTCCAGTGTAATACTATCATCTAGCTTATTGATTTCATGACCGCAAGACTATAGGGTCTACATTGAACCCTAATTTTTTCCTTAAAATATATTATCCTTCTGTTTGCTAATTCTGTGAAATCCTTGTATAATGGCTGCTGAAATGCACGATTTTTTTCTCCATTATCCAAAGTCAATGACAAAAATACATTAAAAATATTTAATGATTAAATAATAATTACAGCGTCGATTCCATCGTCAATTGTGTTACCAAACACAAGTTTTGGATGACTTTCATTGTGACCTTTATACGTTAATCTTCGATGCGTATTTTCTAGCATAACGATATTTCGGCAGTTTACTAAATGTATACGTTTATTTCATATTTGAAAATTCATCACGGCCAGGATTTTTCCAGTCGGCACTCGTATTTGCTACAGCAGGGGAGGAATAGGCAATATTTCTGTAAAAGGAAACCTCTCTGTTCACAAAAAGGTTTTTATGTTTCACACAATAGGATTCATTGTCAATACACTTAACCAAAATGATCTCCTTTCCTTATACAAATCAAAGATTTAACAGAGAAATATTCAAATCAATCTTCACTTAGTATGTTTTGGTAAAATATCGTTGATCCATTCACATATACAAAACTTTTCTAAACTGCGACATAAGCAGAAGAAACAAAAGCACTGTATTTCATCCTACATTTTTTTTTCATATTCCATCAATAGAGAAATTACAATTGTATGTTTTTGTCAGTTGCTTCAGCTTTTATTACAGAGATAAATATACTATTCAGTGAAAGATAATTAAATCTCTATTGTTCAGGTGAAAAGTATTCGAAATGCCTGGAAAAGGTCATTCTGCGATTCTAGACAAATAATCAAGAGTAATAAGACATTAAACAATTTTAAAACATTTAGCTTCCATGACAAATCACTTCATCTAAGTACAATGTATAAATATTTTCCTTTCTTCTCCTGCAAATCTACCTTAAAATAAAACAGACAAAAAATATATGGATATCTTAACATCGATGTTTCTCATAGAATTAACACTTATTATAAAGTATAAATACAATAATATTTATTATATTATTATGTGTTTACGATTACATCATGTTGAATCACTGGTTCTAATACGATGACTGAAGTTAAGTAATGTATAGACATGTCAATAGGTATACCAGGTCATAAAAGATTGGATCTGAGGCTGGTGTAATGTATAACGTCTCAGAATTGGAAATCGGAGGGCCAACTTCTAATTCCAGTCAGGTTCGTTATATTAACACACGTATGAGTTCCAACTGTTTAAAAGAGAAATTGCTGCCTAAATACACAATATATATATATATATATATATATATATATATATATATATATATATATATATATATATATATATATATATATATATATAATTGAATTGATGTGAGTTTGTGACTCTGGGTTGCACGCAAACTGATTATTTTTTTAATTTTTGATATATATATATTGTTGCGTAGATCGGTGTTTTTATGGTAGTAAGAGGAAAAATTTTCGTCAGAACGCCGCTCATACGTACGCAGACATGCATATACTGCACATTCACGCATTGGATTTCGCACAAACATAAACATATAGGAAGAGTATGGGACTGGGCGTTTATGCACATCCATGTGTCGTTGCGTACATACGTACGCAATAAGTCTTTGTATTCAATGTTGGATTTTGTAGAGAAATTCTTTCGTAAGTCTCAGTGTCTCCGCGCAGACCGTTCGTCTATTTTGTTCAGAGAAAGATGTTTCTCTCTCTCTCTCTCTCTCTCTCTCTCTCACACACACACACACACACACACACACACACACACACACACACACACACACAGACACACACACACACACACACACAGACACACACACACACACACACACACACACACACACACACACACACACACTCTGTAAGACTATGGTAGGCAAAATGTTATTATTTTTAAATTTTTAATGATGTTTTGTCATATATAATATATTAAATCTTTCATATATATGTATGCATTTGCATATATATATATATATATATATATATATATATATATATATATATATATATTATAAATATGAAATATGTTTTTCACTACACAGTAATAACCATGTTTCAAAAATGGAAGTTAAAAACTTTAAATTTAATTATATACTTAAATTAAAAGCATTAGTTCCGTTTCATCTTCAAGCGAATATTGGAATAACTTATTTTTAAAATTACTGAGTTTTAAAGGCACATATAAATTCATAATTTACTGTTTACAAGGATACAGAGAAATCCAATAATTCAGACAGTGGCGATAGCGTCTTCATTTTTATTAACTTTTGTTGTATCAATTATGAGTTACGTTCGAAAAAGGGGTTAAGTTTAGGGAGGGTAGGGGTGTATTTTTCAACGAATTCTGACATCCGTTAAATGCATGTCGTCTGAGATTTTTATTATTATTATTAACGGCAAAATATTTTTAGGCATTTTTTTCTTGTATATATTTAAAGAATCCTTGTGTTGTGTAGTTACTAATAGACTAGATTTCCTTTTAAAAACAATTAAATGTAATAGAATTATTTAAATTATTTAAATTTATTTTTTCATATCAAATGTAAGTATGTATATTACCAGCTTCCATTTTCTAATTTTATTTTATAATATTACTTAAGGAAAATTTTTGACAATGACGGCAAACGTAGCTATATCATTTCTCTGATTCAGTAATTTTTTTATATTTTATAAACTTAGTAATATATAGTTTCTCATGTATGCACAAAAGACATGGGTCATTTAATGATCTACATATTCTTATCAATTTCCATTTTACTGTAGGTGTTTTATAGGATTCTTTTAAGTGCCAGAAATACTTTGAAAGCGATGCCTGATTTCTCTACTTATTTATCCTAAATGAAGTTTGATGTTGATTGAACCGCTTTTTGAACTCGTGGCTTATGCAACCTATATAGATATTTATGTTTTCTGAATTCTCAATAGATGAGATATTGCATTGGTGTACTAATGATTCTGTGCGACATTTATTTTATAGAGGACAGTTATGATGTTTCTACTGTTACATAATCTTTGTTTATCTACATCTGTTTTTATTTTTATTTTTATATTCTCTAAATTGCTTTGGTTTTGGTCTAAGTATTTATTGAAGATATTAGCATTATGTTTCTTAATAATTTTTTCTAAGTTTTCAGCACGGCTGCAACTTAATTTTAGTGTATTTTTATTGAAAATAATACTTAGTTTACTTTCTCTTGGAAGTGCTTAACTAATAATGCAAGGAATATTTGTCCTAATTTGTTCTTTACCATTTGGTTGTATGGGGGGTGTATACCAAATTATTTTTCTACATCTGTTTTTTTTTGTATGCTTTCCAGTTTCCTTTTTTATATAAGTTAGTTGTAGGTTTTTGTAGCCACTATCTTTTAGAGCTTTATTATAGAAATTAATATGTTCATAGAAAATCTTCTCATTTGCTGAATTTGTACTTATTCTTTTTCTGATAGATAAAGGCATATGCTTAATTATAGATGGAGGATGATTTGATTTAGGGTGTATATACAAAGGATTTGTATTGGTTTTTTATAAGGTATTTATAAATTTTTCATTAAATTTAATGTTTATCAAGGAAGTTAACTTTTTTTTAAAATTTAGTGCTTACCGTTATTTTTAAGTACAGGCTTTTAAATTTTTTATATAATATCTTTCTAATTTTATCGATTTTAAAGTTAGTAGTGTTCCTTATAACCATAAGTCCATCGTCTCTGTATGAACCAATGTCATTTATACTAAGTTGACGATGCGCTTTAAGATTGTATAATATAAAAAGACATATGAGATCAGAAGACTCAGCTGATTCTAGTGATCCCATTGTGATGTCTTCAGTAACATCTGTGTACTGGGTAGCAAAGTCCAACGCATTCATGAACAGTTCTTTAGATATTGATTGATAATAATTTTCAATATCAAACTGCATTAGTGTACAGTTCAATTTCTCCTTTATATAAGCAAACCAGTTTGTAACGTCTTTGCTATTAATTCAAAGTTTCAGGCCTACTTTTACTTTAATTTGTTGATTTACCCTTTCAAGGATCATTTTACTATTTTTTCAGATATGCAGGCCTTGTAGTTGGACAAGCCTAGGAATCTGGTGTGTGGTCATTTAAGGTTATATAGCACTCTCTTTCATTTAGTTGACCTACTCTATCACTAATTTTCAGTTTGTCTGTGATTTTTGTACTGCTAGTATTAATATTTTCCACCATGTTGAGGTCATTATTATTTGCCTTTTTATAGTTCTTATGTAAATCCTTATTTATTAAATCTTTGTAGTTCCTAGTCGTTAATTTATAGGAGTTTCCTCTTTTGTCGCATTTCACTAATTTTTTTTGTTTTTGTAAATAAAAAATATTAATAAGAACACCGGATTTAATATATCTATATTAAATCGAAATGAATTTCCAACAATAGATTAGTAAAACATAATGTGCACTGCAGTAAATTTACCAATTATTACTATAAAAAAATATTATCAAATTCGAATTTTAGCCGTATTGTAAGGCAAAGGTATACTATGCCGCTAATTTACAGTTAGTTCACTTCTTTCGTTTAATAAATTTGATAATTTCTATTTTCTCATGTAAGCATAAGAAACAAGTTTCATTTAAACATCAACACTTTCTACCTTTTTTAATACTTTTCATATTACCGTATGAGTTTTATTAAATTATTTAGAAAGAGATGTATTCTTATAAGTACTATTGGTGAAGGATAAGATGTTGGTACCATCTAGTCTTAAAAGAATTCTTACTATTTCAAATAAAAAAAAAATTAACAGTCGGATTTTCTATTGTAGAAATAGTACTTAGATAAACAAGGGAGCTGGCCATACATCGGTTTTGCAATGGACATTCGTTAGAATTCTTGAAAATTCCTTGGTTAATAATATCAACAGTATTTACCTTGCAATTTGCATTATCATCCAAGTTTTTAAATTGGTTTAAAACATTATTATTGTGATTTTTATAATCTTCTCAAGATAATCTGTGCAGCTATGACTTAGTTTAATTATGTTTCTGTTAAATATTTTACCGAGAAAATTTTTTCTAGGAAAAAGTTTATCAGCTAAATTGAGGAACATTTTCAAATGTTTTTATCGTCTTTTCTATAAAAAAAAAGCTACTATTATGCTTTGTAAATTAATCGTTCATCACCAGTAATTTACAATCGCCCGAGGAGACACATTTGTAGTGTTGAAACCAGATTGCTATTGTGTAGCCATATTTAAAATGATTTTGTTTAATCTCCGATAATAAATAATATTTCGCACTACACTGTATTGAAATTGAATGTTACGGACAGTGGAATTATACTCCATTTGTTTTCATCTAACCTGGATAATATATATATATATATATATATATATATATATATATATCGCATTTCACTATATATATATATATATATATATATATATATATATATATATATATTTGAAGTAGACATTCAAAGAATAAATCCATAACGTTATTGTAATTAATGGAGAATTCGCTTAGCTAACAGATTAAATAACGCATTAACACACTGAGCACTCGCTGACCGAAGCGATACTTGTTTTTATTAATTATAAAAAAAATTGTAAAATGAATTAAATGTTCGGTCCTGTTGCAAGTAATTTCGGCAACCAGTTGCCTTCTTCAGGCATAGATGTTATTTTTTCTCAATTTCAGGTAATTTTGGATAAATTCGAAATGTCATATTTTCGTCTTGGAATTTTACCATCCATTACCTGATGTTGAGAAAAAATAACATCTATGCTTGAGGATGGTAAATGTCGAACGAAAGTATTTGCAATATGGACCGAACTTCTAATCCACTTTGCATTTCATAAAAACAAATATCGCGTCATTCAGCGTATGGTCAGCGAGTTAATGGCTTATTTAATCTATGAGCAAAGTGAATTTGCCTTTAATTAATTAAATTTGTTGAGTAACTTCTTGGAATTACTTTTTTACAATATTAATTAATATGCATTATTTTATAAATTTAAAAGAATCGATCTGCAATAAAAAAAAAAATGAAATCTTCTGGGATATTGCTCTAATAATTGTGCCAATTAGTCCATATCACGTTAACAAAAAAAAATACAATAATAGAATTCGTGAATTATTACATTACTACAATATTTAAAAATCTAGCATCGCATTACTACACGCTCAAAAAAATCTTAAATGTTAACAATAGGACACTTTTAAAAAAACATCTTTCGACAAGTATCACATTCATTTTCGTCTTGGAATTTTAACCATAATTATCTGAAATTCAGATAAAATAACATCTATACCCCTGGGTGGTAGCGAACTTCAAATCTATTTTACGATTAAAAAAGACAAGGATCGCCTCGTTCAGTGAGTTGTCAATGAGGTAAACCCTAATTTAATCTCTTTACGAAGTGAATTCGCAATTAGTTACATTAAATTTATTGAATTATTCTTAAAATAACTACTTTACTACATTACGCTGCATTATTTAATATATATATATATATATATATATATATATATATATATATATATATATATATATATATATATATATATATATATACATAAATATAAAAATCCTTATATGCAATTATGCTGTTTTAATGTTAATATAATGTCAACGTCGGACGTTTCGGTCTAATAAATCATCTTCAGGACATTTATTAGACCGAAACGTTCGACGTTGAGATTATATTAACATTAAAACAGCATAATTTCATATAAGGATTTTTTTATTTTTTCCGTATATTTTTCTTCATACTGTCGGATCTATATCCATATATTTGCTTATATATATATATATATATATATATATATATATATATATATATATATATATATATATATATATATATATATATATTCATGGTTTTTTACAAAAGATTTATGAAAATGAATTCATGGTTTTTACTCATAATAAATATATGTGTATATGAAGGAAATCAACAAGTTCAAATGCATAAAAATACAGTGCTGTTCGATAAAAGTGACTCACCTGGTATTTTTTACTTGGAGTTTTTTTCGCTTATTGTTTTTGAGGTCAAACTAATTTTTAATCTTACTAATATAAAGACCCCTTCCCGAACACCTAGTAAAAAAAGTTTACTCACCCTAAGGTATTCTATTGATAATTATAATTTTGGATATAAATGTGATTTCGGGAAAAATTCTGTGCAAAAACCGTGACTGACTTATTTACTGCAACTAGTAATCAATAGAAACATAACCGAATAGGTTTAAATAAAGAATAATAGAGGTATAATTTATTTATAATAGGTAATATAGTTCGAAATATTTAATAATCTATGCGTTCACCTTTATTTTGAATAACCTTTTCAGCCATTTTTGGCATTGACTTGATTAGGTTCTGGCAAATGTCATCTCCAAGCATTGAATTCCATTCAGATATGAAATTTTCAATCAAATTCTCTTTGTTGCTCAACTGCTTTCTCAAGAGCCTGTATTTTATAATGCTCCATAAGTTTTCTATGGGGTTGAGGTCAGGTGACTGGGGTGGCCATGTCATAACACTCACCTGTTTCCCATCAAAGTATTCCTTCATCAATTTTGATTTGTGACAGGGAGCATTATCCTGCATAAAAATGAGCTTGGTGGGGTCGAGTTGCACCCTTTCAGCAGAAGGGAGCGGACAAGACTCTAAAATTCTCTTGTACTGCTCGCTCCTGAGGGTCTTTTCAATAGGTTTTAAGAAACCATTTCCATGAAAAGAAAAGCATCCCCAGAACATTATACTGAACGGATTCTTGACAGTACTTACTGCTAAATTATTAGAGCTTTCAAAGCTTCTTCTTCGGATTTTATATAGCTTATCCTTTGAATTTAGCTCAAATTTCTTTTCATCAGAGAAGAGAACATTGTTCCATTTTAACCCAAAAAACAATAGACAAAAATATTTTAGTAAAAAAAATCAGGTGAGTCACTTTTATCGAACAACACTGTATATACACGCATGTGTGTGGCGTGGTACTTTCTTGTATTATAACCAACAGTATATTTCTAATGGACGAATCTTGAAATAACTCTCGATTTTACATGATAATCGATTGTTTTTTTTTTATTTCATAGGTTATTAAAAACTAGAAAATATTTTTTGATTCTAATAATTTTATTTTACTATAATAGACATTTACTAATACGTCCTGCGAACTAATCCGTATCTAACGAAGGAAAAGGGTAGCTTCATATCTTTCACAATGATATTTGTACATAAGGATATATAAGGAAACCGACTGGAAATTGAACTCCACCCTCCGATTTCGAATTGTGAGACATTATGAATTACACCAGCCTCACATCCAAGCTTACACCACCTGTATCCTGAAGTTGTCACCCATATATCTAATGACCTGGCTTAACCGCAGTATTTATATGTGTGTAGGATAAAAAAAAATATACATACACGCATGAAAAACTGTATGTACGTATAAATATATTTCTTCCACGGGTGTTATAAAAACACTACTCTATGTTATGAGACCGATCTATAAGTATATATTAGTGAATATACATAATAATCAACGTCGATGGCACGACACTCAATTTCATACAGTTGATGTAATCTTCACGCATATGTATGTATGTATGTACGTATGAATTTATGAATGTATAATTTTGTATTTCAGCAACAATCCTTCTTTTATACAAGTTTCATTAAAGACTACTGACAAGGTATTACAATTTTATACAAGTTTCATTAAAGACTACTGACAAGGTATTACAATTTTTCTTGTGTTCGTATAAGAGTGTCAGAACTGTCCGAATGTTCTCTATGTTCGGGTGCACTTGGCTATTCTATGAGCAGTTATTAAGGATCTTTTTGACTTAATTTTAAACTAAATATGTATTTATATATACAGTTAACGTCAAAATTTTAAATATTGTTATCCATTTTTCAGAATCTAATGTCCGTATAATGCCAGGTTTTTTCTTATATGTTAATAAGCACAAAAAAGGAATATAAAACTCAATTTTCATAGCAATAAGTTAATTACAACAAACTTGACATGGGAATTATGCAATTTAGGAAAAGACACAATTATTACTACAGTAGCAAATATCGTTTTAAATTGACTGATTTGTGTAAGTATGACTAATATATATATATATATATATATATATATATATATATATATATATATATATTTTATCAATGAAACCGAGACTATTTATTCAGTAGAATATTTGTGATATTCCAGCAAAGAACATCACGTGGTGCATAGAGTTTCACCAGTTATGCTGACGTTAACAACAGAATGGGAAAGACAAAGGAGCTTAGGGTTAACTTCAGACAGAGAATTATTAACTTCCACAAGTCGGGAAATCGTTACAGAAATATTTCAAACCTATTTGCTATACCTAGATCTAAGGTACAGTCCGCTATAAAGAGGGTTAAACAGTTTGGCACGACAGAAAAAAAAACAAATTGTTACCGATAACTGCGCGAAAACTGTGTCACGAAGTTAATATAAACCCATGAATTATTTTAAAAGATATCGCCAAAAGTTGCGATATGATGAGTGTCAGCGTAAATACGTGTAGAATACAACGTTGTTTAAATAATAATGGGTGGTATGGAAACCGACTATAACCAAACCCTCTTCACAAACCATGTTTCATTATTGCTCGGTTTAATTTTGCCAAAAAGTTCTTGGATAAAGAAAATTGAATTTGGGAATAAGAACTATGGAGTGATGAAATAAAAATTGAACGTTTTGACCATAATGATGTACAGAAAATTTTGTACTAGAAAGGCGAGCCTTTCCTCCCAGAGAATATAGTGGCAACATTAAAACATGGAAGCGGCTTGATGATTTTTTTTTTTAGCTCAAGATGGACTGGACAATTAATTGTAATAAGAGTAATAATAAAATCTGCAGACTATACCAAAATTCTGGATGGAAATCTACAACTATCCGCGCAAAGTCTTCATCCACGTTGGTACTTTACATTCTAGCAAGATAATGAGTCCAAACATAGGTCTAAATCAGGGTCTGCCTGGCTTCAAGAGAAAGAGGATTACCGTTCTGACATGACATTCAGTGAGTCTTGACTTCAATCCTACGTAAAATTTATGGCAAGAATTGAAAGTTCGAATAAAACCCCTCAGGAATTAGAACATGTAACGATTTAAGAATGGAAGAAAATCCCAGAAAAGAATTGTTCAAATCTCATCATAAATTTTGGAAAATTATTGCAGCAGGTTATAAATATGAAAGAGAAAGTTATTGGCTATTAATATTGAGAAAATTGTACATTTTTTTTCTATTTTTCATAATGTACGAATAATTTTGTCTTTTCCTCTTTTGCATAATTCGACTGTCAAATTTATTGTATTTAACCTTTTGCTCTGAAAATTAATTTTTATATTCTTTTTTGCGCTTATCAACATATGAGAAATCTGGCACATACGGGCATTACATTCTGCGAAATGTATAAAATATTCAAATGAATATGTGAATAATTTCGTCGTTGACTATATATATATATATATATATATATATATATATATATATATATATAGCGAGAGAGAGAGAGAGGGGGGAGAGAGATGGATTTTTTAAAACTTGGTCAGCACATTCTGGCCATATTCATGAATGATGTTATTGAGTGCTGGCATTCTCATTTATTATTCATGATTTCGTTATATATATGTCGGAAGAGCCTCGTCACTACAGTTTTGCTTTGAGTCGCTATCAGAATGTGATCCAAGTCACAGCTAACTTTTCCTATTTATTTAGCGATAAATGACATACGTATGATCACAACGTTTACGCACATACGTACACATATCACAGACAGACACAAGCACAGACAGACAGACACACACACACACACACATAACTCCCAACACACATACAGAAACTCATATGGGATCTTACCCATAATAATAATAATGGATTATTTCATACTTAGACTTAGTAAATACAGCGCCTCAGTCAGTAGGCGAGAGTCTGTTGTTCAAGTCGAGTCAAGAGTCGAGTCAGAGGCAGAGTCACGTTTAGACAATTACTGCAAGACATTGGAATAGTGATACTGGTCGAGACTACATTGTTCTCTCTACTAAAACTGATTGTTCATACTAACACTTCTACTTCTCTGCATATATTCTTGTTTGTAATATATCTGTGTTATTCCATACCTGTGTTCGAGTTCTACTTCATTGGTTCTACCTTGGACTATCACCGTGGTACAAGGAATCGGACCATAACAATATATATATATATATATATATATATATATATATATATATATATATATATATATATATATACCTACCTGTGTGTGTGTGTGTGTGTCTGTCTGTCTGTCTGTCTGTCTTTGATGTGTGTGCGTATGTGCGTAAGCGTTGGGATCATACGTATATATATATATATATATATATATATATATATATATATATATATGTGTGTGTGTGTGTGTGTGCGCGTGTGTAAATGACAATAGGAAAACTGTAATAGTTGCTGACGAGTTTCGTCCAATGTGGACTTTTTCAAGGAAAAAACGAAATGAATTTATTAAACAAAGTAACTAATAATAAAAAAAAACAAAATGTCCTTTGCAACTTGAAGAATTTAGAGAACGCTATTTTCATACTGTTAAATGAAAATGACCTCAATTACTGTCACGTGTGAAGATATTGTATATTGTTGTGTTGATGGATTCAACCATTTTCTTTTGATTTCTTGATACAGTTGTGTGCACTTGTTTGGGATAGTAGTAATACTGTTAAGAAAGATGACAGGGAAAATGCCTGGGCGTAGATTAATATTTGGGTAATATTCAATGGCGGCACTCTCGAGGATTTGCCTTCTGGGTGAGTTATATTTATATATGTGTAGAATTTTTAAAATCAAAATTGTGGTTGAATTTATTTCTATGTATGACTAGTGCATTAGCTAAGTTGTTTTTTTTGATACGCTATATATATATATATATATATATATATATATATATATATATATATATATGTGTGTGTGTATATACGCACACAAACCCACAAAACATACATATAGTAGGCAAAAATTATATGCAGTTTACGACATATCACAGATTTTAACTTCATAACTTTCGCTTTATTAGCTTTTCATTCTAGGATTATATATATATATATATATATATATATATATATATAATATAAGTAACTATTTCTTGTAATTTTTTCAAATATATATTCTTTATATTTTCTTCTGTACTTCATGACATTTCAGCAAAAACACATCTCTATATTTTGTCATTTACTTTTCCCGCAATTCCGGAAAACATCGAAATAAGTCGATAACATCCATTAGTGTGTAAAGTGTTCCCTCACTTAGAATGGCTCATGCACACATGTGTCACGATGTATTCTTTTGTGTGATTTTACAAAAAATACCTCAACGTTTTACTGTCTGTGTCAGTTTCTGAAAAACCTGTCTGTTTTATTAAGTGCTTATGAATTCATCTAACAATATAAGCCTAAAAAATTTCTACCTTACAATTTTTGTGTGACTACTTCCGTGGATATGTATTTCTTCACCAAAACCCTATGCGGCTTTTAAATATTACGATATATTTTAAGTTACTAAGAAACTCGTTACCATTACACTTTAGTTAGGTCTCTTTCCCAATGTCTGTCCGTTTTCTTCACAATATCACCACTGACACCTCTGAAGTAAATATTTTTTTCTTTATGAAGTATTTTCATTGTTGCTGTTCTTGACTGATGCCTTGCTATGGTCACACTCATTTCTCAAGCGTTAATAGAAAGAAAAGTATTGCACAGCAATGTTTCGTTTAAAATAGCCCTCTTTCTAAGAAATAACTCGGTGATATTCTCCAAGCATTTATTTTAATTGACTGTTGACTGAGCAATATTACGAGGGTCATTCAATAAATAAGGTGAATTTTTCGATATAATAACTTCTAATACAGATAGAAGCTTACATTTTTATTTTTATTTTTGTTTTACTTCTTTTTCACATTGATTTAATTTCTTTTGCAGATTACAAAATAACTTTGAGAGTTTTGGCGATTAACAAAGATGGCCGACCAAGAATCATGCTCCGGGATTGAACAGCGATCAGTTATCAAGTTTTTGCTTGCTGAAGGGTGCAAACCAGTTGAAACTCATAGGAGAATGCCAAATGTGTATGGTGCCACATGTTTCAGACAAAAAATGTCTACAAGTGGGCTAAATTGTTTAAAGAAGGACGGAGCAGTGTTGAGGACGAAGACAGGTTGGTAGGCCTACAGAAGTGAGGTCCCCTGAGGTGATCGAATCAGTCAATGACCTCATTCAGTCTGACAGAAGAACTACTGTGAACTGCTGAGGCAGGCAAGGAAGACATAAAGAACAAACGCAGGGGTCATCAGTCAGAAGGAGTCATCTTGCATGATGACAACGCAAGGCCTCACACAGCAGCCCAAACGGCGCAGACCATCAACGAGCTGGGCTGGGAACTGCTCTCTCATCCCGCTAATAGCCCAGACCTTGCCCCTTCAGACTTTCACCTGTTTGGTCCCTTGAAAGCGTTCACGAGAGGCACGAAGTTTAAAAGTGACGATGAAGTCAAAAGTGTTGTGAGCGACTGGTTGAGATAATCAGTCCAAATATTTTTACGCTGAGAGAATACGGAACTTGTGCACAGATGAGAAAAGTGTTTGACAGTGCTGGGAGACTACGTTGAAAAAAAAAGAAGTAAGCTTCTATCTGTATTAGATGACCTTACACCGAAAAATTCACCTTATTTATTGAATGACCCTCGTAATAAAGGACCTTCATCATAATTTTTAATTAAACGTTTTCCTATTAGCGTCTGTGAACTAGTTCAGCGTCCCAATCAAAGTGCTACAAATTATCTTAAAAATATCTCACAGCAATTTATTTTAATGCTCTATTTTCTTTTATACGCCTTGTCTGTTCAGGATGTAGGCGATATTGGTCCTGCACATCTTCCTGTCTCTTGTAAATCATAATAAGTTTTTTGAGTTTTTTTTTTTTTGTTATTTCTCCCAATTCCTTTTCCGCCATCTATTTGTTCAAGTACGTTACGCTCTAATTTTCTCTGCCTCGCTTTCCCTCAAACTGTCATATGAATATCAGGTTTTCTAAGCCATCCTTCTTAATTACCTGCCCCCAATATTTCAACTGATTCTTCTTCATGTTAAGTAGAAGTTTCTTTTTTGTTTCCATTTTCTCCAAAACCTAGTTTTTGCTTACATGTTCGGTGCATGGTATCCTCAGAATCATTTTGTAGTACCGCATTTCGAAAGCCTAAACTCTGTTCTTCATTTTTGAGGATTTACTAGCTATAGGTAATTTAAATTTTATAAAAGTCTATAGATTGAGGGGAGAATTCTGAATACTAGGAGATGATGAACAGTTTTATGAAAGGAGGCATAATCCACTGAAACATTAATATCAATATTTAAAATATAATATCCCGAGATTTAAATGTTATCCAGTGAAAAAAAAACAATCGACAAAATATTTATCAATCAAGTATGTTATTGTTTCAATGTTCAATGTTTGAGCAGAAATTAACTTTACCAATGAATCTATTAAAAATACATTGTTTTTAAACTCTAGTAGACTTTCACTTAAATTTTGTAACTAGATTTTAATGATATATGTTGTAGGATTGTTCATTGCTTTCTGTGTCTATAATACCTCAACGCATTAAAAATAGCAGCTAAATTTAAAATAAATTCATCTCCTATCTGCCATGTCCTTTCAAGATATTGGCTAACATGGCTCCCAACAATTTTCTGTCTTTTTAGCTCTTAATAAATTTTATCGTTTTGTTATCTCGTCTAAATCTCTATCCGCCATCCATTTATGCAATCTCGCTCGGTGAATATGAAATTTTGCAAATCATCTTTCCTTATTATTTAGCCTATAAATTTCAACTGTCTTTTCCTAATGTTAAGTATACGTGTTTTTTGCTTCCTTATTTCGTCGTTGCTCACATGTCCAGTCCATGGTATTCACAGCGTCCTTCCATAATACCACATTTCTTTTGCTTTAAGTCACTTTTTCGAGGAGATTTTGCAAAATTCTCTGCCATATATGAGGACTGATATGACGTAACAGTTCAGTAGCCTTTTCTTTGACTCAAACACATTTTTCTTAAATATATCTTTTTCAAAAAATATATTTTACTGACCAGTCAGATGCATACCAATAATTATTCAAGAAGGTATACATGTAAATAGTCTGTCTCCATTATGGATGTTCGCGATCATGAGTTACTCTACCTTCCTTTGTAGCATTATTTTTATTTTCAACATCCATCCTACTCCTTGTTTTGTTATACAATTTTGTAATATTCTTAGGTATGTTGTTATTTCCCAGCGTCTTTCTTGCCTTCGATATACCTTCTGCATGTCAAAATTTCCAAGACTTATTCTTTCAAATTATGCGTCCCCGAAATTTCACCTCTTTCTGATTCTATGGAAATGTGACCATTGCGTTTCGATTTTCCTAAAAATGTCTTTGTTACTGATATATGCCTGTTCCAAGGATCCATATAAATAGAACCAAAGTTCGATTGTCTCAATCCTTCTTTTCATGTGTGAGGGAACCGTCCAGTTTTTACTCAATAATAAATAAATCAGAATATAAAACTTTGAGCTTCACGAATTAATTGATGCACTCACATACAAAGATACTATATTTAAATTTACAATATTGTACAATTTTCAAATAATCAAACATGCTACACTCACACACTTGCGCACACCCAATCCTGTATGCAATTCTTGTTGTTGTTGTTGTTGTTGTTGTTGTTGTTGTTCTTCTTCTTCTTCTTCTTCTTCTTCTTCTTCTTCTTCTTCTTCTTCTATGTGAAGTGTTCTTTTCAGGGCATTGGCGTCCCTGACTTTCCACAATCTCATCTCTTTTGTAGCTCTTAGTAAAATTTGTATTTTTCCTATCTCCCCTAATCTCCAGTCAACCATTTACACAAGCTGATATGTAGGTTATACACTGATTTCCTATGTCTTTTTTGCCTTTAATTTATCCTGTAAGTGTCTAAATTTTTAAACCTTCTGTTTTCATTATGTTTCCTAGATATTTCACCTGTCTCTTTCTGATACTAAATATGTGCCGTTTTTCTCATCATCCTACTGTAGAACCACATTTACGTTGCCTGAAATCCCTTCTTCATCTCTATTGATATTGCCCAGCATTCGTTGCCATATAGATGGACTGATATTACATAATATTTAATAAATTGTTCTTTTGTTTCTAACAAAATTTTCTTGAAATTAATATTTTGCTTAGCTTTTGGAATGCATATTTCTCTACTCCAAAACGCTGTTGGATTTCCGAGACGTATTTTTCGTCCGCAGTTAAAACACTTCTTAAAAGCTGGCTATTATATGTATATACAAATTCCTTTAAATAAGATACGAGAAAAATGGGGCATTGGAAATATACGTAAAATATAGAATATATTTTGTTTTGTGCCTTCACCCCCCACGTCAATATAAGTAGCCATATTTATCCGTTTTCACCTTATATAAAATCCTTTCCAACATATATTAAAATTCGATAATAATTCCTACTTTCCTTAATAAAAATGGTCAAATTTATTTCTTATATAATAAAAAAAAACAACTTGACATTGTCACAAAGTGCATTTACCAAAATGTCACCATGTAGCTGATTAAGAATACGTGGTAGGGGCGGTCAGGTTTTCTTCCCTTCCTGGAGAAGAAAGAGAACAGACCCCGCTGACCTTAAAATTGATTGAGTGTCTGTCGTCATTTGGCGGGTAGGTCAAGTTCAATACTGCTACTGCAAAAGTATGAAAGACGCCAGGAACAAATTGATTAAACTTATCAAAATTTGAGGAAAATATTGGTAAGGAAAATTGTTCCCAGCAGGTTGCCGAAAGATAGTCCGCGGGTGTGAAAACTTTAAAGCTTGCTTCCTTATGAAGAAATGCAATGCCACCTAGAATTTATGAACGGCCGAATTATACACATAGAGTGTAATAGATAAATTGTCGTCCGAATTACGCAAAAATAAATATAACACTGGCATCTAATTTTAACAGATATATTTATCAAACTTACACAAAAATATTTTGAAATACGAAAGAGTAAAATTATTCAATAAAATTGCCATTGGCTTCAAGCACGGACTCCAGATGACTTTGGAGTCTCCTACATCTCTTCTGGACGGTCTCCTTATTGAAGTTGGTGAATGCTGCCATATTCCTTGCCTTTAGTTCATCTTTAGTATTACAAGGATTTTGTTGGTCTCAATGCAGCCCAAACATAGTAATAAAAATGTAGCAGTCTGCAGAGTTACGTGTCCAGATGTAAGTTGTGATGTGGTCGCAGAAATTGTCTGACAGGCATGACTTGGTTCTCCTGCTTGTGTGGGATGGTGCAGAGTTCTTTCGTCAGGCATAGTTTCTTCCAGCAGTCACCCTCTTGAACCATATCAGGACTATATCCTCAAGTCACTTCATGTAGGCCTCCGTGTCGAGTCTAAGGCCCTGTGGGAAGATGAATTGTGGCATAACGTCGTCATCACTAGTGATCACACCGAAAACCTTACTAATCACCATTCTACTTATACAACTCTTTCCAAATATTCTGCACTGTCCACAGATTGACACACAAATACTCTGAATTTTTGTATTCGTGCTTCCGGCATGAATGCCAAGCAGTACAGCATGCTGTTTCCAAGTTTCTGGTGAAGCAAATTGTATCATGGTGTTCTTTTTGTCACAAATGGTGCCCAACTGACCCAACTATACTGTGCAGCCGATAAAATCAAAAACAAACAACACGCATGCGTGAAATTAAAAATATAAAATGGCGACAATTTTCCCATAGCACACTGTATATGCATGCCTGTATAAAAAGTGATTATAACAAGATTTTGTTGATAATGTTTATATAAAAAAAAATCTAAATCACGAGCATGAAAAAAAAAAACAACTGTCTTTGTATTCAGTAGCCTATATGATTAAAGCAAACGCTTATCATGAAAGCTTTCACCCAGAAACCACTGATAAACGTAGACACAATCGCGGGAAAAAATATCTAGAAAATCTTAAAAACGAACATGGAATCTGCTAGACTCGCTTGTAGTCATATAATTCTACCCCGACACACTCTGCTTCTGCTTCTCCACTAAGCAAAGCGATACCTACCCAGCATCATCTATGTGCTTTGTATGACCCAAGGGGTATTTAAAGGATAGATCACTCACTAGTAATCTCCAAGCGATCTATCAAATCTAATCGCACATGTTCCGGTTGTGTTTCCTTTTACAGTCGCGGACACCTTTTTATTAATCTAGCTAAGTAATATTTCGCCACATCGGTTCCTTAAGGAGGTTGTGGAATGGGAACAGGATATGATATATGCCAATGATTTCCCTATTGAGCCGGCGGTGATCGGTGGGTATTGTCACAATGGGTTTGAATAACTTCATAGATCAGTGCTGTCTAAATTCTTTGACTTACGCATGGAGAGAAAGGAGACGCGGTAATATCCATGTTGATGGAGGTCATGTCTGAGTTCCTGGCTTATTCTTGGTCAGGTAGGGGTTGTTTGTTTGGAGTGAAATGTTAGATTGGGAGTATTGCAAAGATTTCCTTATTGAGCGGATGTGACTTTTGCGGCAAGTGCTGTGATGAAAGTTATTATTAATGATGTTTCGCAAACTGAACCGGAAAGTGTAGTGGTGGCAGAAGGTGAGGTACATAATTTTGTTAGTAAAATCGTCGGCGTACGTTTTGCTTGTCACTTGATTTAATTTCGATTTAATAACGTCTGAGTAGATGTGATCGCGTTGGTGCAGACAATTATTATTAAAAAAAAACAGGTAATAAATAGGAATATAAAATAGTTTTTATTTTGCTGACTATGGAGCACGAAAATAACACTTAAAATGCGCCGTTGGTATTCTCAATGCCCTTCTGTAGAACCCCATTTCTGTTGATTTAAATAAGTTCATCTGCGCTGAGATTTCCAAGGATTTACGACCATATAGGAGCACTGATATTACATAAAAGTTCAATAATATTTACTTCGTTTCTAATGAAACGTTCATGTTTCTTAATACTTTGCTTAGCTTTTGAAAGGCATTTAGCTATCCCAGTGCACCTTTGGTTTTCTGTGTTACACTTTTTGTTCTATCATATTTATGAGCTGAACTAAAACGGAAAATATTGCAAGTTTTCTTTCGGTTAATTTTCCCGACAATTTTTATTAATAAGATGTATGCTAAGTACTTGCTATACAATTGCAGATGGCAATAGATATGCCGTTAGTTTACTTATGTTCATTTTACACTATGTACTCAGAAATGGCCAAACTCCATCATACTCCACTGGTTAAATAATAACGTGTACTGAGCTATGTAGCTTTGTTTGGGCCGTCACTACAGGAGAGAAACGCTCAAATCCAACACACACACACACACACACACACACACACACACACACACACACACACACACACACACAGATGTATATATGTGCGTGTGTGGGTTTGAGAGAAAATATAAACAAAAGACACTTATACCTAACATCAGAACGTCACAGGAAAGACTAAAGGTAAGAGGGAGAGAAAAACAGCACATGAACTACCTGAAGATCTCGTGGAAATCGATGACGATGAGTTTAGGAGAGATAAGAAAGAGAGAATAAATTGCTAAGAGCTACAAAGATCAGGAAACCGTGGAGAGCCTTGATCGCGCAGGACATTGCCCATAGAAGAATTATTATTGGAAGTAATATCAATCTTTTAGTCTTTTTAGATATTCAAACCAAATATTCAAGTTAAACCAAGTTCAAAATAACCAATGAAATCTGGATTTTGATTTAATTTTTTTTTTATTAAACTGTGTGACATACATAATATCTGAATACTCACAGCGGAGCCAAATATTTCATTTTGAATATTTGTGGCATGCACTCAATGTTGCGTAATTATAAAAAAAATATTTTGAAATGTTTTACAAAGAGTATTATGAAAATTCTGATATGAATTCTTCTGTAATAACAAGGATTGTGTATATTTAACTTTTGGGGATATTTGTAGATGCCATTTTTCACGAGTGAAAAATACACTGCTTAAACACTGATTAAAAAATAAAGACGAAATTTTGCTCAAATATAGGAACATTTCTCACAAAAACTGGGGATTCTTTTTCTTGAAAAAATCTATCAAGAAACAATTGAACACTGCATTCAATTATTTGCAGAATCTGCACGATAGAAAAATGAATTTACTGTATATTAGAGACGAATGCAAATGTATGAATGTTATCAAACAGATTCGTCATAATATTAAAAAAATAATATGGCCCGAGATTTTAGGTTAATGATTTTTAGATTAATGTTTGTAATTGTTGGTCTAAACTGCCCTGCTTCCTTTTTTATGTGTCATATCTATTTAGGACAATGGGGATTATGACTCTTCACAACTCTCTGTCCGTTGTCATTGGGACAAAATAGAAAAAAATACAATTTTTTTTTTATCTTCCGAACTATTTTGAATATAGACTGCTTTTTCATTGGCGGTTAATAAAGGATATCCGTACAGTGATTTTCTGTGGCAACTTTTAATATATCCATTAAAAAACTACGGTTTCATTGATACAACACAGAGAAGATCCGAATACATACACGTTTCATTTCATTTCTCTTTGGAATATAACCGTTAAAATACTGTGTTTTTTTATTTTTTTTATTTATCATTTATATTATTCGGACTGTTATCCTCATCATCATTTCCATATTCACAACGTTTCGACACTTGTACGTTCCGGACTTCTTCTGGTGATTGGAATTTCGAAGTGAATCCTTTATTTCGTCCACCGGGATAGACTGTTCCATTTCCACATATCTCAGTTATTTCCTTTTAACTCACCACTCCATTTTTTTTCTTCACCACTGCTGTAGCCAGGTATTGAACTCACAGCACTTTGGGTCTAGTCACTGGATCTAAGCAACGACTTTATTCACAGGATCATGTGACCTTGTGCATAAAGTCGTTGAATAGATCGTTGAACAAATAAATTGGAGAGTTGATTTAAAACGAAATAATCGCAACATCTGGAAGAGGCATGGAACGTGAAACTAGAACAATCTAAGAGTTCGGTTCGAAAGTCTAATCGTCTGAAGAAGTCCACAGTGTACAACGGCCGAAACGTTGTGAATATGGCAATGAAGATTAAGATAACAATCCGAATAATGTAAATAATATGAATAATCAAAATATCTTATCTCATAGATATAGACAGACACTTTTTTTCCTTGGGACATAACGAAAGATGTCCGAATATTTACTCTTTTGTCTTCTAAATCGTTTTATACATAGTAAGATAAAAATCAATTAGTAAAAGAAAAATTTGTGAAGTTGGCGTTCAACGAGATTTAATTAGAGGTAAACAGGAGGTCGGGTCATATGCAAAATATAAAGTTACAGAAAGCTTTTATACGAAGACGGTAGGGAGAAGCCGGCCTCTGTATAGAGTTGTCGATGTAAAGGATTGGATTAAAGTGCTGACAGTATCGAGAAAATCGACGCGAAAGAATCAGAAATTCAAGAACATTGCTCTAAGTATGTAGAGACAGAAATTATAAAGAGAATTATCGCAAAGTAGACATTGGAAGTAGGCGGGATAAAAGAAGTAATATGTGGTGGAACGGAAGACACTCACGCTATTAATGCGATCGCTTGCCCTGGCTAACATTATTATATCATAGATTAGACACGTTTTATCCTGCTGCATCGACAACGCTGGAGCTGCTTCGAACGTTAGGTATAATGTCGGCCTCTTAATACGCGTCATGTGAGGCACACTGGGTTGGGCGTATTTGGACACGGCGTAGAATATCGAATTCAGGACATAAGTAGACGGTTTCATAACACACTTGAGAATTTCGGGGGCTCTGTGTGGTTCCCTAGAGCCTCTTGAGTGATCATTGGGTTGGAGCGGATGTAACAGAAGAGAATATAATTTGAGAAACAGACGGGTAGTTGTTGAGAAGCGATTAAGTCAAGGGCTAGGTGTGTTACAAGTTGATACAAAGTCAAGCAATTATCGATAATGTCAATATTGGTCTCTCTCATACAGACACCCATTAGATATAGCTTTCCTCAATTTCACTTCCACCCTTGTTTTTCCATTGATGTCAATTTATTTTACGCAGATATATTAACCTTTCCAACTTCCGTTCGCTGTGTTCAATACGCAAGGTTTGGTCTTTCCATTATGGCCGCGCGCTTATGTGAGTAACAAGATGGATGTGGATTGAGATTGGAGATTGCAACAGTGTACTCGGATGAAGAGAGGAACCTCTTAAAAGCTAAGGCAATTTCAGACTTTCCAATACATACAATTACATATATATATATATATATATATATATATATATATATATATATATATATATATATATATATATATATATATATATATATATATATACATATATATATATATTATTTATATATAAATATATATATATACATACATATATATATGTATATAAATATATATATATATAAAATTTTATATATATATATATATATATTACATATATATATATATACATATATATACATACATATATATTTATATAAATCAATATATATATATATATATATATATATATATATATATATATATATATATATATATATATAATTTGACAAGATAAGACGTTCGCATGCAGACTCACACATTTTACTACGGATGCATAGAGATAATCTTGCAGTAAGGATATTTCATATATTTTTGGAAAATGCTATTACGGATTCCAAGTCAAGGTTGTCTCGGTTAAGCATCTCTATTTCTGTTGAATCTACTCCTTATACCAAATAATAGTTGCTGAAAATACATTATCACATATTTATGGCCACCCTGGTGTTTAACTTCCATATGGACTAATGGAATTCTAACAATTCTTTTGCCTCTTTAAATATATCTCTTTCCCGTCACTTGTATTAGCACAAAACTATAATTGATATAAGATATATATAAGTTACCAATATAGATTTTTATACCTACGGGCATCGCGTGAAAGTATTACAACTAGAGTTATTGCTTTTATGTTATGGGTTTCAATTGTTTTTCATAGAACCTACAAGTTTTATTAAAGTTTTTTTTAATCGATTTTTTCAGAATTTTGGCAAACACAGCTTATGAATCGCTTAAATTAAACGATTGTTATTAAGGGATACGAATAATATATAACCGGCCTCAGACAATATTTGATCTCGTATCTTTCTGATATAGACACGGCACTATTATATTGGTGCCACTCAAATTTAGTCATACAATTACATTACTTCGCTTATGATTCACGATATCCATGTTGTGATACCTCGTAGTGGTAGACGAAATCGTGTTCAGTTGTCTTAGAGAGTGCCATGGTGTTAATAATTTTTTGAATATCTCTAATAATATCATTTTATATTTTTATTGATATAGTTGTGAGACTATAGTGATAAAGGCGATAATTTATCTGACTACTTTGAACGATAAAACTATATTTTACAATGGATGATCGACTTTGCTTGTTTTCTATCGTTGAGGATGATATAATGCAGGATCAATTCTAACTTCTTTTTGTGATGCATTTGTCTTCATCTACGTATACTGGGCTACATATCCTAATGTCTCGCCGATAAATCCTATGATTGGACAACACAACATGCGGGATTTGATTGTTGTTTATCTTACCTTTGTGTCGGATTCTAGTTTATCTATATTGGGTCCCAATCCCCCCCATATATATATATATATATATATATATATATATATATATATATATATATGTGTATATATATATATATATATATATATATATATATATATATATATATATATATATATATATATATATATATATAATATGTGTATATATATATATATATATATATATATGTATATATATATATATATATATATATATATATATATATATATATATATATATATATATATATATATATATATATATATATATAATGACTAGAGCTTTCTGCTCTTTTCTCCGAACTATTGTTTCTATTCTGATTTATTTCCTTGTCAGTTTGTAATTATTATTTCGTGAGGTGCATACTTTTTTTTTTTTTTTAAGCATTTCACCCCAAGCAAGGCGGGAAGCCACTAGGACGCAAGGGGTTACAGAAAATAGCAAGATCAGATAGGAGTGATAGAAGAAAGGATGAGGGTAGTAGATAGATTAAGGCAACTGGAGATGACGATTGACATTACACTTGAATAATAAGAAATGATATTTTTTTTATCTCTGTGTCAAACAGGTGTATTTTTGAAATCGAATCTTTAGAAGCAAATAACGCTTATTATCTGGAAAGAAGACATTTCACTCAACGCGTGGAACCTAACAGCAAAAGAAAACAACATTACATTGTTCTACTTGATAGAATTAGTTTCATGTTGAATTTCAGAGATAAACGTATGACATGGCCGAATGAGTTTGCAGCACAAAACGGAGAAAATTCACAAAGAAGTCCAGCATGTTATCCTTTTTGTGATTCGCATAAAGGAAACCATTTCTAAGAGGAGAGTGTCCCGTTGCGGCTTCTCGTGGATAACATTCTCTGTTAGTATGAAGTGAAACGATTATATTGAATCCATTGCCGGGTCTGCTGGTAAGAATTTTGGTTCAGTGTTTTGTATAGAAATCATTTCTCTCCATATTCTAGCTTATATATCTCTGAATCTACCATCCGAATATGCTTAGAATATCTTTTGCTACACATGGTTCGGTACTACTGCAATATATTTAGACACCTGATAAATTCAAAATAAGAATCAGCAATATTATTGGTCCTTACCTAACGTCTAGGGTTCAGTCATTTTTCAACCGCCGTAAAGATGACTCTCTTTTCATTTTCTATAAATATTTTCATGGTAATTGTCCGGCTGAGGTCTTCGCTATGGTATCAAGACTCAATAAATTTAAGCACATTGCTAGACTGGCGGCGAGGTCTCATCAATGTACGGTCGAAATGGCTAAATATAACTGTAATTTCCATTTTAACAGTTTCTTTTCTCGCAATTCTCACTTGTAGGCCTCTCGTCTGGTTCCATTCTTCCCAGTCGACGTTAATATTAATTTAAAAGCAAAGTCAATCGTTATCTACTGTCCTTCCCATTACACTTCTATTGTTCTCGCTCGCTAATACTGTTACGGCTTTCCAATTCTTCCTCGGCCAGTAACCCCTTTATGTCCTACTGGATTTACTATATTGATTGGGGTAAATCCGATTAAAAAAATCGTTCTGACGACCAAGACGCCTTTCGAATATCGACTACTGAAAGCGCCGCTTAGAGTGTGAGCGGAGGCAAGTATTTTAGCGTAGAAACTGCACTATGCGATCATCAGCCGCGCAAAATATCTGTGAATTTCAGAGTTTATCATATAAAACACACACGCACACAAACATATATATATATATATATATATATATATATATATATATATATATATATATATATATATGCTCTCAAGGGTCCCTTCGATAAAGCTCTCTAGACAAAAGGTTAAATTTTAAAAAATCAGTCACTGCTTTTAGCCACTGGCGTATTTCGCATCGAAAACGATAAAATATCCCTTTCTCTCTGCCGTGCGTCGACAATTAAGGCGTAGGATTTTTAATTGATGACAATTGGGTTTCAATCCTGGCTTGAAGCAATCGTACGCGTAGCCACACTGAAGAGCTGTGATACAGTGAAGCTTTCTGTCTGTGGATGATTACATACATGCATATATATATATATATATATATATATATATATATATATATATATATATATATATAGAGAGAGAGAGAGAGAGAGAGATGTATGATGGATAACTCAAATGACCAGATATAAGCAAGCGTATACGCACGCGCTGCTCTGCAAGCGTGGGCAAGCAAGTAAATAACCGTAAAATATACACATGACGTGTAAACATAATAGTACTAGATGTGATTATACAGAGCAAAGATATATATAAATTAGTATATATACGTGCAACTAAGTTTTCGTGTGCGACTAAAGTTTCGCTGGATTACCAGCTCGTCGGGCATATCTTATATATATATATCGTCTGCTCTACGGTTCTATTGAGCTCTTTTGTTAGTTAGTTGTTACTCGTATCGGGGTTTTTTCTTTGGGCTTCAGACCTGCATCTGTGTGATTTTTTTGTCGGCAGAAGTCCATGTTTGTAGCTCTTTCTTTTTTTAAAACCTTTTTTTTTCCTCGAGATTGATTTGATTAGCAATTCAAAAATTCGAGGTTTTTTCAAAAACAAGTCTAGTTATCTATATTTATATGTATATATATATATATATATATATATATATATATATATATATATATATATATATATATATATAAGTAGACTTTCTGCTCTTTTCTCCAACTGCTGTTCCATTCGGTTTTGTTTTGTCGCTCTGTAATTATTATTTCCTCAGGTGCATACGTAATAGTGAATGATTTTTTTCTCTGTGTTGTACAGGTTATTTTTTAAATCGCATCTTGACAAGCAAATAATGCTTACCGCCTTTTGCTGTAATGTTTGCTATTTCATCTGGGATATATCTCCTGATCTACAGCAGTAAGTAACTGAGCTCGACCAGAAACTTCACGGTTTATATATCAATAGAGACAGACTCCAAGATGGGGGCATAAACTGTATTTGCTTATACAATCTGGATGTTGCAAAACATAAAATCCCTTGAAATATCGCGAGGTACATTTGAGGAGATCTGAGAGGTGCTAATGATACAGTGTCTGCGAATATATGACTTAACCCAGCATGTTTATAAGAGGGCAATTTTGGAGGAACGGTTTTTGTTAGTGGTTGTATGAATTTATAATTTAATAATTTTTTACCGGATAGCAACTCTTACATATATTAAGTTGAATAATAATTTCAATAACAACTGGATTTCGATAAACGATTTATGATTCTTTATTATGCAACTTGAAAAAATAAAATTAAACAAGGCTATAGAAAATAAGGCACAGCAAAGTAAATTATTCTTAGAAGCAGAAAAAGACATAAAGTATAATTTCTGGAACACAGACTGAAGAAAGAGAAGCTGTATAATTAAACACAGAAAAGACTTAAGGCGATGCACGCAGTAAAACCATCGATACTTAATGGATCTGTAAAAATTAATGCCCAAATAGAAACAAAGATGAATGTTAAATCTTGAAAATAACACGGTTCAAAAAGAGATAAAAAATTTTCGAAGCGTTATGCTGACCTACTAACTGAAAGTTTCGGGTTGGTGAAATAAATGTAATATGTACAAAATTCATATATTTATATCGCTGATATGCGTTTAATTGATTGATTACCTAAATTCACTGTTGTATGTTCATTTTTGTTTAGTGGCATATCAACACATATATTGGTTATGTAATGCCGAAATCTAAATATTTTGTATGCAGTTATAATCATTTATCTATTGTCTTTGAGATAATAATGGTTTCAATGAGAAAATGGGTACTAATTAATCCGAAGCTGGAGGAAGAAGAATTGGATTCAAAACATTCTCATTGCTATTTGTGCAAAGAGTATATAACGAACCTTAGTGGAATGAACTCTGCTCCAGATTAACAATTCAGAGCCTTTATCAATTACATCAACCGTACATTAATGTTACAATACATGATATTCTGATGCGGTCACCCATGGAGGTTTTTTTTCCAGGCTTCATTTTGTTTATCTTCATTGAAGCGAAATTCATTGTAAAATATAAGATACCTGTTTTAAATCGATTATATATCATTTCCGTCAGTATTTTATTCCTGAGTACTCGTCGAAAATGCTGTTGACATTGTATTTCAAATACAAGGAGAGTATTATTTGTAGAATTTGTCTTTCATTTTGTCCTTAAATTTATACCACATTTGTTGAAGTAAAAAAATGCATTTTATTAAAAAAAATGGCTACAATTTTGACCAATGTTTAGGATGACTCATCATCATCGTTTTATGTCTCACTGATTTCTAGATCGAGTTTACGTTTCATTTGTACTACACCGTCCAACAGACTATACTACCCAATTAACTAACGCTTTAATCGACTTCGCTAATAACACATGGAAAGAGAATAAACTTCACGCATAGATTAAATCAATTAGAATTTGTCAGAGGATTACCCGAATCGACAAACACATGGTGATGTCCAGTGGAATTTATACCACAAATGTCGAAATTTGCTTATAGCAACGGAAATAGGATCACTAACATGAATTTAAATAATCGGAATGCAACAATTTCATTTTAAACTCTTTGATATTCTAAAACCTGATAACCCTTGATAAACCTTAGAGAACAATGTAGAATCTATGTATCTATCTGTCATAAATAATTTATGCAGCATATATTTCAGTAAGTGACCACAGAAAAAAATACATGTAAATGCTTTGATTAGTTTTCTACGGTTTATCACACCATTGCATGTTTTTTAAAGCCTCAAAATATTTTTAGATTGTAAGAATTGCTTGGGGATAATAGTGATGTCTTACAAATTAACACATACCTGAGGAAAAGAGGTTGATTCATACCAATATGTATTTGCGCTTGAGTGAATATAAAGAACACGACTAGAATAGGAACACCGCTTTCCGGTTAACATTATCCACTATATAACCTGCACATAGATTATAGCACCTGGTATTCGAAAGAAGTCATACATCTAGGTACTTACCAAGATAAT
>CAHIKZ030000067.1:832500-852500 GCA_903632075.3 Acanthosepion pharaonis | reverse complement strand
ACGAACTTGTGTTATCGGATATAGATAACAGCCGCTTAATGCTGGCAAAACATCTAATTAGCAAACCACAGACCGACTAGCTAAGAAAACTCCAATTGAAAATGTTATTTTGATAATTGACAAAGAACAGGTGAAATACAGGGCTTTGGATAGATAAGAAAAAAATAACTGTGTCGTCTGCTAAGCCGCACCCGAAGTAACGGCTGACCGTTTTTTTGACAAGACATCCATGGGTGTTAGAGTTCGGCTGTGATAACAAAACTATGTTATCAGAAATTGGCACCAAGCATGACTAGAACAATGGAAATGTTTTTTCCAGAGGACGATGTTTTGCTGGACGACCACCCATTCTGATAATTAGCGAAAATCTGACTGACGAAGTCCAGATGAAGAATTGAGGTTATGACACTACTGGTCGCATTGTTCTGTCGGCGGCCATAGAAAATGAGAACTGCAATCAAGGAAAGAAAAGAAAAAAGAAAAAGATAATTCTTTTTTTAAGCAAGATATATTTTTTCCTGAAACAAGCCCGCTGGATCTCTTTTTACGCCCGGCTGGACATCATTGGCCAGTGTTGATCACGGGACGCAAGGAGGAAGCCGCCGCCGCCCATCTAGAGGACAGGTATGAGAGGTTCCTACGAGGAAGTGGGAGGACAGTTGACGCCCTCTGAAGTATGGTGAGAAGGTGGGAGTAAGAAGACTTCCAAAAAATGGAAAGAAGTGGAAAATTCTAACCAAAAAAATAAAAAAGTGGATATGTATTTAGAATTATCGAGGAACCTCCGACGCCGACAAACCCACCCCGGTTTTGATCGGCGTCCATATAAGCAAAGTCGCAGCAAGCAGAATTCAGTTGTGTTGTGTTGAGTAGAGTTTCCCGGAGAGTTTCCCAGAGAGTTCAGCAGAGAAGAGTGCCTCGCATCTAAGATTCGCGCAACTTCCGCACTCATCTTCAATCCAAGAACAATTATTTTGAAGAGCGACTTAGATCCAGATCACCAAAATAAGTTTTTTTCGACTTTCGCCTGAAGACACACCAAGAACCAATTTCTTGAAGAACAGACAACTTAAAGTGTTAAAACTCGCCTAACAAAAGAACAACCTGTCACAATCCATATAGCGGGTCGGGAGATAGACGCAGTCCTATGTATCCAGCAACTAGCAACTAAAGTTTTGTTATCCTTTTTTCTTTGATACCTTGAACTTTTGAGTTATCATTTTATTTTCTTTTATGCATATTTGTGCGGTGTCACCCTCGGTTGAATTCGATTTGCATTACGGCCCCAACTACTGATTGATTTCGTCTTCCTAAGATCAATTCACAACGTGGGTAGGCAGACTTGAGATCAACGCGGTTACTTTGGTAACCAGACGTTGGAAATGAGTTGGGAACGACGAGGCTGATATCGAATCTAACCAGATTCCCATCCGAATCACCAAAAGGTCACATTTGGGTGCCGCGACCGATACCAAGCCAGTTGGTCATCACAGGACGGGACAATGCGACTGACGCAAACAGGCGGACGTCACGTTTGGAGCGGCGACACCAGAACGAAGCAGCGAGGAGCGAGCGAAGGCTGTGTTTAGGGATTTCACAAGAGGCATGTACGAAAAATATGCGCCTACTCTGTGAATTTATTTAAAATATACAACGAGGTAATCGGGAAAGAACTTGAACTCCTACCAGGAATTTTTTTGTTGATGTGCATAATTAAAATATAGTATCATCTGCATATTTTTTAACATAAAATATGCAGATGAAAATGTATTGATATCAAACGAAAGAAGGAAACTGCAACTAGAAAAGAAGGATTAAGTATGAATTATATGAAAACAGAATATATCGTCGTTAGCATTCAGGCCAGCTGGTAAGTCAAGCTAGGATTTAGAGAAGTGAAAATCAAGCAAGTGCAGGAATTATTTATAAAGACGATAGAATAAGTGACATAAATATAGAAACGAGTATCGAAAAATAATATGGCTTCCGAAAGCTAAAGGTTTTTTTGATTTAAGAAACTGAACAACTTCTTTAGAGACAAATAAAGGAATCTTGAACTGCAAAAATGGGAACTTTCAATGAAAATAAAAAAAAAAGATTGGGTAGATATAAATGGGATATATAATCAAGAAATGTGATCTGAAGAATTTGAATCTTACATTACACACTGAAGACAAGATGAACAGATGGAAACATAGATTAATGTATCAAACGATAGTTGAATGAATACTATGAGAACAACCATTGCTTGGCGAAGAAAAAGTGAGGAAGTTGTGGAGAGCCATTACTTGAAGGGGAGATGCACGTTGATGATGAATTAAATACATCCTCCATAATCTCTATTCACTTTTTAAACAAATATATAGCATATATACAATAAATACAATTTCTTTCTAGATATAGTAAACACACAGTAGTCTCCCTTGAGTTCAAAATGTTTCAAAATCTGATTCAATAATTATTCACGGTCTCAAAGGGGAGTACATTGAAAATGGTAACTTGGCGGAACGCATATCGTTCCTCGTCAAACTATTTTCATTCTTCTGACATTTAAACAATACTTAATGTTACTGTAATGTTAGATGAAGTGATGTCGATATAATTTTCATTTTTGATGTGTATAAGCTGCTATAACCGGATTAATCCTTCTAATTCTTTATTAAAATATGAAGAGTTACCTGTTTCATGCACCTTGAACAGTTTTATGGATATTTTTTTACTTAATTATTAAATTAGTTCACGGTGATAATATTTGAAAGAAGAAATAATGATTAGTATGATATATGGCCCGGCTAATTCCATATGAATACATTCCATATCACAACACGTAAGAATCTTGAACCTGAGGCATAGTGAAGTCAATGTGTATCTAATTTCTGCAGAGTAAACAAAACAAGCACTAATGAATTTGCATTTACGGAGAAATATTTTTATTTTCACATAACAAACTTGAAACAGATCAGGTCTGTTATTAACCCTTATCTTTCCCAATTATCTTCATAAATCCAGCCTCTTACTGCTCATGCTTTAATAACTCAACGCATTTAATAAAAACTGAATTTAATTTTAATAAATATGTAATGATATTTTTTAAATGAAAAAAAAAATGAATAATCAAAGAAAAATACCTCGTTAATTCTTAACCAAAATCGTCGCCCAGCAAATTAGGGGTTTTTAATATTCGAACGGATATTTGTAATCAAAGTGTTTCAAATTAAAAAAAAAAATGTTATATTTCATAGATAAATAAAGGTTCAGATAATTTGTTTGAACTTTTATCTCTCTCCGTCTATCTATCTATCTATCTATCTATCTATCTATCTATCTATCTATATATCTATCTATCTAGATGAATAGATAAATGGACTCTCATTTTGATGTTATGCTCTCTCTCTCTCTCTCTCTATATATATATATATATATATATATATATATATATATATAGATAGATAGATAGATAGATAGATAGATGGAGACATATTTTAAAAAAAAAAACATTATTTTGATGTTATGCTCTACTACG
Organism: Acanthosepion pharaonis; assembly: GCA_903632075.3. Classification (NCBI taxonomy): domain Eukaryota; kingdom Metazoa; phylum Mollusca; class Cephalopoda; order Sepiida; family Sepiidae; genus Acanthosepion; species Acanthosepion pharaonis. Next base: position 848,977 of record CAHIKZ030000067.1, on the reverse strand, counting down.
TATCGATCACTGTATTTTTTAAGTAAAAATAAATGCTAAAGAACTCTGGATTATAAATCTGACCTGTTATTTCACCTTATTTGAATATATATATATATATATATATATATATATATATATATATATATATATATATATATATTTTGATTAAAAATATTATAGCTGAATGTTTGCGCGTGCATTATTAGCAGTAATATATTTTTTGTATATTTTTAGCATGCTATATTTTCACAAAATATAGGTCACATTATTTTGGGGGGAGAAATGTTAAAATTCTCTGCTTCTGACCTGCCTGTTGTTGAATAATTTGTTTTTGTTTCTTTAATTGGGCGAAATTTCAAATCCAGTAAACAATAATGATCATTTCTCGAATATCTTCAATATTTTAGTCACAGTTCATGAAACCACATTTTTTTTCTCTACATCACACTTCTATTTTTTGTCACTTAGTGATGCCACCTATAATTTGCGAGGTGCGTGGGTGAAAACTTTTTTTTTTACCTTTTTGTTATTGACTTAATAAGTGTCTATATGCGTGAATATAAGATGAAGAATATTAAATAACACAAATAAGAACTTCAAATTGTCCATGATAAAATATAAGAACAAGCAGTTGAAGTAGATATTGTCTGTGACTATATGGTGAAAGAAATGCGTATAATGATAAAAATGTCTATGAAATTAGTTGTACTAAATGTGAAAAAGAGAAAAAATAAAATTCTCCAATTAAGTATACAATGCATAAACATCTCTCTTTCTATCTCTCCCACTCTATATGAAAGCGTATATATATATATATATATATATATATATATATTCTAATACACACATATGTTTGTATATATATATATATATATATATATATATATATATATGTCAGTTTTATATATATTATTTTTAAATTATATTTGTATTTATAGTATATCAGTAATAGTAGTGCTAAGAGGTTTGTCTGACGATCGTAATTACTCTTTGGATCCCATTGTCTCACATTAATGCAACTATATATATATATATATATATATATATATATATATATATATATATATATATAACAAATACATAGAGTATCTACAAGCATGGATGAAAATATTGTCAGGTTTTTGCCCGATTGTTACCACTGCAAATGATTCAGTTGTTGTTTTTTTTGAAAATTGACATTTCTTAGGTTCATATTTCATCCTAAATTCAGTTTGATAATGAAATTGCTTTCACCTTTTATATAGCGTTTCTAAAGAGTTAAAAGTTTGAGGCTAGAAAGCTGAATCTACGATTTTCTGTACTATTATCAGATAATTTAAAATGTTGTTCTATAGCAGGGTAAATTTGTCTGTCAGTGCCTTTTCTATAAATAAACCAGCAGTAGAGCCCGGCGTTGCCCGGAAATGTAACAGTAAGAGATAGATCAAGTATCGACCATCATAAAGACTGAAAAATAAAATTGACAAAGATTATTGTTTAAGGTTGACGGACACGCGTGTCTTAATTTTTTTTTTTTTTTTTTTTTAATTGGTCAAACCCAAACTCAAAGAAAAACATTGTTTTCAATCGTTATGGATCTACCGATTGAATAGAATTTTATTATAAAAAATTGTCTTGGAAATGAAATTTTTAAAGCGTTCTGTATTTAAAAATAAAGAAAAAGTGTGCAAGACAATAAGAAACACTACCTGCCAAAAAAAAAAATGAAGTTTTGCTGAAATCGGTTGAAAAATGTAGGGAATCCGATCCCATATATAAACGAACACACACACACACACACACACGCACAAACAACCTGGGTTTTATAATAAGTATAACTCGATATGAGTTGTCCCCCTTTCATTCTCGTTATGCCTCTTATTCGTGTTTTTTGAAATTGATTTCGTGCAAAAACAATTGTGTTTTTCCAATTTTTGGCGCTGTTAGAACCACCGTAAAGAAATCCGATCCAATATATAAACGTACACACACACACACACACACACACACACACAATCTGTGTTTTATAATAAGTAAGATTGTTGTAAGTGTTCAGGTGTATTCTTCGCTATGGTACCTAAAATCTATAGATTTAAGAACTAACCTTGCGATATGATCTCAATTTACAGTTGAGCTGTTTAGATATAAGCCTATGTACTATGCCACAGTTTCTTTTCTGGAAATTCTCGCTCGTGGAAAACCCTTCCTGCTCCATGCATTCCAGTCAACATTAATTTTCAAAAATGTAAATGAATTGTCATTTGCTATCTGCTCTCATCCTGATTATTCTTTCTTTGTTCCCTCTCATTGGTAATGTTTCTATTTTCTAATTCTTTCACACTCAGCAACCCCTTGTCTCTGAGTGGCCTTACTCTTTTGCATGAGTTAAACTTGCTTAAAAATATAACTTTTGGAAATGTATGAATCCATCTTTCATCTACCAGCTATGATTTAATGATGTAGCATACCTACGGACGATAATTCATATAAATTTACATAAATACAGTAGTAAATACGGTATGTTGGTCTACAGTCAGAGATTCGTCTCCCGCTGGTCAAACTGTCGGTCTCCGGGAAGAGAGGATCCCTAGACGAAGCTGTGTCGAAGGGCAGAATCTCATTTCGGGAAATAGCTAGCCGACCCCATTTTATACGGGAGTCAGCGGGGAATTTTTGGCCGAGCCTACGGGCTCGGATATCCCATACTACCACATCTGACCGCGTGGGGCGGTTGGTAGATATCCTGCAATTGGAGATTGATTGTGGAAATCACTTGCCTTCAGTCTTGCAGTCGACAACATCTACGAAACTTATGTGTTCTTCTTGTCCTAAATATTATCGTCCATTATCAACATTCGTTTGATTATTCTATTTAGTAACCTTTCTTAAGAATTGTATCTGTAAACCATTATTATATTAAAAAATTCTTAGAATATGAAATTGGGGGGGGGCTTTAAATAAACCGCGAAAGATTGATATTAAACAAAAACAAAGTATTCAACAAGCAGCTCAGAAGCAGAGAATTTTAAAATTTCTCACCCAAAATACTGTGATCCCACATAAACCGTAGAAAACGAATTAATATATCTTATTCGGTCGAAGATAAGTGCTACATATTTTAGGTAAGTATCATATTTTTTGGCATCTCAATTTAGTGAGGTAGATGTTTACGTATGTATTTAGCAAATTTTTCAATAAGTATATGTCGAATTTCAAAATTGTCACGAACACTCTTATGCTCACAAACATATTTTACAGTCGTATATATTTTTACGTAAGTAAATTTATATGAGATTGTTTTCCTGCACATTTATATATCTATTCTTAAGACCACTACTTTTTGCTTCTAGAAATCGTATGAATAAACAAACTTTTTGGCTGGCACCCAAAGCCTTTCCCCAAAAGAGTGTCCATTAATTATACTTCCTACTTATATATATCGTATACATCACAGTATACATATTAAATAACGGCGCTTGTAATATTTTATATTTTATCATGTGTCACTAATGTATGGGCACGTATCCCTTTTGGCTATGTTACAATTTTTTAAATTATAAAGCAAAGGTAAAATTACGCACCTTTAATCATAAATGCACACATTCCTTTTATACAAAGCCTGACACACAATTATATACACACACACTCATATATATATATATATATATATATATATATATATATATATATATATATATATATATATATATAAAACATATATATATATATATATATATATATATATATATATATATATATATATATATATATATACATATATATATATGTGTGTGTGTGTGTGTGTGTGTGTGTGTGTGTGTAATTTCTAAAAATATTAATGGATTTATTTTAAATCGGAAACGTTTTGAGTTCAATAAGGCGTAAATTTGAAATAAGTAGTGTCCACTGTAATAATATTTGAAGATATATATATATATATATATATATATATATATATATATATATATATATATATATATATATATATATATATATATATACGTGTCTGTGTATGTTTGTGGCCGTATGTTTTTTTTTAATTAAAGTCTGGACAATACATTAGTTGTGTCCCACAAGTATTTGGGGGCCAAACCTGTTCAGGTGTATATAAATGATATCCGTGAATTGATCATATAGACTGCGAAATTTTCTAATGCTGACATCGCGCTACATAGCTGCATCAGTGAGTAAGCTATGTGGATGAATCATTGACAACGATAACGGATTCACTATGATTTAAGATGACATTCTGAATGTAGTTCATTATGGTCTCTTAAATTGAATATAGGAATGTGAATTGTGAAGATCAGAAACAAGTTGCAACACATACGCATTAGATGGAACTAATGACGAAAAACTGAAAGAAAAAAATGATTGGAATATTTTAGTTTTACATGATTTATTTTATGATCTCTGAAATCCTAAAGAATCTACTCAAAAAGCAAGTATGACAAACTGATAATTTATGAATCCTATTCGAAAAATTTTAAAACTGCTTTACCTTACACTTGTTCAATATTTGCGTGGCTTTTTCATGGGAATGACACGACAAACAAAAATACTGGCGTGTTTCTATTATTTCAGAAGAAATGACTTTACCTAGGCAAAAGCAAAATAATTCTACCAACCTTTCAGTCAAGACACCAGCTCACTGTTGTTTTCTATGTATGCAATATACTGAATGGTTATTATAAAATAAACATTATGAAGTTATTCATCTTTACAAAAAGTAGGATGCGTTGTCACTCACACAATTTGATGAAACAACACACAACACCGTATCGAACTCGAAAATCTTTAACTGACCGTGAGAGACACTTGATATTTAGTTTACGTGCGGATGGTTTAAATGTAACATTGGTGTTTATTTTCAATATGAAACTTTTGCTTAAATGAAACGAAGGGCTAATAACAAAGCTTTATGTTCTCAAAACTGAGTATCTGCCTGGTATTTTATAGATAATTATGCGAAGGTGAATTTTTGGTTCTACTCATTTTAGAAATGACTGCAAAAACACCACCCACCCCAAATTTACATACAAACTGTCCAGATGAATGCTGTGACTTCTAGCCAGTAAGATAGACCATTTCTCAGTCTCTATCTGAATATTGTTCTTATTGGTTGTCTTCATGTCAAAGCGCTAGAGCCACTTTCCTCTATCCCTTTTGTGTATTAACACCATTCTTTTTTTTCTGAATTTTTTGCCTCATTAGTGTTACTTTACGTATTTTTGTTTTGCATACATTGTTTACTTAGAATTATTTTTGTTTGTTAGTCAATTACATTTCGGTATGGCACAATGTAAGGGAACGGAACTCATAACTTGCAGCATCAGTGACCATGGTTAAATGTAAATATATAGCAGAACTGGCCTACAAAGAGAATTGGGAAAATATTACAATAAACAACAAGAAAAATAAAATAAAAGGGTAGGGTAAAAATAATATTAAGAAAGCAAACAATATAAGAAAAGTCAAAATAATTGTAATAAGAAAAAGCAACAGTAATAGGGCAAAATTTCACAAACTAAGAATCGGTTTGACACACAAGAGTAAATTTGAATAAAAAAATGTGGCGATCTGATTTCAAGGCAAGGCAGAGCGGGACTGAGTCAGATGACACTGAGAAGTGGCTTAGCTTATTAGCTAAGAAATCCCTGTATGCATTTGTGTTACTTTGCCGGTGGATTGGGGAATAAAACTTGTTTTCCTGTCATTCCAAACAGGATTGGTACCATCATACTGTAAATGAATCTTTGGGTTTATAGATCATTTCTTTCAGCCATCAGTTAAAATTCATCGATGACATGTATGAGAGGGCAGTGAATAGAATTATGCGAATAATTTCGAAATATTTTAGATATCGGTTATGTTTACGGATTTTGGAAGTCAGTTTCGACGGTATCTCTTCATAAAATCCTCATAAAACGTAGTTTAATTATTTTTGAATATAACATATCCATCCATTGACCAGAAAATATGAAATCTTAAGTTGAATCTTGATTATTTGCATAGGGAAAAAAATAATGTCTTTTCAATTTAAATATATGCGTCTAGCTTGGACTCAAGAATTCATTGGAACAATTAGAAACACTTCAACGGAATAACTGGGGTGATGAAAAGCTTTGAATATGTTAGCTTAAACTAAGCTAACATTTAAAAAAAAACAAACATAAATACAGACGACACAAAATAAACACGCCAAGTGGTACATAGCCAATAGAAAACGAAAATATAAAAATTAAACGCTAACGTATCACTAATGACAAAATCCATGAGAAATCCATAAAACCAATCGGGGATATTTTGGCAGCTTGTATCAATGTATAGTAAAATACAAACTGCACTCAATGCACAGAATGGCTCAAAATTGTAAAGGTTATTATTATACAAAATAAACAACCCATGTTAAAAAAAATAACTTTAAAAGCAGAGAGTAGTTTGGAGTGAGTATAAAATGTTTTGCATATGTATAAATAAGGCATAATATCTCTGCCTTCTATTTGGTGCGGTCTCGGCTCATTTAATTATTACATATGACATAAACGTGAACTGTTTTAAACTTTCGAATTTCTAAAGAATATCAAGATGAAGTCATCGGAATTTTACCACCACACGCACAGTATGTGGTTCTTGAAAATGACTGAAATGGTCGGAACAACTTGGGAAAAAAAGCATTCCAAAAATAATCTGAATATCTACACTTTCGTTCCCAATATCGAAATCTTTAATCGAAAACAGGAGAAGTCCAATAAGAATTTAAGTAGCACAAAGTTATGTTTTATTTAAGGTTTTTACATTTATAAAAAATACAATTTTTCAAGTGTACGAATATTTATTTCCCCACTCTCTCTCTCTCTCTCTATATATATATATATATATATATATATATATATATATATATATATATGTGTGTGTGTGTGTGTGTGTGTGTGTGTGTGTGTGTGTGTGTGTGCATGTGTGTGTGTGTGTGTGTGTGTGCATGTGTGTGTGTGTGTGTGTGTTGAGGTCAATACCAAGCAGCAATTTTCGATCTAATGATTGCGTTTTGGAAAAAGCAGATTATCGCCACTGCCTGTTGACTTCAATCTTTAATTTTATATTTATCTACACTATATACACACAAACACACGCGCGCGCACACACACACATACATGATAAAATATATTTTAAAGAATTCTATATTTATGGATCAAAGTGCTCAATATCAGTATCAGACTCAGAGTGTAAAACGTATCTATGTATATATATATATATATATATATATATATATATATATATATATATATATATGTGTGTGTGTGTGTGTGTGTGTGTGTGTGTGTGTGTGTGTGTGTGTGTGTGTGTAAGATATATTTAGGGGCATACATTCATCCTGAAAAGCGATGTTACGTTCGACCGACAAAGTCGACTTGCTTAATTTTCTATAATGTTTTTTTACAATTTCTGCATATGTTATGTTGTACATCGTTGTCTAAATTGAATATTAAGCAGTCCAAAGTTATTGTTTTTTTTCTGTTTTGCTAAGTAATTAAAATATACTCATTCATTATCATTCCCCTTCATTATCAATATCTAGATGTTGCTCCTGCTGTAGGCACGATTTCCTTGCCTACATCAGAACATATTTATATCATTTCAGCTTGAATTTCTTTATAATGAATTCACACATAAAACCAATAAATAGAACGAGGCCTCGCAGTAAATGAATGTATTAAACAGACGTATGATTATTATTATTGTTATTATGATTATTATTTTCTACGTACATTAAATATTTTTCAACACTTTAAAATACCATCTACTGTGCGGAACTATATTTTATATAGTGCTAGTTGTTTCTCATGTATAATTAAAATACTGTTATAAATAATCAAGAGTTGTCTCCCCTTGTTTTGTTCCTCCTCTTTGGGAGAGCTATTTCTGTTTACTGGGACTATAAAAGATCACTATACGCGAACCTTGAATAAAGCTTTCTTAAAGCCTACACCTATGTACGTTTGTCATTACATATATATTTTAGGATTTTGAGTGTTTCTTTCCAGAGAGTGCTGTAGAGTATTTTTAACTACTGAAATTTGAATTTTGTTACTCGATATATTTTTTGTTGTTTGTGAGGATATCAGCATAAATTGGACAAGATTTGACAGGTGATAGTCCTTGTCATGACGATAAACTACATCCGGCAGCAAGGCCACAGATCGTGAGGTTTTGAGGTGCTTGGGGCTACCCCTTTAAAGCTGTTGTTCCAATGTACCCCCTTACACGGGGTAGTAGCAGCTATTAGGGCCCAGCTATGGGCCAATAATTAACCCTCAAACTGGGGTCACAACAGAACAGACATGGCATCTCGACTTCAGTTACTTTCCTATAGGCAAAACTGTCTATTCTATAACTATTTCCCCGCTCGTTGTAACTATTTTTTCTCTTTGATATCACGACAGTGTGAATTAAAGTAGGCTAAGAGATTTGATTTTAGGCTTCATCATTTTACTTTTAAACTACTTAAATGTAACCGTAAGTTCTATTCGAATAGTTTCTTCTATCGTACTTATTACATCTGGAAATTTCGTGCTTTTGTGCCAACTACAATCTTCGTTATTTAAATGCAACATCAATCGCCATTGTCTTCTTGAAATAATTTCTTTTATTTTCACTTCCGTATCTAGTATCTCCTCTTTCATCTTAGTGGCATTATCGCCTTTCTTGATGTAAAAATGAATTTAAAATATTATTTGATAATATTAATGGTAACTATTGTGACGAACCAAACGCATGCTGAAGTTCAGCTTGCTTCTACTTCTTAGGCTCTCTAACATCTCTTTAAGCGATTAAAAAACAACTCTATTTGTTTTCTTCTCCTAGGTGATATTCCTAAACGTGTAAGTCTTCACGTAAATGGAACTGCATATCCTTATTATCTCTAACCAACCAAAGGAAAATGGATAATATTCGCAAGACGTTAATGGGCATTAATGGACATGATATATCTATATGCATTTCTACACGTTTCCAGGCATATCTGTCTTTGGCGTTTTGGATACTTAAAAATCCTGTTTGGCCTATATCCATATTTGAACAATAGAAACAGTGCATTAAGTGAAAAAAATTTGAAACAATCCTCCGATATTTATTCTTGAAAGATCTTTTAATATTTTACCATGTGTCAGCAAGATTATATTCAAAAACATTTTGCTTCAACGCACGATCAATAATTAATCCATGTCGAAAAGTATCTTAGATTTATTACCGGACTTACAAACATTTTAAGTGATATAGATATTTATTATCGCAATAAAAAAAACGGACATAAATGAAAGTCAAGCACAGAAAATATCACTACCACTGTAGAAAGTACGACAATGGAAACACACTACAAACAAAAGAGGAATTGTATAGATCACAATCAAACTCCTATCGAAAAGTCATAGAAACCATATTTATTAAAATTAAATAAGCAACTCTGTGTAAACAGAAGCCTTGGTTGTGCTTCCCTGGCGTTATCTGCCTATGAAAATTTATCCTCGTTTCAATATTTCAAGTATAATGTAGATTCTATCGTTATGTTTTTTTCTAATCGCTTCATATATTTGTTTTATTTGTACGTTCAATTTCAACCAAATGTCCTTGGAAAATATAAGAATCCATCTCTGTTTCCCACAACTAAAGGCTAAATAGCAGGACTGAACTAAGTCTCTTGACTTGACGGGGATTATAGCCTTCATGAAGGATAACACTGATTTCAAAGTGAGGTGTTTTCATTTTATTTTTTTTTATTTTTTGCAATGATGCTTACGAATCATAAGGCCCAAGTGCCACTCTAGGTAAAGGATGGCAGATTAAGAGGCACATTTTATGCAGATATTAGGGAGATAACGATTAACACTAAACTTGGACAGGTTAACAAGAGATTAGCGAGAATGCTGAGCGGTTTTGTCTTTGAAAAGGTGTTATTGGGTGGATATATATCCCGTCATGCTATCCTTCTCTGGACACACTCGTGTTTCTATATCTGTAGTACGGGTTGTGTCCCAACGCATTTAATATTTTACGTGACTCTTGTGTGTGGGACTGTGCGGCTATATTGGTTTCCATGTTATGTAATTATAAATTTGTCGGAATATGAAAGGTTCAACCATAATTTGCTGATGTAATTTTAATATAAAGTATAGAAAAATGTAATAGGAATTAGATGGAAAGAAAAGTGAATTGTAGACGTGGAAACAACGAAAAAAAATCTTATCCATTATACGGTGATGGCGTTTGGTTGAAAAGTGATTTATCGAACGTATATACACTGTAATTAGCATTTTAACATTCCTGTTCTTTAACTAGTCAAGTCTTCGTACGCTATCCTTATATTAGAAATAATCTGTGTATTGATTGGATTGGCGTGATGTTATAAAATTGTCCAGGCATGTTCGAAATCACTATCATCCTATGATAGACATTATCAATGGTGTTTTATTCTGCTTAGATTCAAAAGCGTACAGTTTAAGAACGTATTTTCTTTATCGTGGGAAAAAATTATTTTTATTGTATTTTTCTTCACTCAACAAAAAAGAAAACATAGATCGTTTCCTATTATAAGATCAGATATGTCGCAAAAATCACAATGTAAAATTATTGGTAAAGAGTATAATTGATGAGATGTAAGTTCTACTTAAGCAGCTTCTTCCCACGTAACGCTTCTTCGTGGAGCCGACTGCCAGGAGAAATGCTTCCCAGATCACTGCAACCTTAGAGTTTTCAAGCCTCAACTCAAACATTATATTCCCTACATATCTACATAATTTGTGCTGCTTATTTGTAAACATCTACTCTGAGTGGCGCTTGGACCTTTTATAAGGTGAATATCATTGTTAATAAAATTTGTTACGAAATTTGTATCTAGTGACCTGATAAAAACCTGTAACCTATTCATAAAAAAAAATCATTAATTTGCAGATTTTCCATTGAAGTCCATTTTTTCAATATTGAGACAATCTTGATTTCCTGGTAGTGTAAATGTTATCAGGTGTCAGTGGATTTGATTTCATTTACTATTACACAAATACTCTCGAAAAATGTATAATTCAATCTATTCGCTCCGCCATGTTGATATTAAACAGCATAATAAACTGACCTATATCGTCGTGATTAGCAACCAGTCTAGTAGATGCTCAACTCTCAATTCAAAATTTAATCTGTACAAAGAGGGTTAGGCATTGGCTACAGATACTATGTCTGTAAAACAATAACAGTATATATTTCAATGGTTATGCATAATCCCTGGATTATCCAGAAAACTGTTGAAAGCAACCGATATTTCACCCAAGATTGGTGTTATTGTCTCGCTTCCTCATTGATGTACTTATTAACAAACTGGTTTCCCAGTCATTTTCTAGATGGCTCGGTAACTAAAATGAAATCTCTTTGTTTTCATATCGCCTTTAAACTCACCTCATTTTTCTGAATCTGCGTAATGCATTTTGTAGAGCGAAACGAATAACTGAAAAAGAAAGAAAACATTCATAAAACAATGCAATTAGTTTCTTTGAATAAATAAAGAATTCACCTCCGAAATTCAAGACAGAGGAAACTCTGATTTTCTCTCTATCGCAAAGAACGGGTGTTCTCTCAAGAAGGCCTTTGGACTTGAACGTCTATTGTTACTTAATGTTTACTCTCACAAAAAATGGATCACACCGAAAATCGATTACGGACCGGAGCGACACAATCTTCACTTTTCAGTAATGACAAATTCAACAAAGTGTCTATGCGGCATTTTGGATGAAGAATCATTTCCCACCCTACAACCTCTTTCCCGGAAAAGAAACTTTGCCAATCTCTCGCTTGTCTAACACTAATTATATGCCAGATATTCAAACGAGCTAAATTTCTTAGTTACTGTGATCCACCAGGCATTGTACATTGAGGCAAACAGGTTTCATTCTCTTTATAATTCCTTTATTAAGAAGTACGTTCCACTTGAATTGTTTCTCCCCAAGAACAGTCACTTTTGGAACAGAATCGAGGAACATGCTTTACCGCCTTCTACTATTGTAATCCGTTCAAGTCTATATCAACCGTTATTTTTTCCACATAACTGCATAAAATCGACCCCTTATTCTTACACAACCACCATCTGCAGTACCTCTCTAATTTGAATGTTACTTGTTTCTTGTATAAGGTAGATATTAGTAAGAAAAATATTTTACACTTTTATACGGCATCTTATGTATATTTCGGTTAAGCATTTTGAAAATCTAACTCATTAATATCTATGGTACAAAAGCAGGACTTTTGGACTTCATGGACAGAAACCTACAGCTTGTAATAATTTTACCGCCATTTTATATTATAATTTCGCGCATGCGCGTTGTTTGTTTTGGATATTGTCGACTACACAGTAGAATTTATAACGAATTTCGGTCAACATAGTGAGATGCATATTTTTACAGTGATGTCATAAATTTCTATTAATGGTTGAATGCGTGTAGTTGTTCATTTACAATATCTTCTACTGAGTATATATATATATATATATATATATATATATATATATATATATATATATATACTCAATGCGTATATACTTTACGCGTGCTGTACTGCTTGGAATTCGTTCCGGAAACTCCAATACTAACATTTCAGAGTGCAAAGAATTCGAAAAGAGTTGTATGAGTCTAATGGTGATTACGAAAGTACGGCAGATCAGAAAACTCACATTAGTCGCTCTGATAAGAAAATAACTCTCGAATTTATTGTTGAGACTATTAAACCCACCCCGGAGGCCTACATTACGTGCCCTGCGAAATTTTTTTCCGTGCTGGGTCAAGAGGGTGGCTGCTGGAAGACCTTATGCCTGGCAACAGAACTCTGCACTATGACACGTAAGCAGGAAAACTCATTCGTGGCTGTCAGACAATTTCTGCGACCACATCACCCCTTATATCTGTCCACTTATCTCCCCAGACCGCAAACACATTGTACATTATGTATGGGACGCAATAGGCCGAGAGACTCACACAATTCCTTGTAACGCCAAAGATGAACCTAAGGCACGCTTTATGGCATCATCCACCAACTTAAACAAGGAGACAGTCCAGAAGATATTCTGGAGATTCCGAAATCGTCTGAAGCCATGGTTGAAGCCAATGGCGATTTTATTGAATAAATTTACTCTTTAGTATTTAAAGATATTTTTGTGTAATTTTAGTAAAATTTTTGTTAAAATGAAATGTCAGTTTTATTTTCATTATTGAGTAATTTAGACGACAATTTATCCATCATACGCTGTACTATCGGTCAAGCAGCCAAGATTGACCCTTGCCAAAATAATTCCGTGCCTTTTTCCCAATAACGTCCAAGGTATGATTAGAGCTGAAATTCTTCATTCTTCAGTGTATCAAATCCACCAGTCTATACTATACCCATCTAGGTAAGTTTATAACATTTTCAACTATAACGGGCATATATTCTTGTGATTATGACTGATAATATCTCAGACAATACTAAACAGGCATCTGTGTATCTGAAAAAAAAAGAATTAAAAATTTTCAATTAATACAGCTTTTGAATAAAAGTTAATAGATCTATACAGTGCATACAAATTTCTCCCTAATATATTAATTTTAGATTGCACACACACACAGACACACACATACACGCGCGTCAAAAAGTTTTCAATTAAAATAAAATGGCCAAGCTTTGATAATTCATTTTAATCGAATTCATCCCAAGAAAAACAGTAAAGCTCTTAGGACAGAAATGGTTACTGGGTGTAAAAAAATTAGTAAACAGAAACATTATTAAAGATCGATAACAATAGAAGTGATCAAGAAGACAGTAGGTAACGATTGACGTTGTATTTAAATTTTTGATGATCAAAGTTGACTGAAAAGCATGAAGCAGTATAAGAGTGCCTCATCAGAGAATTCCAAGAAAAGAAACGGTCAGTATAGAAATTACGATTACATCTAACCAGTTCAGCTATAAAATTGATGAGACCATGTAGACAATTTAGTTCTGCGCTTAAATTTACAAAGCTTAGGTACCATAGCGAAGGGCTCAATCCGAACAATTATCATAAAAGAATTTATAGAAAAGTCACAGGGAAACATCTTTACGGCGATGGGAAAGTGACAGGAACCGAAATTTTATCTTGCATTTTATCAAGTATCGTTAAATATATAACAAGAGGTTCGTGCTAGATGCGGCATCGATATTCGACGCAGGGACGAATGGTGGACTTAGATTCTGGAGAGGAAAAATGTCTAGAACGACACAATGAAGCTAATCTCTTAGCATCAAACCTAGCAATAGTCTTTTCATTTCACGTGAGCTGAGAATATTAGCTCGAGAAGGAGCAACGATTCACTCTCCTGGAGGTTAGAATTAGTCATACTGACAGAAGGCAATGGTGGGCTGTCTCCCAGAAGATTAATAGAGATATGTTTTGTTTTGGAGGCGTTAAAATTAACACGGCATGCTGTTGTGGAATAAATAGTACACCCCCGCTGTTTAGTCTATAACTATAAATACAGATCTCCAGGTCAGTGGTAAAAAGACGAATGCATTTGGAGTCAGTCTTCAGACTAAGTAATGCATGCGTCCCGGCAATTTGCCGACGGATTACTTGTATTATAAGCTCTACGAAGCGCGTTATAATACATAATTTTACCAAGTTAACAACAGACTAGGTTATTTTGGATATCAATCGCCAATTTGACTATATCTAATTGATCAAACTTACTATCGCGACACGAGTAAATGGTTGTGTCATCAGCATCGATACGAAGTTAAGAGCAGATGCCATCAGGAAAGTCGCTAATGAAAATTAAGAACAAAGTAGCACAAGTCGAGGACACCAGCATTAGTACAAAAGCTCCTGGATGTGTCCACGTTAAGGACACCATTCATTTAACGATTTGATAAGGACTGTATTATTTGATAAATTAATTCAGAGTCACCATGACATTTCAAATTGTGAAGACCAGTATGCGAAACCCTGTCGAACGCTTTCGAGATGTTCAAAGCAACAGTCCGAACTTCACAATTCTTAACTCAAGCTTTATAGACTTTTTTCTGCAATGATCGTTAATATATCAGCAGTTTTCTTAAAAAATCGAACGCCATATTGCTTGTCTGAAGCCCAAAATCAACAGGCATCCTGAAGTTAGACTTACTAATGTGCAAACAGAAATCGTAATAAAAGTAAAGACTTCAAAATGAGTACTCTCTGCAAACATCTGACAATAATATACATCTTAATGCATGGGAAAATGAGGAAATATATACTGGTTCAGGGATATATGATAATCTACCCCATTTTATAAGAGGCGGTAAATAACCTGTTTATAACCGGTGGTGTGAATTACTTAACGAGGGTAGTCTTGATTAACTTTGGATATATTCTCGGTTGGGTAATATATTACAATAAATATTTTGAGAAACCTAGTAATTACAAATAGATTTTCATTATAACTTCCATAATTAATGTCGGGTATTATGATGCTTACAAATCGGTTAATAAATGTTTTTAAATTAATGAAAACGAGTAATTTAATTGTGAATTTTTCGGAGAATAATGAAGGATATTTTTTGAACGTTACATTTCAAAATTAACAATTTTACTTTAGAATTTATACTTCCCTCAATATTCAATCATGAGTAAGCCGTTTTTAAAATTAAATGACTACTGTTATGAATAATCAAGAGTAGTAGCCACTTATTTTGTTACTGTCCTCATTGAGAGAGCTATTTATGTTTACTGGGATTATAAAAGGACACTATACGCGAACCTTGTATTATCAGTTGAATAAAGCTTTCTTAAAGCCTACATCTGTGTACTTTTTCATTTGAGAAGTCAATTTTGCAAACCTGAAAAATCAAATCAGTATGAAAAAGGATTATAAAATCAGGTAAGCAAACTTGAACAAAAAAGGAAATACAAACAACAAATATACGAATCTGAACGATAAAATCACTATGTAATTGTTATGAATAATCAAGAGTTGTCTCCTCTTGTTTTGTTACTCTCCTCTTTGAGAGAGCTATTTCTCCTTACTGAGACTATACAAGGACACTATACTTTGTATTATCAGTTGAATAAAGCTTTCTTAAAGCCTACACCTGTGTACTTTTGTCATTACAATTACATAAATATATTTTATTTGGGAATGCGATAGAATCAGAGAAAAATGTAAGAAATTATGAAGATAATAAATGAGAAAATTCACGATGCTTTGAAGGCAATTCATAACCATTAAATATCGCACGATTAAGTGATTTCACGTTGCAATCATAAGTAAAGGAAATAAATTTCATTAGTGTTATTATTAAAATGATCACATGCCACTTGATTTACGAGGTCAGAAATTTAATTGAAATTCATAGCAGTGATACGATATTTAAGCGGTGAAAAGTTAAATCCTTCAACATGATGACATTGTCGTTTGAAGGGTACTTCCAAATGATATTAGTTACAATATTTGGAGGATTCTATCTACTTTACGCGGGTTTCTTATCAATC
>CAHIKZ030000067.1:815000-827500 GCA_903632075.3 Acanthosepion pharaonis | reverse complement strand
CAGAATTTTGGAAAGAATATGCTGTAATGCTTGGAATTCGCACCGAAAGCTCAATACAAATATTTCAGAATGTTTGGGTGTCATTTTGAGGATAGTGCAGAGGATTCGGAAAAAAAGTTGAATAATTCTAATTGGGATTACAAAGGTGTTTGATGTGATTACTACTGATGGCGAAGTTATGCCGCCATTCATCTTCCCAGAAAGCTTCAGACTCGATACGGAAGCCTACATCAAGTGCCTTGAGGAGACTGTCCTGCCCTGGGTCTAGAGGATGTCAGCTGGAAAACCCTATGTCTGGCAACAAAACACTGCACCAAGACACACAAGGAGGAGAACCCAGTCATGGCTGCTAGGCAGTTTCTGTGACCACATCACCCCTTACATCTGACGAACTTACTCCCCAAAAACTGCATCCCCTTTTATTATTATGTCTGGGTCTCAGTTTAGCGAGAGACCCACAAAAGTCCATGTAACCACGAAGATGAACTGAAGGTAAGGATTATGGCAGCGTTCACCAACTTAGACAAGGAAAGCGTCCAAAAGATACGGAGGAGATTTTGAAGTCGAGTTTTTTTGGTTTTCTTCAGGCTGTGTTTGAAGATAATCGCGATTTTATGGAATAAATTTACTCTTTCATATTTCAAGATATTTTTATGTAATTTTGGTAAATATATGTGTTGCAATTAGATGTCAGTGCTATATTCATTTTTGCATAATTTAGGCGACAATTTATCAATCGCAGACTGTATGTATTTTTTACAATATAATTATGAAAACTCAATTTTTATTGTATTATTTTAATTTTATAGTCATTAAATAATTCGTTAGCCGATAGGTCATTAAATTAACCAATCAAACTTCAAAGTAACTACAGTTAGCGACGAAATATTTAGCCGACCATCTGGCAATGTGAATATATTTTATTATCATTATATTGATTAAATATTTCTAATGCAACTAATGAGCAAATTTCTAGGAAATCTACTAAGGATGATTACTAAAATCAATGATATTGAAAATAATAAGAATAAAATGCTAACAAACGTTCAATTGCAGACAATCCAATATTTTAGGGCTATATCAGATTGGGTGACAGAGTAATCCGACATGTATGTATGGACATAATTCCTAGAGACGGTGGTATCTGTTTTTCTTGTTGGTGTTATATTTTGGAATATAGTTTGAGTGTTTTAAGAAATTGTAAGGTATTACACGTATTAATGCCATAAAAATAATCTTTCATGTTAGTTGCTTGGTTGATTTTATTTAGAAGCATATCAACATCTATGGCTTATGTAATGCTAAAATCTAACAATTTTGAAAGCATTTGCCTGCCTTCGACAACAGGTAAAATGCATTGTTGGTCATTTTAATACTAGGTGTTTGTTGTAATTTATATATATAAGATATATTGCTGGTATGTTTATTATTAAAATGCATTTTCATACTTCCAATGTGTTTTGTTTTTGTTTAAGGGTTCACCATTTTCGCTAGTCAAGGAGAACCTTGGAACAACTGCAATTAAGAGATGGCTCATTTAATGCTGAAATTTTATTTTCTTGTCAGCTTTGAAGTAATAAAAATGTGATACATGTTATTCTCCTTTCGCAATTGAATACATGGTATATGATTCTCAGAGTTTGGGCATCTACTTGTTTGTTTAAATATAATAAATGGAGTCTGTGATATGTGTGTTTCATGTTGTATCTGTGTTAATATTATATTTTGAAATACAGTTTGAATTCTTTAAGTAATTGTTGGATATGGTATGGATTGATGTCATGGAAAGTTATTTCATGTTGTTTGCTTGACTGTGTTTAACGGAATATCAAACTTTATGGGTTATTTAATGCCGAAATCTAAATATATGTAAGACAATTCTATGGCTTCATCTAAATATGTTTTGAAAAACTGTATGCATTCAGCTACATATAAAATATACTGTTGTTAATTTTTAATATAAACTTCTATTAATGATATTTTTACTATAAAAATTCATTTTTCTAGTTCAAAAGTGTTTTTTATGGTTACCCCCTTTTATCCATATCTGTGGCCCTACCACCCCGGCTAATGTTGGACATGGGATCAACAGCAATTAAGAGATGTTTCCCGCTTCTCAAAACCTCCAATCTCCCGATTAGAGGTCTTGCAACCGGATGTAGTTCATAGTCATACCAACTATTATTTTGTAGAAAATTCATAAATCAATGTATATTAATTTAAATGCATGAACTGCTATGTTTTGATAGTGTAAAGTATATCGACGCTGAACGTATAATCGGTTAATCTAGTTCAATTCATGGTCTAGTCTCTTGCGTTGATTTTTCATTAATGACCCTGGGGAAAAGAAAGAATCCCTCTCTTTTGCACGCAAGAGCTATAGAGAAAATAACACTGTAGACTGACGTTTTTAGCCCTGAGTGGCAGTATGTATAAGAAAAAGAAAATCAGTATTGTTTTCTGTTATCCATATCACCACTACCTATACTGTGTTATTATATCTATAATATGATATAAAACAACGAAGAAATCATTCTATACTTCATGCAAAGAATCCATGCCAGTTCAGAGGATAAACCAAAAAGAATCTCCAATGACCCATGATCGCTAAGGTAATAAATGTCTAGGGCATTTAAAAGCTGATTTTTAATTTTTAAATAATTTCGTTTGATCGCCTAAATTATATAGTAAACAAATATTTTTTTCTATTGAGTTAGAATAGTGCACGAAAACTTCATAGCCAAATTGCCCAACGTATAATTGGAGAGAGCTTGTTTGGGCATTAACATTTCTTAAATCAAATATGATAATTCCTAATCCATACCAATAATGGTTCTAGCAGAACTGACCTAGATGTGTGCGTTATGGACATGTGTATAATTAGGGAGAGCTTGTTTAAACATTAAAAAATAAAAACAATTGCTGTTAGCTGGTTATGAAATTAATTCTCAAACTGAGTTGACGCGACAAGCATTTCATATATTTCTTTCACCGTATCTAATATTGTTGTTTGACATTGACTCTCCTCTCTCTCTCTCTAATACAGGCATAGAAGACATTTTCAATATAAATATGAAACTTACTTCAGATTTGATTTTGTAAGGAAATATATTCACAATAAAAAGAAACGGATGTTGGCAATGTTCTGCGGTTATTTGCCTTTTATATGAGAAATATAATTTATAATAGTGAAATTTTTATTATCACTCCAGATAAATACCGGTGTCATCCTTGTTTCATCATCTATATCAATAATATAGCATTATATATATATTTATATATATATATATATATATATATATATATATATATATATATATATATATATATATATATATATATATATATATATATATATATATATATATATATATATATATATATATATATATATATATATATATATATATATATATATATATATATAGATATATATATATATATATATATATATATATATATATATATATATATATATATATATATATATATATATATATATATATATATATATATATATATATATATATATATATACATGTTTCATTAAAAACGAAATACTAGGTACTACGGTTAAACTTTTATTTAATTTTTCTTGCGTTCGAACAAGAGCTTTCTTTTCTCGAAAAAGAATGTGTAAAAACTGTCCAAATATTTTATAGTTCCGAGCGCTTTCGGCTACACCTTTAGCCATTATCAAGGGTGATTCGATTTTTCAGCTTAATTGAGTGTGTGCATTATGTATATATTTTAGAGGTTGATGGAACTAGGGTTTTTTTTTGTTCTAATTTAAAAAGGCCTTGTACGTTCAATTCCTGTGGGTGAATTGATAAATACCATTTTAGGTAGTTGTAGGGTTGTTCTAATTTACGAATACGTTAATATTGTTAAGTTAATTTGCTGTTTTTTCTTTTTTTATTATTAAGGCGTCCATTATTTTTAATCTTTTTTACAGTTGGATGCAATTATTATATTTGTATTTTCTTCTAGTATTTTTCTAATGGAGTCTGGTAAAAATTAAATAAAAAGCTTAACCGTAGTACCTGGTCTGTTGTTTTTAATGAAACATGCATAAAGGAAGGATTGCTGACTAAATATACAACTATATAGATTTTCTTTACGATATAATTATCAAATCTTAATTTGCATCACAATTCTCAAACAATCAATAAGGTATTTTAATTTTGTATAATAAAACAAAAATGAGAATTTGAAATTAACATGCTATATTTATAATATAAGCATAAGTAAATGCTTTTTTGAGTAATGAAAATATATTTGAAAATATTAAAACTCATAATAAGATAATAGTGTATAATATTGTCATTCTGATCTGATAACATTGAACATATTCCTATGTGTCGTGCAGGAATTTATGTGGATCTTAACACTGCTGATCTAATAAGCAAATTTCTGGCAGCGTGTCATAAAAGGGAGTAATAGTGTTTTCGTAAAATGCATTTCATACATTCTCACCTCAAGTTTGTGCATTCTCACCTGACATGTTTATGGAACCCAGATCCAAGGGATCGGGATGCTATAAACATGTCAGTTTGCAAACGACTAAGAAGAATTATGAGGCTTTCGAACATATCAAGAATTGAAAATTGCATACTTTAAGGAGAAGTGTGAGAAACTAAGGAAAAAAAAAAGTGAATCTCATATAAAGGAAAACAAATGATGCGGAGGACAAGCGAACGTCTTGATCTAATGAACGCAAGACACCAGATCAGGACAAAACAGGGCGCCAGTTATACTAGCTTAAACAATCCAGAGAAAATGGCATATCGATAAAAGTGGAAGGTAGAAATGAGGATTGTGTAGAGATCTAAAATCACAGGTGATATAAAGTTATGCAGAAAAAAAATGAAAGTCATCGCAAAGAGAGAAAAATGCGCTCGAACAATACGTAAAAATTTAAAGAGACAACGATTATTCTGGGAAGAAAAGGCACGAGAAATGAAACGAAGGAATTTGTCAACGACGTATGGAAATATATAAAATGAAAATAAAATAAGACATTTTTATTTCTGAAATTAGAACCTCAATGGCCAAGACGTAAAAATATATACAAAAGATCTGAATGAAGGTGTTGTTTCGATGTTGCCCACCTTGCCTAACTTAAGCACTGACGATAAATTGCTAAATAAAATAGTCTTTAAAGTAGCTACAGTTAAAGATGAAATAGTTAGCCGACCATCTGGCAATGTGAATATATTTTATTATCATTATATTGATTAAATATTTCTAATGCAACTAATGAGCAAATTTCTAGGAAATCTACTAAGGATGATTACTAAAATCAATGATATTGAAAATAATAAGAATAAAATGCTAACAAACGTTCAATTGCAGACAATCCAATATTTTAAGGCTATATCAGATTAGGTGATAGAGTAATCCGACATGTATGTATGGACATAATTCCTAGAGACGGTGGTATGTGTGTTTCTTGTTGGTGTTATATTTTGTAATATAGTTTGAGTGTTTTAGGAAATTGTAAGGTATTATACGTATTAATGCCATAAAAGTAATATTTCATGTTAGTTGCTGGGTTGATTTTGTTTAGAAGCATATCAACATCTATGGCTTATGTAATGCTAAAATCTAACAATTTTGAAAGCATTTGCCTGCCTTCAACAACAGGTAAATGCATTGTTAGTCATTTTAATACTAGGTGTTTTTTGTAATTTATATATATAACATATATTTCTGGTATTGTTTATTATTAAAATTTATTTTCATACTTCCAAAGTGTTTTGAATTCTGAATGAAGGTGTTGTTTCGATGTTGCCCACCTTGCCTAACTTAAGCACTGAAGGTAAATTGCTAAATAGAATATACAATAATGCTGAAATGAAGGCGAATTTACATTTATTCATTTCCATAGTTACTATAAAAAACAGGTGGGGACAAATGAAAGTGTCATCGAGGCTTAAAACAGAATTAGTCATTAAGATTCCAGTGAAC
Source organism: Acanthosepion pharaonis (assembly GCA_903632075.3). NCBI lineage: Eukaryota > Metazoa > Mollusca > Cephalopoda > Sepiida > Sepiidae > Acanthosepion > Acanthosepion pharaonis. The sequence continues at coordinate 821,530 of CAHIKZ030000067.1, read as the reverse complement.
AGATGTTTTAGAAGATTTAAAGCAACACTTGCAGAAGTAAAATATGGCTTCTGGAACGAACTGAAAATGGAATGCAGTTTCATGGTAAGGATTCTGTCAGAATTACTGAAATAAAAACAAAGAAACCTATTCCTACATTTCAAGATTACACCTAAAAATAATATTGCATAACATGAATAAATTCGTGATATATTTGTAAAGCTTGGTTAACATGGAAATTTTATTTGGTTAATTATGAATCTGCATAAGAAACTGGCTGCAGCTATGTTTACAGAAAATAAATTATGTAAATTGCAGCGTAAAAGTTGACTCGGTGTCCGTCCAGTCAGCAAGGCCTCTACTATGTATATTTTGAGGAGAGTGAGACACTTCTTAATTGCTGTTATATCCAGATTTTCCATGACACGGCTGGTAGCACCTGTTAAGCACGGCGCTTTGGGTAAATAGTAAACCAGCATACTGGGGTCTAGACTGTATAAAATGTTTTATAGTAAAATTACCAGCAATACATTTTCATAGTAAAAAAATTACTGGCAATACAATTCCGTAAGGAAAAATATTACCAGCAATACATTTGTAGAAAAAAATGATTATAAGCAAAGCATTTTCAAAAAGAAAAATTACCAGAAATATATTTTGGTCCCAAAAAAGAAAATAAAAATAAAAAAAGGAAGATTATCAGCAATGTATTTTTGAAGGTGCTCGGTAAAAATGGCAGCGGTAAAAATGGCAACGGGAAAAATGGCAGGGTAAAAATGGCAACGGTAAAAATGGCAAAAGTGGATAAACAGGAAAAAATGGCAAAAGTGGATAAATAGGAAAAAATGGCAATTCGACAACAGACAAGTATGACCGTTCGAGAAGGATGGGTCTAAGCTCTCATCCCTCTAGTTTAAAATAGGGCTAAGTCCCCCCCCACACTCAATATTTTAAAATAAATATTTTTAAATAGATATTTAGTCTAGTTTGGGGGGAGCTAGGCTCCTTCTCTTCTTGTTTTAAATAGGGGTTAAGTTCCCACTCCTAGTATTAAAAACATTTTTTTTTTTAATTTTCAATGTCGATTTTTAGAAGTTTTATTGGGAGGGGGCGCTAGGTTCCTATTCCTAATTGCAGTAAAAGCACAAATCGTAGCGTGTTTAACTGAATTTGATGACTATAATTAATTTTATAATTGATAGCTGACATTAGGATTAGATGTGTGTGTATATATATATATATATATATATGTTAAGAAATGGACGAGGTCCGACAATTTATTTATTAAAGACATTTTTATTTATGTTTAACGTTGTTATTTTATATATATATATATATTTACCGGCCTATATATATATATATATATATATATATATATATATAAACTAAATCTTCCATGAATCTCGTACATTCATAACTGCTCTGGCGTATCGAATGTAAACAAATGACGTCATATGTTAAGCGAGGTACAATTTATGGAATGTTTAACGTTGTTATTTTATAGATACAAGTATTTAAGCAAATGCTCTGTTTAAGATAAACAGTATTAAATAACATTTACCGTGTCCGAGCTCAATATATGGAACTGGGTCATATATATATTAACCACTCAGGCCACCATGAACCTTATGGTAGACAAGGTCAATTTACTGTTATAAACTACAATCTTCCATGAATCTCGTACATTTATAACTGCTATCTGGCGTATCGATGTAAACAAATGACGTCATATGTTAAGAAATGGACGAGGTCCGACAATTTATTTATTAAAGACATTTTTAAAACGTTGTTATTTTAAATACAAGTATTTAAAACAAATTTGCATAAAATAACCCGAAAACCGACAAAACCTGCATCCTATACGGAACTGTCATATACGCTGAAAATATACAAGTTTAAAAACTAAATCTTCCATGATAATTTATGTCTACCATAAGGTTCATGGTGGCCGAATGTCATATATGACCAAAGTAATCCTGTCTATAAATAGACAAAACAGGCATTTGCTTTACAATCCCAAATTAAAAACTTTAATCCCTATAATATATATATATATATATATATAAAAAATGAACTATAATTATGGAATAAAGTGCTCAATATCAGAGATAGAGCGTGTGTAAATATAAATAAAAACTATGTTGCATAAAACCGAAAAGAAAAATATACAAGTAAAATAAATTGATCTAAATTCATCCAAATTAAATAAATAGACAAACCAATCCCAAATTAAAACTGTTCCCCGCCAAAATAATAGTTAGAATGAACTACAACAACCAACCCCAAAATTGAACAAATTTAAATTCTCAAACCAAAACAAAACTGTTAAATAAGTGATATAAACAAATTTTTTACTACGTTAATAAATAAATAAATAAATAAATAAATAAAATAAAAACGAGCAATATAATTTGACCCAAATAAATAAACAAACGACTTCCGGTAAAATAACCGCCATAATAGAATACCCACAATGCACCACTAACCCGTATATATATAAATAGCCGAGAAAAAAATAACAGCATATGTGGCCTGACGATTGCATATAGCATAAAACAGACTGTCGCTTCTAAGTGTTGACATCTATGTTCACTTTTATATATATATATATATATATATATATATATATATATATATATATAATAAGTGTAAAATTTTTGTATATATATATATATAAAATAATAAGTGTATTAGTGTATACACACACACACACACACACACACACATATATATATATATATATATATATATATATATATATATATATATATATATATATATATATAGCGTTGGGACGATTAATCGGAATCAGGGAATCGGAAAAATCGCAAAGGCGAAGGTTACGAATCCCATTTACAGATTTAGTATTGACTCTCAGAGTCTAATTTAATTATTTTATTGGTAAATTATGGTAAACGAAGTAAATATTCTAGAGTTCACTTAGCCTATTCTTCAGCAAACCATTTGAATTTCTGTTCACACCTATTTGCTAAATGTCTATATGACGCCTCTCAGAGACTTCACACTTGAGTATTAAAAGACTGAAAACGCATCAGACAAGATTTAAAATTTTACTGGCACCAGTGTGACCCTGTCGTTGTCTGATAGCCTCTGAAATAATTTATGTTTTATAGTTTTTTTGTTTGTTTTTTTTCGGTTTCATCAAGTGGATCTATAATTGTTTTTTCCCAAAGTTTTTCAGTGTGTTTAGAAGGTAATCGCCTAAAAAGTAAAATCTCATGGGAGTGGGGAGCTTCAGCTGAATATTCTTTTTAATTTGACAAAGTTCTCATTTTTTTCCATTATGCATTGTATCCAAGATTTTAATAAACTCATTGTGAGATATTCATCTATATTTTTTTTCTTTTGTCATTTTTTTATTTATCCACTTTTGCCATTTTTACCGTTGCCATTTTTACCTATTTATCCACTTTTGCCATTTTTACCGTTGCCATTTTTACGCTGCCATTTTTTTCTGCTGCCATTTTTACCTAAATTCATTTTTGAAAAAAAAAAACACTACCAGCAATACATTTTGGTAAAACAAATTAGTAATACTCGCAAGAAAATTAAATTTCATATTAAAATGACCAATAAGTAGTTGATATGACACTAAACAAACAAACATACACGTCCCGGCGCAGAAGTCGACCTCAAGATTTCTGGACTAAAATTCTAAGTTCAACATATATTTACCGTAAACGTCGATCCGCAAACATACGGTAAGGTACCGGTGATAACAAAACTGACGCAAATAGATATTTTAGGCTTGAAAACTCGATCACAAATAATTTTTTAAAACGTGAAAGCTCGAATTGTACGCTGAAATTTACACTAAATTGGTAAATAAATGTAAAAAGAAGACAACAAGTGAATAATCTATATTTACCCTCAAAACAAGGGAAAAAAGACATTCAATGGAGAGGGTTAGTGAATTAAGATTCAGTAAGAAGGGGAGGAAATAAGTGGAGTTTATGAAGAGATGCAAGAATTAAACAGTTTATCCTAGAAACGAAGAGATTAAGATTGTATTGATCAGAGAAGAATCCTCATTTCAGTCTTTTTTACAAAGTAACAATCCATGGGAAGAAATAATATAGCTCTTTAGTATATGTGTCATGTTATGTATGAAGATATAGAACGGTGTTGTAATATATATATATATATATATATATATATATATATATATATATATATATATATGTATGTATATAAATATATATATTTATGTATGTATGTATGTATATAAATATATGTATTTATGTATATATATTTATATATATATATGTTATATATATATGTTATATATGTGTATATATATGTATATATATTTATGTATGTATATATGTATGTATATATATATATATGTATATATATATATATAATATATATATATATATACACACTATATATATATATATATAACATATATATATCTACTATATATATATTTATGATAATATATATGTAACCATCCTATATATAATATATATATATATTTAGCTATAAATGTAGATTCCCTTCATCAGTTAAAAGCGATCTCTTTTTTCTTTTCTAGGAAATATTATCACCCTGGATACATTCGGATTTATCAAATATTCTTGAGCCTGATATTTGATGAAAAATTGTGTGTTTGATATATATATATATATATATATATATATATATATATATATATATATATATATATATATATATATATATATACACGGAGAGAAACAGCATAAATGTACATCAAGCTCTTCTTTTAGAGATTTTCAGAACATTTTGCAATTGAAAATTAAATTTTGACTTAAAAAGAACAGGTAAAAAATCAACTATATCTTCCAAACTGAGCAAAGGTGAGAAAAAAAAATCTTTAAGCCCTCAATAATGGTATCAGCATACTCTGCATTTCATCCTCAAAGTCCATTCAATGAATCATGCAACGGTATATATATATATATATGGATATAAACAGAAACAGTATATATTTCATATATATATATTCATAGATTCTAGTAGTTGTATAAAAAACCGGAGAATTCTAAAATCTTTAATCAAACGGATCAAATTTTAATCTAACAATTTGACAATTTTGCCGTTACACCCAGTTTATAAAGGGGCATTTCAAAATACTTTCACACTGAAACAAGGACAAACGTCCATTCAAAAATATGTACACAAATTCTTCGTCTTGTTTAGTTTAAAGCTTACTCTGTAGAATGTATCATTCGTGGTCAGGCGTACGAGCGGATGTTCGATCCATAGTTAAAGTTCTCTTTCAGAAACGAAAACAGCAAAACGTTTGAAAACTCCCTTCGTACTGGAAAATCAATCTGATACAGTTGTGCACTCACGACCATTACCATTCATGTTTAAATTATGTGCCGGCTCACGGTATGAATATCTTGCCATTCTTAAACGGGACACTTCTCAGTTAACTCACTACTACACACGCTCAACGTTGAAGACAGACTAGCCATAAATGTACACGAATACCAAATTATACCTAGTCTAAAAGGCAACACATTACCATAAAATTAACTTTAAATTAACGAATTTGCCGACATATGTTTATCCATTTGTCCTTTTTTGGTGTTAGAAGCCTCCAAATTTTGTGAAATTATTATCTGTGTCTGTATTCGTGTATATATATATATATATATATATATATATATAATATATATTATATATATTTGTATAATTAGGCCTAACCTTCCTTTATGCATGTTTCATTAAAAACGACAGACAAACGCAGTTGAATTTAATTTTTCTTGTGTTCTGACAAGAGCTTTTATTCTTTAGAACTATGTTCTGTGTTTCCGATTTCGGTTTAGCCATTATCAAGATGGTTCAATTATCAGCTTAGTATTCGGAAACTAAACATCACTACCACATAACATACATAGAACACACACTCTACTAAGATCCTTGAAATGGCTAAAGGTACAAAAGCGCTCGGAAACCAAACATTCTGACAGTTCTTACACTCTTTGTCCAGAAAAGTTTGTCAGAACACAAGAAAAATTAAATAAAAGCTCAACTGTAGACCTTGTCTGTCGTTTTTAATGAAACATGCATATATATATATATATATATATATATATATATATATATATATATATATATAAGGAAAAAAAAAAACCACTTTAAGGTTTCCATATTTCTCCACAGCCCTTTTAAAAGGCTCTGGATCATAAAGTTCCAAAGGTGTGAAAATGAAAAAAAATCTATTTTTGACGAAAATTTAAATTAACGATGTTTCTGTTGGTTAGATGTTTTCAATTGTTTATCCCTAACCCCACTTGGTGTGGGCAGACAAACGATTGGAGATATGGATGGGTAATTCATGAAAAAAGTACATTGGAAAAGATAGAATAATTCCTGATTTTCACATCTATTTCGTTAAAAGGGTCTTTTTAAAGTTTGATATAAATCTAAATGTCTAAAACTCTTTTAATTTTGTTTGTTATTTTTGGGTATTTTCTATAGGAATATTCGATTGGATCTCTCTCTCTCTAATTCATTTTACATCTAGTAATCTTTTTTTATTTTCCTAAATTTTTTTC
>CAHIKZ030000067.1:777500-810000 GCA_903632075.3 Acanthosepion pharaonis | reverse complement strand
ATTTTTCCCACTTGTGACGAATGCAGCTCTCGATTTCTTTTTGAATGCTAGCATGCTAGTTAACATTCGTGTCAGTCAGCTGCTGGCTCTCCCGTTGACCAATAGAATCTTCCTGCCTATTCTTGGCTGCCAGCTATAGACTCTCACTCTGGTCAGTAGACAATGGCTGCCGTAGAAGCATGAAAAAATCGATTATTTCCACTAGTGATGGGAGCTGGGAAATGCAAAAACGGTCTTGGCCTTCCCGATAATTTGGAGCATGTGCATGCAAATTTTGTTGCAATCTGTCGAAAATTGCGGCCGTGCATTCGTTACACACACACAGATCCTGCCTTTTATAGATAGAGATAATCTGTAACAAAGTGTACGAAGGAGGAGATAAAGCTATAAAACTTCGTCCATCAACAAGTTCTTTGCGCTGTTATGTGCCATACATGATAGACTCTTAAGCGAGTATGTATATCCCAATACATGACTGACGATGCATATTTTCCCGCAGTAGGTTGCCATTTCCTTCTGCATTAGACCACTTGCCATCCAAGTCTATAGAACCCGGTCGGTCTTGCTACTTACCCATAGCTGGGGGAGAAGAAGGGGATTCATACCTTACGGAAGGGTATTAGCACGTAAGTGAATGTAATGGATTTGTCTGGTATTCGAACTCGGCTCTCCGATTACTCAATCCGAACCGCAATCCATTACTCCAATTCAAATATGATCCCGCTGACAAACTGGTGATTAGGCCTAATAATTTTACTCACTCTAAAGACCTGTTCATCAGAACAGCTTCTACGCGGTATCCATGCTGAATATGGAGATGATGTATATCAAAACGATGTGAATTTCAGCGCTTTTACTCCCTCGGGGAAGGAATTGGACAATTTTTGGCACATAAATGACAACAGATATAGAAGTATCACATCATGTATGGCTAACTGATTTTGGGTTTCTAGTTGACATAACAAAGCATCTGAACGCACAGAACATCAGTCATCAGTGGCAAATGCAGCGGTTAACCAATTCACATATTAAGCTGCAACTTTTCCGAAGATGTTGTCCCTAACGCAGCCCAGTACCGTGTATTTCCCAGTCCTGCATGAGGTTTTTCCACAAGGCAATATCAGATATTGGAATGGTGATCATGCTTTCTCCTCTCCCATCGCCTATGGCCCAGATAATGCTTCGGATCAGCTGCAACTAGAGCTTACTGAGCTGCAGTGTGACAGTGAGTGGCAACAGCAGCTCTCTCTTGTGATCTTGTAGCGTCAACTGGATGAAGTCAGTTTTCAACAGATACGAATATATGCTAAGAAAATGCTGAACATATTTCGCTCAACCTAAAATGTGCGATGGAAAAATTGTCACAATTTAATATTTTTAATTTCGTTCATCTGCGTTTTTTTTTTTTCTTTTACTTTTTTTTTTATTTGTCGACTGCACTATAGTAGGATCACTTGGAGAAATGCCAGTGAGAAAAAGAGCACCATGTCGCAATTCAGTCTGCCAGAAATTTGGAAACGGCATGTTGTATTGTTTGGTATTCGCACCGGAATTCCCAATACGAACATTTCAGAGCGTTTAGGTTTCAAGTCCAGAGGACAGTGGAGAAGATACGGAAAGAGTTGGATGAGTCTAATTGTGACTTCGATGGTGTTTGGAGTGATTACTAGTGATGCCGGATTTATGACGCCATTCATCTTTCTACAGGGACTCAAACTTAAAATGGAGAACAGCATCAAGTGTATTGAGGAGGGAGTTATGCCCCGGGTCAAGAGTGTAGCGACCCTCTGTCTGGCAACCTGACTCTGCACTATGCACCACAAGCAAGAGTACCTAGTGTGGCACCATTTACGAGGCAGAGAAAGCAAAAGAAAGAAAAGAAGGCAGAAAGAAAGGCGAGACGAATCGTGGGTGATAAGCAGACACACACACGGCTAAGAGACAATGAAAATATTGATAAGTAACAAATGGCGAAAAGGGTGTCATTATAACAACAGGGAAATTCTGAGTAAAGAGAAAGGAAAAGAAAGAAAAGAAGGCAGAAAGAAAGGCGAGACGAATCGTGGGTGATAAGCAGACACACACACGGCTAAGAAACAATGCAAATATTGATAAGTAACAAATGGCGAAAAGGGTGTCATTACAACGACAGGGAAATTCTGAGTAAAAAGAAAAGGGAAAGAAAGAAAGAATCAGATGTGTTTTGATAACGGCTGTGTTATCTAGGAGTACGTAAACAAAACGGCTGGCCGACTGGCCAACGAAAAATTCAATTGAAAACGTTAATTTTGATAATTGACATAACACAGGTGTAACTACAGGACTTTGGGTAGATATGAAAATTAAAAGCCACAAGCCGTGTCCGCTGACCGATTTTTTTTCGACGAAACAACTTTGGCCTGCGATAATAAAATTATGTTATCAGAAATATGTACCGAAGGAAAATGAATGGGGACCCACAAGTGTTTTTTCTTCTTCCTTGGAGGCGACAGACTGACTGAAACTTTAGAGATATTTCTTTTTTGATGCCGTGTTAAGAAGACCACTCATTTTGATAATTAGCGATAAAATACCTGACAAAAACCACCTGTAGAACAAGAGTTGTCATATTGTCCGTTTGCGGCTAGAAAAATGATAACGGCGATTAAAGCGGAAGAAAAGGGAAAGAGAAGAGATTTTTTTTTTAGTTAAGCAAGATATTTTTTTCCCCCGAAACAAAGCCGCGGATTGTTCACGCCCGACTAAGACATCATTGGTCAAGTGGTGATCACGTGACGCACGAAGGAAGAGGAAAGATACCCGACTAAGACCTCATTGGTCGAGTGGTGATAACGTGACGCACGAAGGAGGCTGTCGACGCCTCATCCAGAGTATAAGTATGAGAAGCGGCTACGAAGAAGTGGGGAGGGCAGTTCACGCCCTCTGAAGTATGGTGAGAAAGTGGGAGTAAGGAAGGTTTCCCAAAAATGGAAAAAAGTGGAAAATCCCTAACCAGAAATAAAAGAGGTGGATATGTATTTAGAATTATCGAGGAACCCCCCGACGCCGACAGACCCACCCCGGTTTTGGTCGGCGTCAATAAAAGCGAGGCCCCAACAAGCAGAAATCAGAGTTCGGGCTCCAGCGGAGTGTTGAGTTTCCAGAATTGAGTTCCAGCAGTTCCAGTGAGTTCAGCTGACCAAGATTCACGCAAAATTCCGGACTCCCCTTCAACCCAAGAACAATTATTTTGAAGAGCGACTTAGAACCAGACCACCGAAATAAGTTTTTTTTTTACTTTCGTCCAAAGACACACCGAAACGCCAATTTCTTAGAGAGCAAACAACTTGAAGCGTTAAAACTTGCCTAACGGAAAACGACGTGTCACAATCCACAGACCGGGTCGGGAGATAGATGCAGTCCTATGTATCGAACAACTAGACATAAAGTTTGTTACCTTTTTCTTTGATACTTTGAACTTTTTGAGTTTTCATTTTATTTTCTTTTATCCATATTTGTGTAGTATCACCCCCGTTGAACTCAGTTTGCATTACGGCCCCAACCACTGTTTGATCTCGTCTGCCTAAGATCAATTCACAACGTGGGTAGGCGGACTGGAGATCAATGCAGTTACCTTGGTAACCAGGCGTTGGAAGCCAATTGGGAACGACTAGGCTGATATCAAATCTAACCAGATTCTCACCCGAATCACCAAAAGGTTAGAACGTCACAGTCGGCGCTGCGACCGGGGGACGACGTCACATCTGGCGCCGTGGTAGATCAGGATAGAACGTCACATTTGGGTGCCGCAACCGATACCAAGCCAGTTGGTCGTCACAAGACGAGACAACACGACTGACGCGACAGGCGGACGTCACGTTTGGAGCAGCGACACCCGAACGGAGCAGCGAGGAGCGAACAGCTGGCGCCGCGGCGAAGACGTCACAATTGGTGCTGTTTGGGGACGTCACACTAGTAACCGCTGTCAGACAATTTTTGCGACCACATCACACCTTACATCTGACCACTTAATTCTTCAGATGTAAACCCCCTTCATTATCATATGTGGGATGATGCTGAGCAAGAGACCAACAAAACTACTTGTAGCAACAAAGATGAAGAGAAGGCAAGGATTATGGGGGCATTCGCAAACTTAGACAAGGAGATCGTCCAGAATAGAGGCGGGAGATTCCGAAGTCATCTGGAGGCCGCAGATGAAGACAATAACGATTTTATTGAGTAAATTTACTTTTTTTCGTACAACAAAATATTCTTATGCAATTTTGGTAAATATATCCGTTAAAATGAGTGCTATTTTCATTTTTTGCGTAATCTAGACAACAATTTATCCATCGCAATGTATATTTGTGTAGGAAGTCAGGACAAAACTAACTGATTGACACCTACGTGAAATTTTGCGCATCAAAACTATTACTTTTGAATCAGATCTGAGCTACATACTGCAGTCCAGATCTCCAATCAGATCTGAGCTACATACTGCAGTCCAGATCTCCGTATCACCATTCAGGTTTGTGCAGGCAAGTTGTTTGTTTTGTTCATCTGAGATGGATAAATTCTAAAATCATAGTAAATTATTTTTCTTTCTGTGTTGGTCAAATCCAGTTATAAATGTATTTCAACACGTGTACTTGTGTCATTTTACGTTTTCTACTTCGTAATAAGATAAACATTAGTGCTATGTTCATATTTATATATTCTTAACTTAAAAGCTGACTGCAACATTCAATATAATATGTAAGCTTAACCTGAGATATATTATACCTTCTTAGAGGTTCATTTTTCGCCGACATATTTTACTTCATCTTATATAGGCTTCAGATATGACAGGCTGAGTTATTTTCGTAACACCTGTTTAAATTTATGTCATCCATGTGAAGAAATGAAAATATACCATTTTCAATAAAATCTTCATTTATTTGCATTTAATTTTAATAGTTCAAAATATTTCAAGCTAAATGGTTTCCCCCACCCCACATACGCACCTCGTCAAATCTGGCCCTCTTTGAAAACGTTTGTACACCTCTGCTTTAAGAGAAGGTTTTGTGATGTCAACGAACAATCGTTTGACACTTCTGTGATGCCAACGAATGCTCGTTGTCATTTTCGTAATGCTCGTTGGAATAGAGAATTTGTAATAACAGATACAATTATAATTCGCCGTTGAAAAAATACTGGTATCAGACGCCTTCGAATAGTACTCGTACTAACAGTACTTGCTCGATAATACTCGTTTTAATAGTAATCCGTATAGTGAAATAGTGTAGAGAATAACGATCCGTATAGTAATAGAGGGTAAACTAGAAATAGAGATCCGAATAGTAATAAACGATAGAATAGAAACAACGATCCGAATAATAATAGAAAATAGGCGAGAAATGAAGATCGGTTAGACGTCACGTGACTTCCTATATATGCCTTTCCTCAATGGTCACGTGATCCACTTAATTCAATAATAGGATCGTCTGTGTTTACTCTCTGACGATCGGTAGCGACAATTAATTTCTTAGATTATTGTAATTCAATAAACAATACGTCGTCCAATAATGTCAGTGTATATAAATGGATTTTATTCTGATTAAGATTACCCTAAATTAGAATCTTTTGTAAAAGTCAAATATTTTTGTAGCTCAACGAAATCCTATAAATCCCCCGCTTAAGAATATTAGTTTTTGCTCCATTTGGTACATTGTGCTCCCATCGCACAATGGATTTATATCTAGTTTCGTTTTGCGATTCTGTCTCCATTACGAGTCTTTAAATGCTTTGTCTCCTTTGTGCTTTGTCCCTTCAAGTAAATCATGACTCTTAGTAAATATTCTATTTCCGTTGTCTCTCCCTTTCTGATGTCAATGAACAATCGTCTGACACTTTTGCAAAAACTCGTTGTCACTTTGTTAATGTTCGCTGCAGTAGAGACTTTGTAATCGCAGATACAACTATAGTAACGCCGTTGAACAATACTGGTATCAGACGCCTTCGAATATCACTTGCACTAATAGTACTTTCTCAATAATACACGCTCGAATAGTAATCCGTATAGTGAAATAGTATAGAGAATAGCGGTCCGTATAGTAATAGAAGACAGAGTAGAATTGAAGTTCCGAATAGTAATAGAATAATAATACGATCAATTAGATACACGCTACTTTCCATATATGCGTTTCCACTATGGTACGTGGTCTACTTATTTCAATGATGGGATCGCCTTTGTTTGCTCACTGGCAATCTATGTTCAAACTCAAGTGTCGGCATTGACAATTTATTCCCATATAACATCCCCTAATCCCTGTTCTGCCAACTGTACAAACCATAGTATCCCAAGAATCGTTCTGTAGAAACACAACTGTGTTGCCTCAATTATTTTCTTCATGTTTAAGGAGATTATCCGTCATTTGGTATATTTTCCTTTTTCTTAATACCTTGCTTACATTTTGGAAGACAACAATTGCTATCAAAATGTCCTTTCGGAATACAGTGTCGCACATTCCATCCTCAGATAAAATAGCCCCTGGATATTCAAATTGTTGCACTTGTTTGATTTTGGTATCTCCAATTTGTAATTTGCATAATGGTCCATTCTGCTAACAATCATGCATGTCTTCTTGCAACTTATGTAGACCATTCTTTCAGCTTCTCTTTACCTTTTCTGTAGGAATTATGTACATCATTTCCTGTGCCTGCTATCAATATAGAATCATTGGCATATTTGATTCTATTAAGATTTTGTCCGCCGATTATGAATCATGGTAGGTGTCAATTTCCTCAAAATCACTTCACTGTAAAAGGATGAATAAGCCCAAAAATAGACACCTCATTGTTTTACACTCCTTATATATATATATATATATATATATATATATATATATATATATATATATATATATATATATATATTTTGGTTGGAGAACGTGTACTGGAAAGAAACGCCAGCAGACGGACAAAATTATATATATATATATATATATACACGTTCTGGATTATCCTTCGAAAAATATCAAGGTTAATTAACGTTTCCAAAATATTTTGTAGCCTACTTTTCAAAAGTTTTTTTCATAACTTATAAACCATAAGTATACATACTTTGGCATACATAAATCTCTGTAGCTGAACTATTATATACACTATTTACATTAGATACTGAAGACAAATACTAAACTATTATGCTTAATCAAAATATAGTAAACATTTTGATATATATTAAAACATCTCACATCACCAAACAAAATTATAATATTTCTAATAATATATATATATTATATACAGAATTTCACATTGTATATTTACCTATTAATAGAAATACCATCTGAAATGTTTATAATGTCTACTGGGAATAAGTAACTTCGATTATGAAATCTAAATGTATTATATTAGTGTAATTTGTTAGAAACAATAACAAATAAGTCAAGTCGAATTAGCACTGAATTTATAAATTGTATATTTGAGATCTTTGCTGTATAAGGTTCATCAAGCAGGATTTTTAGATAATTGAGAGTTTGATCACCACTGGTCCATGGATTGAACTCGCAAGTCATGTCACCAAAACAACGCGAGAATATCTTAGTGCATTGAATTGCTAGTTCGTGAATGTGGTGACCGAGTAATTGTAGATTCAATTCCTGTACTTGGTAGAATAGAGTCGGAAAAAAGGGCTAGCAATAACTGAGAAATAATAAAGAAGAAAATATATCCCTTGACATGGGAAGTGGAATGAGATTACTCTAACCTGGATTAAATAAATTCGAAATTCCTTGAAGTTTACGCGCCCAAGAGATATTCTCTTCCACCACATTGGTTCTCCAGTTATTGCACCTTTCCACATCTGTATTTGCCACAATATACATTGATATTTGTTCCTGGTCTACCCTTGCTGTTACTTCTTCATTTGATAATAATATTGTGGTAATAAAATAAGCATACCCTGACACCGCTGTCACTTACAAATATCTATTACAATAAATATGACGTAATTCAGCGCTAAAGCTGACTTCTAACAAATCTTCTTAAACTTCTACTTTTTGCTGATATTATATTAAAATATCGACGGCATAGTTTTGACATATTTCAGTATACGGATTTTACTTTTATCTGCAATCTAAAGCGCTTCGAATACTGACAAAAGTATGACCCCCCCAAATGCAGACCTTCTATTTTGCTTTGAGCTTCCGTAATACACTTGTTCTTTCTCGTCCTATAATGCTGGTAGATTATCATTGAGATAAGTCCGTAATGAGGCGCTGTGGAGTGTTGCGCAATACATGCTACAACGTGTTTGGCAGAAGCTGGACTACCGACTCGACGTGTATCCTATCCCAGGTGATCCGCATATTGAACATTTGTGAAGAATTGTGAAATCGGTTATAATATGTAGAGTCCTTTGAATATATTGTTGGAATTTTGATCAATAGATATTTTTTATTCAACATAAAGCCTATTTAATTCATTTTGCCTGGGACATGAAGATACTCAGATATTCACATTTTAAATGAAGTTAATTTTGGTCGGGGATACATTGTATAATGTTCATCACTAGTATTCTGAGAAAAACGTGACTTATTTTTCTGTAATGATTCTTTGTTTTGGAATCTATTTACCAAATTATTTTAAACATTGACTTGCATTCATATCCTTTCCGACATTTCTCATTCTGTCTTTGTTATGTTTCGAAGATATTCTTCATTTCTTCAACAGTCATATGTTTGATTATTACGTATTCAGTTTCTCATATTCGAAGAGAGAATGTTATTATTGCTGTAGCGTACTTACCGGCGATAATGGGTATGGCCCCATTCACATAAATGCAGTAAATACTGTATGTTGGTCTGCAATTGAGATTCGCCTTCGGTTGTGCTGGTCAAAATCTCTGCTTCCGGGCAGAGAAGATCCTCAGAAGAGGTTATACAAAAGAGTAGTCTCGTCTCGGGAATGAGCTACCCGACCCTGTTTTATCTGGGGTATACGAGAATGTTTTGGCGGGGCCTAAGGGCTCGGATACCCCACATTTAATTCGGTCTTGTGCAACATCTGACCACGGGAGAGGTAGGTTGATATCCTGCAGTTGAAGATTCGATTCCATCTGTGCTGGTCAAACTCTGCCTCCGGGCAGAGAGGATCCCTAGATGAAGCTATGTCAAACGGCAGAGTCTCGTCTCAGGAAACAGCTACCCGACCCCGTTTTTTTACCGGGTCTACGGCGATCTTTTGGCCGAGCCCACGGGCTCGGATATCACATATTAAATTCGGCCTTGTGCCATATCTGAACGCGTGAGGCGGTTGGTACATATCCTGCAATTTGAGATTCATTGTGGAATTAATTTGACTCAATTGTAGCAGTTGACTACTACGTCTCCGCGCCGCTGGTGAATCTTATATGTCTTGTCCTAAATATAGCCGTCCATTAGCAACCTTCGTTTGATTATTCTGTTCAGTAACCTTCCCTAGGTTATAACACTTATATAGATATATAGGTGTGTGTGTTTATTTTTGTGTGTGAAAGAATATATGCATTAAAATGGTTAGCTATTCTATTTCATATATACGTAGTGCTGGTTATAAACCTATAAATGTGCAAAAGAAATTAAATAAAAAAAGAGGAAACCTGAAGAAACTCAGAATAAGTTTTGTATAAAACGATGCCAGATGGATAAGATCGCTGCCAAGATTTACGCTTGCCTTTCAATCTCTATTTGTTTACCGAATTTAGTTGAAAGATTTCGCCAGCCTTTGATCATGGTGTTAAAGGGATTCAAGCAAGAAATTAAAGAGGTATAAAAACTTCGACATTGAATGGTGAAGAAGTCAATATAAGGAAAGGAAACGAATTTGAATGATGATTAAAGGTGTGGATTTTTGGACGTAGCGGTAATCGCAATTTTGAGTTCCTTTTTCCAAGTCTATTTCGACTTTATCGATAAAGAATTATCAGATGTTGCTTTGCAAATAGCCAGATCAAAACCAGTTGATTTATTCTTTCTGTATAAATGATATAATAATATCTAGTGTTTAATTAGAGATTTAAAATGTCTGCAAAGATATTAATTCGGAAAAAAGCTATCTAACATTTCATACGTTTTCTTTATGTTTTTTTTTTTTGTTTAGTAATGTCCCAAGCTGCAGCATTTCCGCTCTACGCAAAGACGTTCGATAAATTACGCCACAGATATCTGTTAGAACTACTCAGCAATTTTGATATATTTGGGAAGGATATTAGAATAATCAAGAAAATATACTGGCAGCAAACTGTCTGGATACGGATAAAAATTGAGTTCAGTAGATATACAAAAACATAGAAAGGGATGTAAGAAGTGGATATGTCTTTCATAGGATTTATTGAATCTATACAAAGAGGTGATTCGGAGAGAACTAGAAAATCTACCAGGTTTCATTACTGGTGGCCGCAGTCTTAACAACATATGATATGCAGGTGACACTTTGTTGATAGAAGACAGAGAGAGAAAGCTACAAAAACTTATAAAGAAGATAGTGAAGGAAAGCGAGAAGAAAGGAATAAATATGAACAGCAATAAGACCGAATATGGTTGTTAGCAAAAATGGGTGAACCCAAAGTTCGAAATGCAAATCGGGGATAGCAAAATCAAACAAGTGAGGAAATTTAAATATCTGGGAAGTGTTTTAACAGAGAAAGAAAAGTGTTATAGTGAACTCTAAAGTCGTGCTGGGATAGGCAAAGATGAATTCCAAAAGCTAAAGAGAGTATTAAAAAAAAAAAGAAAACTTTTCTTTAGAAACAAGAAAAATAGCAATAAACGTCTACGTGATATCTGTCCTCCTCGATGACGGAGAGTACTGGACGATCTCCATAAAGATAAAAAAGAAACTTGAAGCAGCATAAAGAATGCTGAAGATACCATGTATCGAATATGAGAGCGAAAACGAAATTTTAGAGAAAACGGAAACAAAAAAGGCAACTAATAGTTAACAGCAGGAAGAGACTGTTGAGGTTTCTGGGACACATAAGTAAAGGAGAACTTGGAATATTGAAACTCACGGGGAGGATAAACGGTAAGAGAAACAGAGGAAACATAGTATAGCATAACTGAGCTTTAGCAAATGGATGACAGATTTAGGGTTTGTAAGAAATAAGAGAAAGGCATAATTTAACATGAGCTAAGAACAACAGGAAGTTGTAAAGAACTACAAACGTCTACATCCTTAGAACAAAACGAATAAAAAAGAAGAGATTACAGACGGCGTAAATCAATGAATCTCAACCTATTTTGCCCAAATCAACATCTTCACTGTAAGTCAGGATATTAATCCCCCACTTTCCAAGATTTTTCGACTCAAGATTTGCATTCCAAATAATATACATATATTATTGAAAATATTCATTCTTTTTCCTATTAGTACGTATACATTTACATGGATTATTTTGTAGTAGCAAAACACACATGAGGTATCGAAAAGAAAAATAGCGTGACCATTCAGTTTAGCGGACCGATGAACAATGAAATTCCTCTCCTCAGGAGAAAGTTCCCCTCTTTTTGAGAACCCCTAACCTAGATGTACTGATGTATTTTGATATGTTCATGAAACATATCTCGTCAGATATCTGTGCAGTTTGGTATTTGGGTCATTGTGTATTTTCTGTTACATTATTCAAATATCGTGATCCCACTTTACACATAAAATCACATTTAGACTTTTGTGGAATAAGAACACACCAAGAAATGAAATATGAGAAAAACGATTTAATGGCCTATTTTAAATATACAACTTTCTTTATCGACATCATTATCGGGAGAAATAAGTTCAAATATCCAAGGCAATGTCACAGTAAAATCTGACACGAGAAAAACAAGAGAATAGTC
Organism: Acanthosepion pharaonis; assembly: GCA_903632075.3. NCBI lineage: Eukaryota > Metazoa > Mollusca > Cephalopoda > Sepiida > Sepiidae > Acanthosepion > Acanthosepion pharaonis. The sequence continues at coordinate 798,172 of CAHIKZ030000067.1, read as the reverse complement.
CAAAGCAACAGGATTACACTAGATCGCCATAGAAATAATAAAAGAATTCATAAATTTCTACTTTAATTTGAAGTGTCCATTCAATATAAGGATAACAATGGCTTCCCACAGCTTCATGCCCCATGTAGGGCTAAGCAATATATTTTATATTATTTACATTGTTCGGTTTTGTTGCCCTCATTTTTATTGACATATTCGGGACGTTTCAGCAGTTGTACTTTCCGGCTTTCATGATAATTGTTAAGGGGTTCACCCTTTTCATACAAGTGGACTCGCCTAGTGTGGACTTGTCCTGCTGCCGGTGAATACCCGGGAGTGGTAGAGTGAGAGTGTGAGGTAGCCGCTTTCTAGGAGTCACAGTTGCGAGCACGTAGACTCAGAAGGAAGTCATACTTCGATACTGAATTTCCCAGACTCTATGTATATATATATTGCTACTAACCGCATTTCTGGATCTACTAACCGTATTACCAATTGTATTATTATGTCAATTCATTTCTTTGCTATATTTCATTCCTGCGTTTGTCATTCATTTGAGAACGGATTTCATCCCGGAATCCACAACAATAATGATTCTTTTTTTCTAATTCCTCCACACTCAGTAACGGCGTTGTGTGTTAGTGGCATAACTGACTTTTTTTGGGGTGAACACCGTGTGAAATATATATATATATATATATATATATATATATATATATATATAGAGAGAGAGAGAGAGAGAGAGAGAGAGTGAGAGAGAGAGAAAGAAATAAATAAAATGGAAAGAAATAGAATTGCGAAGAAAGAAACTATTAGAATAGAAATTACGGTTACATCAATCAATTTCGACGCTAAAAGGGTGAGACATATTTGACAATTTGGTTGCACGCTAAAATTGATGCAGACGAGACACAAAGGAGAAAAAATCAACAGGACAATTGCGATGGAAATAAGTATAGACCAGACACTAGAAATCCACGTCATGGATGTAAAAAAAAAATGGCTGAAATGAAGATGCCAGGTCATGATCGATTATATTACAGACTTTTACTTTGAATTTGTCAATAATCTCAGATCAGAGAGTGAAAAAAAAACAGTTGAGGTACTGAGTAAGACAAAAAAGTAGTGTAAAATTAGTAATGGTCAAATGGAACAGAAAGAGTGATATGTGATATGATACTGTTCAATAAGGAGAGGAGAAGAGGAATCCTATGAGCTGACCTACATCATAATGGTAAAAAGGATCCTACCTCCACGATATCATATCCCGCATTACTTCCAGTAACTATGTCAGCTTAAGTCCATTCCATTCTCGGTCCGCCCTGATCATTGCTAATTTTACATTCATTTATGTCTTACTTACTACCACGCAGGTTTTTGTTTTCCGTATTTTGTTCTCTCTTTCTTTCTTTCCCCAGCTACTCAAACCTCTTCAGCAAACGGACAACATAAAGATTTTGAAAATTCCTGTATGTATGCGTGTGTGTGTGTATATATATATATATATATATATATATATATATATATATATATATATATATATATATATATATATATATGTTTCTGCGTGGAATTGTGTGCGCGTATATGTCCGTGTGTTGGTATGTGTGGGTATGTGTACGTATGTATTTAAATAAAACATTCCGTAAGACGTTTGCAGATTACGTCAACTTTAAATGAATTAATTTTAATCCAAGTAAATTAAACCCGAGATTCATCAAACACACAAACACTGACCCTTCTCCAAGCGCACACGCACGCACACACTCATGCACACACATGGGGGATTGTATGTGTGTGTATGAATTTGTGCCTGTATGTTGTTCTGTTGGTTAAGTCATATTGTGCGTGTTTATGTGATTACTACTCGTCATGTCATTGAATCTCACTGTAAGTTTATATATATATATATATATATATATATATATATATATATATATATATATATATCAAGAGACAGAGGTGGAGTGAGAAATAAATTAATAGTAATAAATAAAATCATAGGTTCAATTATTTTGTCTCAGAGTTTCGTGGTGATTCAATTTACACAAAAGAACACTTGGCTGTAATTGATTTTACTTTGACTTCTCTTGTTCTGTGGATGTAATTTCTGACATAGACTGATTAGTGAAGAGATAAGTGAACATTTATTATCATTATTATTATTATTATTATTATTATTATTAATGCTCGTATCCAGAGCTATAATTACAAAAACTACTACAAATGTATAACCTGTTCCACCGTTTAATATTTGAGAAAAGTAAACACACATACAGAGGCACACTAGTAGAAAAAACATATATATGCACATACATATACACATACATATATACCTACATTTATATGCGTACACGAGAGAACTTAATAAAGATTATACGCAAGAAAACAGACGAAAGAAAAACTCTTTTAAATAAACCTTCCGTCCAATCAAATACGTGTATGCACTAAAAATAGCGTCTGAAGTAATAAAATAGGTTCTATTGAAAATAAAATCAAACCGATTAATTCGTCACAAATTGAATTCATTAAGATTCGGCAAAAAATTGTGCATATACATGTTTCAGAATATAATGAAGGAGTTATTCTGCTTTAAGAGCAAAATCGTGTCGAGAGGTAAATGCACGCCAAATAAGTTGCTGTTATGTCCAGGCATTTCTGGAGGACGCGGATTCTTATCATACAGGAGAGCACATTCACTTATTTATGTTCCTGGAGTACAGATGCTGATATACGAATGAAATTCTGTTGAAAATACTCGTAGAGTCTCTTCAAGTATGCGTATCCAATAACAAAACGTAAAAAAATATTTTGGATTTAAAAATGAATCTATTATTTCTGAAACACAAACATACACTCACACCTGTTAAAGATAGCTGTTACTTGCACACTATAAAAATTATCCGTAAAAACAGTTTTATCATATATATATATATATATATATATATATATATGTGTGTGTTTGTGTGTGCGTATATATATATATATATATATATATATATATATATATTAAAGACATTTTTATGTTTAACGTTGTTATTTATAAAACATAAAAAATGTCTTTAATAAATAAATTGTTGGACCTTGTCCATTTTCTTAAAATATATATATATATATATATATATATATATATATATATATATATATAAAAAGTTCAGAGCAGATAACATTAGAAAGATTTTAGAGTTCCATGAAAATGATTGGATACAACGTCTAAAAACACAATATACAGCCGGGCTAAACCATAAATTTAACGATATAGATACAGTGTAACCCGGATATAAGAGACCCGGATATAAGAGAAACACGGATATAAGAGATATTTTCTCAGGTCCCAAATTAGAGCCTGTGTTAATGTATATAAAATAGACCAAACCCGGATATAAGCGAAACCTGGATATAAGAGACTTCTCCGGTCCCGACAACTCTCTTATATCCGGGTTACACTGTAGTATTAATATATAACTCAACAAATCAAAGCCTAGCCACATTTCTCACCCACACAAGACAGATATGCTTAGGGAGGTGTTGAGCCCTCACACTTATACACACACCCACACGAATATACACACTTTCACACATCATACTCACTCACTCCCTAATGAGGAAAATGAAAACACACACCCACAGCAATACACACGCTTACACATATAATACTCACTCACTCCCTAAGAACCAAATAACACACACGCAAACACTAAACAGAGACACATCCCCTCTCCAAGACCAATAAAACTATCAAACTGACCAGGGGAATTCAGAGAAGCATAGATCCATCCAGCTCTTATCTCAAATAACAACTTTGTTTGACCAACACAAGGAATGTTAAAAGATTCATGTTAAAAAGATAAAAAAAATAAAAAAAAACAAATGAAAACTACAGACAAAAGTTCATTTTCTCCATCAAGACATTCATTTCTGTAGTTTACTGCTACCAGCAAGCAGAAATATTTCTTCTCCCGATGATGGCCATTTAGGGCGAAACTGGTCGAGGAATATAAATGAAATAATAATAATAAAAAAACGAAAGAATATTAATCTACAACCCAGTGTGTCTGAAGATTTTAATTTTTTAATTTTATTTATTGTTCAATATATATATATATATATATATATATATATATATATATATATATATATTTATTTTTTAAAATATGATTCTATCGCTACATAAGAGCCGAAAACTTCAATATAATTATTTGAATTAAATTGAGTTAAAGTACCAAGCTCTGTTCCATCTTCAAGCATATTTTTTTTGAATAACTAATTCATGAAATTTACGCGTTTTATAAGCATATTCATTATTTAAATTAAAATTACTATGGTAACGGCTAGAGCAATTATTTAATAAAAAAGGGGGGGACGTAAGGGTTAATAATTTGCATCAATATCTCAGTTACATTCAAAGAGGTCAAGTCAGGGTAAGCTTGGGGTGTCTAAATTCAAAACGGAAGATGACATCGTCTAGTCTGGTTAAGTGTCTATGGAGATTTATTTGTTTTTTTTTTATCTTATATTTTTTCCCTGTAAGAGTTTTGTGTATATAAAAAACTGTCATAATTCGATGACATTTTTTTTGACGACTTCATAAATGTTTTTTTTTTTGGTTGGTAGGGCATTTAAACTTTTTAATTTAACAATGGAGTTTAAAATTTGTATTTATTATTTTATAGTTTGTTTGTTTTTTATGCTAATTATTCAATGCTAATATATATATATATATATATATATATATATATATATATATATATATATATATATATATAATCATCAGAGTTGACTCAAACTTGTAAACGGTGGTATTAAAAAGTTCTCATTACGTATAAAAAAATACAAGTAAAATTAATATATATATATATATATATATATATATATATTTATATATACACACACATAAACACACACACACACACACACACACACACATATATATATATATATATATATATATATATATATATATATATATATATATCCGTTCAATAAATTAATTTAGACGTATTATTTCATCTGAGTCCATCTTCGAGTGTTGCGTATTTTTTTGATGTGTTATGCGCTAACACGTTAAATTCAAAATATTATTTTGTCTCTCTGAAGGGAGGTAACTTATGTAATTTTTTAATAGATGAGATTGAATGCACTTGGAGAAATAAGCATTTCTTGTTTGAAAGAAAATTTTGTAATTTTTTCTTAATCAATTTCAAACATCCTTCTAAATTATTGAACGATACATGCTGAAATATATATATATATATATATATATATATATATATATATATATATATATATATATATATATATATATATAGGTGTGTGTGTGTACGGCAAACTTGCACAAAACTACATGCACACGCTGCAGGTAGCAGGAAAGCAAAGACCGACTATGCATTTCCCAACTCCCATGGATAGTGGAAATAATCAATTTTTTCATGCTTCTACGGCAGTTTTCATGTAGTTTGAGGCCATTTTGTACTGGCCTGAGTGAGAGCCTATAGCTGGCTGCCACGAACCGGCAGGAAGATTCTATTGGCCAGCGTGAGAGCCAACAGCTGACTGACACAAATGTTAGCTAGCATGCTAGCATGCAAAAAAAAAAAAAAATCAAGAGCTGCATTCGTCACAATTGGGAAAAATTTAAATATGCATTTTACTCCAATTGGCTCATTCGCTTGCTTAAACTCAACGTTGATTCTGATTCCGCAGAACTGGGTTGGGTGTGAAAATGTATTTATTGTTAACATTCTTTTTTCATTCGTTTTTTCCAGTTACAAAGCTGATCGTTTTGTGTTCATTTTGCTTAGTTCATTTTTCGTAACAGATTTAATGTTTAGTATAGAGCTTAGAAAAAACTCGCAGTGTGAGATAGGCAAGAAGTAAGGCATGTAACAACATCAGCACGGCAAACGGCACTCTTTTAAAGGCAAGGAAGGGCAAAAAATATTTTAAGTCAAGTGATAGCGATTGCTATGAGTCGTTTGATTTTTGAATCAAACCTGGGCAACGCCGGGCCATTGTGCTAGTATATATATATATATATATATATATATATATATATATATATAAATATATATATATATATATATATATGGAGAGAGAGAGAAAGAGAGAGTGAAAAAAGAGAGTTTTGCGTAAGTCAGAGTCGTTATTATTTTTTGCATTTTATAAACGTTTTTGTGCTTTTAAGCATATTAAATTATGTTCGTAATTTATGTTGCGTACGTATATTTATATAATTGTTCACGGTACATTTTACGTATATATTCTAGCGATGTATGTGCAAATGTTGCTTATATCACATCCTGCAAATTTTTACGAGCGAAGACTGTAGGTCCTCGTTTTATGTCTCAGGAAAATTCATAGCCACTGGCGTGAATATACGAGAATATCGTGTGTTGCACTGACAACGTGTTCTATCAACCGTGTTATTCTACTTCCTATATCTTCTGTATGTTTTTGTAAAGAGATATGACGGATTACTTTTAGCACATCGATCTCAGTCGAAGAAATACACACAAGCATATACTATATATATATATATATATATATATATAGATGTGTGTATATATATATATATATATATATATATATATATATATATATATGCGTGTGTCTATCATTTAACTAACAAAGATAGGCAACACGTTTTAAAAAAGTTCTATAAAACAGACAGGGGATAGCTGTTAAGGCATTTGATAATTCACCCTGATGTCGAATACATTATTACGCGTGGAACCGTTGAAGGAATATACCCAAGTTATTTGAAAATTTCGAACACTCTTTTCTTTTCAAGGAAATAATCAAGAATGATGAATGGTACTCAGTTTAACGTTTATTTCTGTTGACGTTCGGAAATTTGTTATGAACATGCTTCGAAGTTGGATGTCATTTTCGACTCAACTAACTTAAAAGAAATACCATGCGTCTTGATTGAAACGAATTGTGATTGGGAGTGAGTTGTCTTCCTTCGATATGAAGCACTTCCAAAATGTTTATTACTTTTTGCAGTCGGCATTATTGCTCTGATATTGGTGACTAAAATCTCAAGGAAATTCTTAGGGAGGCTGTGGAATAGACATAAACACACACACACAGATATATATATATATATATATATATATATATATATATATATATATATGAGGCAGGGTGGAGTAATGTATAGCGGTTCGAGGAATTCCAGTCAAATCAATTACATTCACTTACGTGGTAATACACTTGAAAAAGGTTTGAATCCTCTTCTCCTCCTCTAATATATGGGTAAATAGCAGACCAGTTTATATAGCCTTGGATGGTAACTTGTCTAACGCAGAAAGAAAGGCCTACCTATTGCGAGAAGAAATCTGCCTCGTCAGGCATTTATCGGAAGATACATGAAAAGCGATCATGTATAACGCATGGAACATAACTGAACTGATATATATATATATATATATATATATATATATATATATATATATATATATATATATATATATATATATATACTGCGTGTCGAATTATTTTTGTAATATTTCAAAAACTGTCCAATCAATTCGCACAAAATTTTCACACAATGTTGGCAACACTGATCTGCGCAATGTAAACAAACAGGCGCCATATTTGTTATCAGCACGGTGATTTGAGCGTGCCAAATAATTAGAAAGGTTTAGTAAAATTTCCAGAATTGAGCAAACAAAACTTTTATTAATGTTGTACATGAATGTTTATGATCAAAAGAAGCTAATAAATAAGATAATCAAACAAATAATAACTGATACAAACAAAGATTTTTGAACAGATTTCAAACTACACACTCTGTGTCCAGAAAAGAAATCACTTGTACAAATGCAATAAAAGCATAATAAAAAGCTTTATCCCAATGGCTTTTAGTAGTCTTCATTGAAACCTGTATTTAAAAAAGGATAGATCCACATATATACACTTATATATACAGGATAGTAATGGCAAAACTGTCAAAATCGTGTAACAGCAAAATTGTTCAATTTTTGATAAATCTCTGAACCGTAGAAACTTAAAAATGATTGAAGATATCTTACTGGAATACTCAGAGGTTTTGATAAAACAACAGGAATCTATTTTGGGCAATAAGAATATATAATCATTCAGCAAGCTTAACTGAAGAGTCTTGATGAAATCGATCATAAACGATAATGACTTGTTCATCATAGCTAAGGATCGGAAGCTCATGAAGGATTGAATATATATATATATATATATATATATATATATATATATATATATATATATATATATATATATATATATAATTCTAGGATCATTTTCATACATATTCAAGATGATATTTGCCCTCCCTAACCTTTTTACTTTCTGTCCTATATTAACAAGATTTCTCATATTTTCCACGTACGATTCCATTTTCAGGCCTTTTTTCACTGTTCTTTAGGCTTTCAGAGTTGAAACTTCTTTCTCACGTGCCAAACCTCTCAAGTATTGAACTGGATCTTTTTTAGTTAATCTCTTTAGTTCTAAGTTGAAATGCTGATCCCTCAAATGATTTTTCAGTTATTGTTACGATAAATCGTTTTATAATGGTTAAACGTCTTATCTGATGGAAAAAGAAGAAAGTCAATTATCTTAGTGCTCTTTTAAATATTAAGCATTTTGTGGGATAGACAATTTTGCTGTTAAACGCAAGTTGTACAATTTCCTGTAACAACCGGTATATATATATATATATATATATATATATATATATATATATATATATATATATAAAAAAAAGATCATCACATAACATCAGTTATGTTATAAATGATGTTATATGTCTTATGTTATAACTGATGTTATCCCAGGTTATTTATATGATGATATCATCTAAGTGTTATTTTTCTATAAGATGTCCGTTTAAATGACGTTACGCACAGAATCACACACATATACCTACACAGAAACATTCACACACACACACACATATGCACATATATATATATATATATATATATATATATATATATATATATGTGTGTGTGTGTGTGTGTGTGTGTGTGTGTGTGTAAAAATAAAAATAGACATTGAGATCAACACCCAGCGGATGCAGTTAGTTTTATTTTTAAACGCTATATGGCTGTTGACCTAAATGTCCGCTTTTATATTCATATTCGCTCTATCTTTGCTATCGTGCACTTTAACTCATAAATGGTTACATTTAAACCAAGATCTCATGATGAACAAAACGACAGTTATATCCACACTGTCATATGTCCACATTCGATCTGTTAGTAAAAGGACATATCACACTAAACAGGCAAACTCAGCGTGCAGTACTTTTGTAAAGTGACTGAAATTCATAGCAAGGGTTGACTCACGTTTTGTTATTGAAACTGGATAGATAGACCTATTTGGTTGTTGAGCTAACAAAAAAATGCAAGTCGTGACCGATGATATGAGCGTGCTTGCCTTGTTCACATAGTTGATCAGATCAGGCAATGCTCTATTTCCAGAGACTGTAATTAATTTTCACTCGCCATAGTTGCAATATAAACTACAGGTGAGATATTTGGATGTTGAACAAACAGAAAGATGCCTGGTCATGCTTTTGCAATAAGAAATCGCTGGCTGTCCAAGAAGAATACTCGGATTTGATCGGACAGCAATTATACACAAAGCGAGAGATAACGACTACATTTGACACAAATCGAGAGATAGACTTCATGATTAATCAGAGTTCCATCAATATTTTCATGCTAGAATTATTGTGCTAATTAGTGGGTTTAAAATGAATGACAATAAAATCAGGAAGTGCAAGGTAAATATAATGTAAAAATGGGTAGATTCAGAATGTACAGATGATTAGGAGAACATGTGAAGAATATTGGCAACGAATTGATCAACCTTCAGATCGAAAGAATGCAGAGATCGACATTAATATATTTGTCAGCATATTCATAGAATATTTGTCGGAATCACTCCATGTGGCGTAGTATAATATCATTGAAAGATGGTGGGAACGATCCTAATCATAGAAGTCGATGAATTATTATTACTTGAGACTATATTATTCATACTGATAAACATATAAAAACTTATACTCCAGGAATAAAACATGAAAAACGGCAAGCAAAAACAAAATCAACTTCCTATGGATACGCCAATTCCATATATATATATATATATATATATATATATATATATATATATATATATATATATATATATATATAAGGGTTCGATAGGGCAACAGATCAGTTTCTTTTTGTAGAATAATATACGACGTTTGTTTTGAATGGTTTGGATCAGTAGTGGAAAAAGAAAGATAAAAAAGAGGAAAAACGATCAAATCGACGACAAATCCAGAAAGGAAAGTTACATTCAGAACAAAGATCACTGAAGCGCCGTTTTAAAGAAGCTCCAAATCATGAGAGGGCAGGCCTTCAAGAACTCATGAACGATATCAGAAGGAAGATTCTAGTGATATCCAGAGCTGAAAATCAAAGGAAGCGTCGGAAGAAAAAGCGGCAGTCTCGGAGATCTTTCTTGATAAATCCGCATGCTTTTACTAAAAAACTCTTCGTGGAAGCAAAGAGCGGCAAGCTTGATATCCCACAGGAGGAGTTGGAGAATCACTTGAAGAAGACGTATTCAGATAATATGCGTGATATACCAATACCTCTTATAAAAGTTTTACCAAGACCTCAAGATCCGACAGTTATGCTTGATGATAGTGGGATAAAATTAAGTCAAGTCCGAGATTTTGTCCGAAAGGCACGCGCTGGTAGTGCCCCTGGAATGAATGGGATATCATATAAACTATATAAAAACTGCCCATGCGTTCTTAGGAAACTTACTGTCCTCCTTCAGCGGGTTTGGAAGCAGAATATTGCACCACAAGAATGGTGTTTGGCTAATGGGATTTGATACCTAAAGAGATGGATTCAAAAAGGCATTTCAATTTTCGCCCCATATCCCTCCTTAATGTAGAAGGAAAGATATTTTTGGAGTCCCCCTTCGTCGCATGACAGATTTTCTTATAGGAAATGATTACATCAACACATCTGTCCAGAAGGCTGGGATACCTGGCTTCCCTGGTTGTCTGGAGCATGCACAAATGATATGGAACTCCATACTATCAGCCAAAAGAAATAAAAACAGAACTGCATGTAGTATGGCTTGATCTTGCCAACGCATATGGGTCAGTCCCACATCAATTAATAGAATGGCTCTTGACTTTTTCAATTTCCCTGGCAAGATTAGGGTAATCATAATGAAGTATTTCGACTCAGCTTTCATGAAATTCACCGTTAAAAATTATACTACCAAGTGGCAACCATTTGAGATCGGTATCATGATGGGCTGTGTGATTTCCCCGCTTCTTTTCGTTTTGGCCATGGAACTGATTTTACGAGGCGCATCAACCACAGCCAATGGAGTGATGACTGAAGAACAGCTAGTCATTCCTCCTTCTAGGGCTTTTATGGATGATATCACAATTCTGGTCCCTTCTAAAATTGTTGCCAATAACCTGTTAGAAAAGTACCACGATCTTTTCATATGGGCGAGAATGAAGGTAAAGCCCAAGAAAAGTCGAAGGCTGTCATTAGTTAGGGGATGTGTTAAGGAGATTCACTTTAAAATTGGTGATGACACGATACCAACAGTTAAGGAAATGCCAATAAAGAGCCTCGGACGGCTGTATACAATCCCACTGACTGATTGACATCGGGGTACGGAGGTTCATAAATCAACTCTAAAGGGTCTAATTTCGATCGATAGAACCTATCTGCCTGGCAAAATGAAGGCCTGGTGCTATCAACATGGTCTATTACCCCGCCTTTTGTGGCCTCTGCAAATGTATGAAATTGCAATATCTCGTATTGAGCGCATTGAGCAAGTGATCAATAAGTACTTGCGTAAGTGGCTTGGAGTACCACCTTGTTTTTCGAAAGTGGGCCTATATACCAACTCCGGACATCTGCAGCTGCCTATACATTCAGTGGTGGAGGAATTCAAGTTTGGGAAGGTACGCCTTCAGATGATGATGAGAGACTCAGCTGATGATTGCATACGGAAGGCGCATCCAGAGATTAACTCTGGTACAAAGTGGTCAGCTGCAGAGGCCACACAAGAAGCAAAAACCAGCATGCGAGTCAGAGATATCATGGGCGTGATTCAGAAAAATCGGGCTGGATTGGGTAACACGACACACAAATACTTCTCCAATGAGAATACAAAGGGAAAAAGGCGTATGGTAGTTGAAGAAATCAAAATGTTCGAAGAGGAGCATAGAATAGCTACTGCTATTACTAAAGCGAAACAGTGTAAGTGGACAACATGGAATGATATCGAGCCCATTAAACTTTCGTGGAATTCATTAATTGCGATGGAACCATTGGCGATATCTTTCCTTCTTCGATCTACATACGATCTTCTCCCAAATGAAACAAATCTGAAAATGTGGGGATACACAGATACAGATCTCTGTTTTTCGTGTCAAAAAGACCGAGGTACCTTGCGTCATGTGCTTTCTGCTTGTCCACATTCGCTCCATATGTACACGTGGCGACACAACAAGGTATTAGAGGTGATAAGGGATCTAATAAGAACACAATGTGAGACAGCAAATCAACAGCTTGTGGCATCCAAGGAAACTAAGATTGAATTCCATAAGGAAGAGGAATGCCCTGCAAGGAAAAAACAAACAATCCCCAATATAAAGCTGCTGAGTGGTGCCAATGATTGGAAGGTTTTGGTGGATCTAATGATATCCTTAAAATTTCCAATACACATCGCACAGACAGACAAGCGTCCCGACATTGTGTTGTGGTCCGACTCTAAAAAGACTGTCTTCCTAATAGAACTAACAGTCCCTTGGGAAGAGAACAGGGTGGAGGCGCACGAACTAAAAGAAAAACCGGTACAAGTCACTGCGTGCCGAGTGTATGGAAAATGGTTGGACGTGTCACGTGATGCCTATTGAGATTGGGTGTCGTGGGTTCCTGGAACATTCGGTCATTTCCTTCCTTTCAAAAATAGGCATCACTGGCCGTTGGTTGAAATGCGTTTCGCATCGCCTTCAAAAAACTGTTCAACACGCGTCAAGTTGGATTTGGTCGAGATCAAAACAAGCAAATAGAATGCGCGCAACATCACGACCTAACATGCGCAAGTGAGATATTTGCGTGGTCGTCTATAACGACTTTCACGAGCGCGTCAATGACAGCAAACGCGTTCAAGAAAATTTCATTGCAGTTAGATTTTACTTAAAGGAACAATTAGTTAGCTTATCTTCATACCCTGCCTGGTGGCAAACGCTGCTGGTGGCGCCAGGGGTGGCGGTCCCGCAATAGCCACCGAAACCGTGAGATCACCCCTGGTCGGCAGCTGATGAAGACAGGGTATCGCACGTGCTAACACACGTTGTATGTTAAAAAAAATATATATATATATACAAAGAAATAATCACACATAGAATCAATCAGAAGTATTAATGCGATTATTGGCGACATCCATCGCTAGAAAACATAATATATGCATTAAAATACTGAAATTTCGGTCGACGTATAGGTATATCCTCTTCAAGTTTTTGATTTTATAAGGAAAAAAAAACACATGCCTGATGATGAATAGAAGACTATTCGTAAGTACTAGCATTTTAACATCAAATAAACTGAAAACTACAGACAACAAGTTTATCGACGAGGATCAACTCGCACAATGGATGAACAGGATTTTAATGCATATATTATGTTTTCTAGCGATGTATGTCGCCAATAATCGCATTAATACTTCTGATTGATTCTATGTGTGATTATTTCTTTGTATGTAAATTATATGCTGTCTAATGTTATATATATATATATATATATATATATATATATATATATATATATATATACTAATAATAATAATACTTGTAAGTATATCAAAATAAATTGGTATCTGAGGAAAAATTTAGAAAAATTGAAAAAAACTAGAATCGTCCGAACATGCCGAAAAAATCGTCCAGTGCCTTAAATTTCCGTCCAAAGACAAAAAAAAAAAACGAAAAGTTAAGGTAAAAAGCAAAGGTAAAATGAAGAGTGCTCAATACGCTAAGTAGAGCAAAGATAAAATAAATGCAAAAGATCCAGGAATTACCTACCTAAGTTTCACCTGAACGAACCTTCATGGTAATCTGTCCAGATTACCCTGAAGATCCGTTCAGGTGAAACCTAGGTAAGTATTTCTTGGCTCTTTCCGATTTTTTATCTCTCTCTCTCTCTCTATCTATCTATCTATCTATCTATCTATCTATCTATATATATATATATATATATATATATATATATATATGTGTGTATATGTGTGTGTAAAACAACCTAGATTTGAGTACATTATTAGAATTATATATATATATATATAGATATATATAGATATATATATATACGCTTGTTGTGTGTGTTTTCGTACATGTGTTTGTATGTTAAATTACTTGATAATGTAAACTAATATAAAAGTCATGCAATTGCAACGAATGCGACGCCTAATACTACTCTTAAACCTTTAATAGATGGAACCCTTGGTAAGATTTTGAAAGTTACAGACAGTAATATCTTGAAGACAACAGATAACCTTTGTTTACAGGACGTTCAAAATGGTCCACTCTGCATAATTCCTGATCAGATTTAATGTTTGAATCGAGTGTAAAACCTTGATTTTAGTACATTTACACATATATAATTGTGAAAGTGTATCCTAATTTTGAGACATAGCTTGTGAAAAACACTATATTGTATTCAAATAAATCTCAATATTTTTTTTTTACAATTTCAATTAGATATGCTGTATTTATATCTCTTTTATAAGTTTTGATCTAATACGATGCTGTTTAATATTATATTATATATCGGAAGTTGATCTCCCATGATAAAATCTCTCCTCTTGAGTCCTTGTTAAAAGTAGTTTTTTTTCTGAAAAATATAAAGAAATTCTCAAAGAAATGAATGGTACACTCGAAATAAACTTTCATATAAGTCGGTTACGTGAGACAAAATATATTTTTACAATTATTATGACTGAAATACTGAAATCTGTGGTTTAGATTACCGTAAAGTATATTTGCAACACTTTCCAATTCCGATATCGCATACGATCATATCCCGTAGAAACACCGCTTCTCATAAGATAACCGAAGTTAAGCAACCACGAACCTGGTTAGTAACTAGAGCGTTTAACGCCTGGGAATACGAGTTTCTGTAAGCTTGAATGTGCAGGTGGTGTAATGTACCGCGTCTCGGAAATAGAATTCGGTGATTCGAGTTCCAATTCCATTAGGATTCCTTATATTCTTTTACATGCAAATACGATTGAGAAAGGTATGAATACAAATATTCTCCCTTGGATGTGGATTAATTAGTATAACTTGTATCAGTAAATTATTATTATCTCCAGAAAACATTCTTACAATCTAAAAATATTTTCGGGCTCCAAATAAAATTCAAACTGTTGTTCAGCTGTAAAAAATTCACACCAGCCAAGGAGTGTAGACTGAATAAAAATTTAACTTATTTTGCATTCGCTATGAAAGTGTGGGTTGTGATCGTAAAGACTAAGTTATTTACAATATTGGTTTCTTTTCTAGAAAAACTCATTGAGTGAATACGACAGACAAAGTAAACAGCGATTTAAAGATTTCCGTAAGGATCATGACAAAAATTAAAGAATGCTCACGCTTGTGACTTAATGCTTTTAGAAGGCTGAAAGATCTGTCTTCTGACGTCTGTCATGATTTATAGAGATTGTTTGTGGTTTTTATAAACAGGGGCACAGATGATAAAATTTGTCACGTTGTCGAAGAAAGGAAAAATTATTCTTGAATGTGTAAATAAAAGTTTGCTTCAGAAAGGAAAACTTTTTAAATAGAACTGAATATCGTTTGATGAAAAATTTGAGCGTGTGTAGGCGTGCATTCCCCTATCAGAAAATTGTTTTGCGAAAAACAACATATATAATTAAAATGGAGTATATTTTCGAAACATAATTGCCTGCTTATATTTCTTGAGCGAAACACGTTAGAGCACGAATTTTACATAATAAATGTTATTAAATCTACTTTAAAAAAAAAAAAGGTTCCAGACATAAGCGTTATGAGGTCTATTGTTACGGAAGAGGAAAAACACTTTGAATTGTTATTACTATAATCTTACTATATTTTGTAATGACAATAAAATAGTAGAAATAACAATGTAAAATTCTATTAAATCGCAAAGATTATCACTTAAAATTTGTCACGTTTTACAAAATCTGCAAAGATTTCCTGCACAATAATACACAAATTTACATATTATCTACCACATCATCGACGGGCGTAAATAGATACCTTTATATCTTCATATAGAGTTGTTGTTTTGCTTGACAATGAATCCTAAAAAAGATAATTCGAAGAAATAATAAATCTTACTTTCAATCATTCATTTAAACATTCAGAGAAATATCAATATATTCTTTTTTACTGAATTAAAAACTTGTGCAATATTTACGGAATACACGCGTCTTCGATTCCATCTTATTTGACAAGATATATTTCATTGCTCACACATTCAATGTATAATTATAACAAATGAATTCCTCATATTTTATGACGGGTTCGCATGCAGTAGGTTGATAGTCTCAAAATGGCTCCCTTCCCCAGTAAACTTGGGTATTTCACTATACGTTTACTGATAGCTGTCCACATTAATTGCTCGATTCTTCTTCTTTTACTTCTTCTCTAAGCGATGCCTCTTCAGTGCGTAGATGTCCTGGATCTCCAAAATTTCTCTTAATGTACCCCATTTTTTATTTTTATACCTGCCTTAATTCCTGTGCTACCAAACATATGCACAAGATTCGTAGATGCTGTTTTATCTGTCTCCCTTACGCTCAATATATCAAATGTGTATCAAATGTTCTAGGCCCACTTTGAGTTCAAATATATACATTATTTCAGGATCCTTTTCTAACTTATTCAAGATGATCCTCGCCCTCTCTAACCTTCTAACTTTCTGTCCTGGAGTAACAAGATGCCTCACACGTTTGACGTACGATTTCATTTTCAAGTGTTTTTTCACTGCTCTTTGCAATGTCCTCTTTAACATGTAAAAAGTCCTATGGATTGAGATGGATCTATTCTAGTTGATCTTTTTAACTCTCTGTTGAAATAATGATCCTATTCATATTGTAACCTCCTGATCCAGTTTTCATCTCTATGTTCGCCGTTTTTTTTAACTGATTAACCGTTCTCTGGATGGTTCTTGAATAGATTTGAAGACGTAAGCCAGAATATGTATATTGGCAATATCACTGAAGTTCTGAATGTATTTTTTTTCATCTACAAATTGCTCACTTTTGAAGACAGTGAAGCAGACCCAAAACTATTTTAACCTGCTCTTTTTCTAGCTGAATGACTCAAATGTTCTTCAGTGTTTCTTACGATAAATGGTTTCAAGATGGCTAAATGTCTTATATAAAAACCTGGAAAAAGAACCTCCGTTGTTTAGTAGTTTTATAGATATTATCATTTTGTGGGATGGCCAATTATACTGTTACACGATTTGAACCATTTCGCTGTTACACCTGATATATATATATATATATATATATATATATATATATATTTGAAAAGATTCTTACAGGTACAAAATTTTATTATGGCAAGGAATAAGCGGAATGTAAAGGACATAATTATGAAAACTAAGAACTAAAACAAACAACCGGTTTCGTCCCAGTACTCCTCAAGTTTGATACACTGGGATTATTTAATCATAAACTTAAAAACAAAAAAAACATTCAATGAGGGGGAAAGGGAAAAAAATTATATATGATAGAAAGAACTAGAGCCCAATCACATTCAAGCCCAACAAGCAATCTCTCTGCTTACAGAGAAACGGCCTGCAGGACTTGATGTAAATGGACTCAAGAACCTTCAAATGATATGCAGAGTGTGACTTCGCCAGAATGGAAATACAGTCAACACTCAAACCAGCAACACATTCCCTGCTAGTTATAGAGTGTCCGCTATAGATGACCCGGATGTATTCACTAGTTGGCTTTTGTTAGCGGACGGATTTAAAATTCTGGGGGGTAAATGTTGTTTAATTCTAAAATGCAAACGCTGAGACGTTCTGCCTATGTAGTCACATCCGCAACCACATATAAATTTATATATAACTGAATTAATATGAAAGGGAGGCAGAAAAACCTTGCGCCTGGAAGAAAGAATTGGTCGAGTAAAAAATATTACTCGCACATAAGCAGCATAAAAACACTTACTAACGGAATGTGAAATTCGCCTTGCTAGTTTTTCACCTTCTCTGCCAATGTAAGGAAGTCGTAAATAAATTGGACATTTCTTAACAACATACGGTCTATCCTTACTAAATTTATCAATGACATCATGCATAATGGAATCCAAAATGTCCAACGGATACCCATTTTTAGAAAGAGTCATTTTTATAAAGTCCAATTCACCGTAGAGGAAGGAATTTGAGCAAATTTTAAGAGCTCGAAAAGTCAACGTTTTAATTAAATTAATTTATCGTTGACGTGGACAAAAAGAGTCCCAACGGACATATAAACCTGAAAAGGTAGCCTTCCTAAATACTGAAGACCAGTAGCCATCATCACCTCTACGGACCAAAACACCCAAAAAGGGAAGACAACAACTAGACTCCTTTTCTACGGTAAATTCTAAGGACGAATGAACATAATTTAATACAGAGAAAAAGGTATTGGCTTCACCCTCATTATCAAAGAGGCAGAAAATATCATCAACATACCGATGATACATCAGAGGTCGATTAATTTGTGAAAACAGTAAAACCTCATGAAAACCAACAAAAATATTAGCAAGCGTAGGACCCAAAGGCGATCCCATCGCTACACCGTCTATTTGACGATACATAATATCACCAAAGCTAAACTCTACAGACGTAGAGAATAGAATATGATGGGGTCTAGAATAACGTATAATAAAAATATTATATATATATATATATAATATTTTTATTATACGTTATTCTAGACCCCATCATATTCTATTCTCCTCATTAGTCAATCTAAAATGTTTTTTCTTAGCGTTTCTACTAATTCGATTTTACCATTCACTGCAACATCAATTATTATTTCCTCGCCATATTTGCTTTAATACTGTCATCCGTTCTCATGTGCATTTTAATGCTGTTTTATTTTTTAATTGTCTTAGTAGCTAGAGATACCATTGACATACGGCCATATTACTTTGAAACACCAATACTTGTACGATCATCAGTGTTAAGCAACGTCGAAACTGGCACATATCTCGAAAGATTAGGAATATCATGAGCTGTAAGAATGGAAGTGGGGTTGCGTAATGGATAACAGCTTGGAATTCATAATCTTCGAGCCGATTTTCAGTTCCAGTCGGGTTTGGTATTTTCACATAGGCGCATATACACTTAGGTAAATATGGCTCAAAATCATATCCGTCTAGTTAGGAATTAATTATTTGACGTTTATAAGTAAATCATTATTACCTCCATATATATTCTCACAATCTTAAATTATTCCCAGGCTTTAAATATTGAAAAGACAAAAAATAAATTAATAAATAAATCTACTTATCAGTGAAACTTTTCGCTCTTTCATTAATGTAAATGTTTTTTAAGCAAGCTGAGCAATTGTCAGTTTTTACGACAATGCTCTTTAGCTTAAAGCATTTTTGTCATGACACATGTCACTAAAAATAACCTTACGTAACGGATTTGAAGAAATATGTAAATTTACTGCCTTTACTGACATTAAATTTAAATCTTATCTTCACGTCGTGTTTGATTTCGGGGATTTAAACTAACTACATATTCTTTTTGATCCTAACCTGATCTTACAAATTCCCCCAAAAAACAAGACTGAAAAATTAAATCCAGAAACGCGCATCTTTTTACACATATACCTCCCAAAAAATACCTCAAACATAATGGAAAGATTTTAGTAGCAATGGTGTCTTCATCTAGCTAATAGCTTAACATTATGAAGGATCTATTTCTGCCATACCCTACATATCAAACCAATATCACTCACAAGGTTTCAGTTAAACACTGTTATAATTTTAGGACACATTCCAAACGTAACGCACGCTATCATAGGCGCTACGTCTGTAATGTCTCAGTAGTTTTTTTTTATATAGGAATTTTTTTATGTAGTGCGGATCGATAGTTTTTAATATACATAAAACATTAGGCAGCATATGAATTACATACAAAGAAATAATCACACATAGAATCAATCAGAAGTATTAATGCGATTATTGGCGACATCCATCACTAGAAAACATAATATAAAAATAAAAATTCCTATATAAAAAAAAACTACTAAGACATTACACTATATTATTGAACTATATACTTAGTTCATGACATAAAAACTGAATACACTTGTAAAATAGAATACGTGGATTTAACACATCACAAGAAATATTTAAATAAAATTCTCACTTAAAATTTTGAAAAACTTAGCGTTGCGTCTTTGCACGTTCCGAGATCTTACACAACCGTCAATAATAGCAGATATTCAAAAAACATCTTTCGGTCGACATACAGGTATATCGTCTTAAGTTTTTGATTTTATAAGGAAAAAACCACATGCCTGATGATGAATAGAAGACTATTCGTAAGTACTAGCATTTTAACATCAAATAAACTGAAAACTACAGACAACAATTTTATCGACGAGGATCAAACTCG
>CAHIKZ030000067.1:655000-772500 GCA_903632075.3 Acanthosepion pharaonis | reverse complement strand
CTATATTTCATGAACATCAACTTTGTTTAATAATGAGAATTTCACAAATATTACGCAGAACACAGGAATATCTTTTTGTAACATTTTGGTTATACAAAATTCTACTCAAGATCACTACAACAAGTATGCATTCCAAATAAATATATAGACGTCAGCATTCTGCGTCCATCCTCTACAAGATTGACCTCTAAGGTACAGACCGTAAACAGAGATAATGATATTTTGCAACCATTAAAAATCTGGCTTACTGAAATTTAGTGAACATTAAATGTAGATCAAACCATTGCTGAGCCAACAGCCATGTTAGAATACCTGGATGTTGATAATTTCATATTTTAGTTAGAGTTTCTCCGCAGATTATGACTCATGGTGAAGTAATTTGCAACCCAATGGTATCTCGATAGATTAGTGTGTTTAAAGTTAATGAATATATAACAGATTTTCAATTTACTATTTTAGAAATCAGAAATTACTGTGAGAATCAAGGACAGACATGGAATAAAAAATAACTGTGTAACTACATATATATTAGTATAATGGCAGATAGTCTTCCACTAAATAATTAGTAGTTGCTAAATGTTTCAACGGACAAAGCTTCATTAGTTTTAAGAATGAACTATATACAGAAGAGATAGTTCGGATCAGTGAATCATATCCCATGACTGACAAATAAAAGCTTGAGAGAGACTAAAAGTATTCTATTGTCGATCTGATATGCATCTATATTGCAAATAAATTGAACTGTCTAAATTTATCTTGGGAAATAATCAACATAGTATTCTTACAGAAATTACGAAACTGATAAAAATTCCCTTGACAATTCCACAGAACGCTGCATTAGAACACTGAAAAGAATAAAATCTTTTCTAAGGAGCACTATATATCCTGAAAGACTAAATGCACTTGACGTACTTTCAAAGTAGAAAAAAAATTGTCAAACGTCATCCAGTAATCAAGAAAATTATTAACCTTTTCCCTGAAATTAAAAGAAGAATGGATTTCATTTTTAAAAAGAATCGATGAAGTGCTTGAACTGGAACAATTTATAAGTAAAAATATTTTTTCCTTTAGGATTTTATCAAGATTATGTATAAATTTTCTTTTTTGTATGTTTGTTTCGTTTTACACAATATTAAAACAAGAGTTGATAATTTTTATGACCACTAATTTAACCACGAGCTGCCAATGGTTTTGATTATTACATTTTTCAAGGTTGCATTATTTCCGATTTTTTTACCAATCAACTAATTTCAAGTTTCTACTGAACACACAAAAAACACGAGTAAAATTTAACAAAAAAAAACTGTTCTTTGATGATAACAAATGGTTGGGAAATGGGATTGTGTTTCAATGATTCTTATCAGTGATTTCTAACTTAAGTAGGATCTGAATCAATAAACAATTAAATATAAATATACTCACTTTCGTATTCTAACATAAACTTTTAAACCAAAGCAACTTCTAAGCACATAAAGGATTTTTAATTATTAATTAGACATTTTTTGTTACTTAAAATCATTTTAATGGATACCCATATTTCAGTAGACGATCCGTTTATTTATTAAAAACTATAGTTCTATATTTTTATTTTTGTCTTCCGGTCTTAATATTCGAAAAATAAAAATATGCACTAGTTTTACAAATATGTGTCTTTCTATTGATCATAAATAGATATAGAAAATGAAAAAAATGGAAACATTGGGATGAATTGATTGTAATACTTTGTTAGATAAATGTAGAAATAACATGGAAATGAAGAGTTAATGCAAGAAGGTCTTGACTGAAAACAAGCGCATTTAATCATAAAAAGCGTATCTATTAAAAGCTTAACTCTGGGCGTAAGTGTGTGTTTGCGCACGGGCCTTCTGTGTTCACCTCTAAGGACGGGGTCTATTTTTTGTAATGTCATAATAATGTAATATTTTTGTAATTTTTTTTGTAATGCCTTCCTTCGATGGCGATCATGTCTCTTAAAAGAGTAATTTTCTCTGAATTGTCATCTCTTGGGAAAGCGAGTGCTGTTCTTTCCATATGGTTTACTTTTTAGAGTAACCTGCTTCCTTCAATGGTTATCACCCATGTCTCAATAGCCCAGATTAAAATGATCGTTAAATCAAAAACTAGACGGCGCAACGATGGATTCATGCCTTTCCGGAAGAGCATTTGCTTGAAAGCCAACGCCAAAGATTAAAAGTGAACTTGATCTCGCCTCGTTGATTGCACTTACTGAGCTGACAATTGTCATGCACTCTGTGTATTTATATGGCCTCTTTTGCCAAACGTCATTCCCACTATCATACTCCTAATATTCATAAATATTATGTCCGTAGAATACAATGTGACCTATGGATGTTAGAGGCACGTATAATAAAACAAAATGAGATATATTAAATAATATCTGCAATTACAGGAAGTGAATAAGAAACAACTAAAGGGCATTCCGGAAGTGTTCAGACTTGATCAGCAGTCATATTATTTTCAGAGAATTACAAAATTCTAATTATAGTTCACGAACATTATCCCAGTTTCTTTCTTTATGTCATTAAAACGAATGTCACACCCATGAAGTTCACCTACATCGTGCAGAACATGCAGAATTCACAGGGAGCCTCGTCTGGACTGAAAGGAGTGTGTACGATATTTCTGATGCCCGCTACTGTAAAGACAAAACATTATTGCATGTCAAGTTTCCAAATTGTCTACTCGTCCCGACTGCATTTTGGAAGCTAGGCAGTTGTGAAAGCAATATTTAGAAGAGTGGGTTCAAAAAGCTGTTACAGCCGTCACCTTCAAGCTGGCAACAACAAACGTTGACATGTCAACTTATCAGATGTAGAAGTAACAGTCAGTTATCTGCCATGTGTGACACACACATAGTCGATCATGTAGCTTTCAATACATGACGGACGAGACAGGTTTTTTTTATTTCCGGTTGTATGCAGCCATTTTTTCTGCGCTAGACCAGTTATCATCCAAGGCTATAGAACCCGGTCTGTCCTGCTATTTACCCATAACTAGGAGGAGAAGCCGAATCATACCTTTCTCAAGGGTACTAGCACGTAAGTGAATTTCCGTCAGTTATGTACCATGCGTGATACACGCTTAGGTGATCATGTATCTTTCGATTCATGACTAACGAGACAGATTTTTTTCAAGCAGTATTTTGTCATTTCTTTCTGCGCAAGACCAATTGCCATCCAAGGCTATAGAATCCGGTCTGTCTTGCTATTTATCCAAAACTGGGTAGAAGAAGAAGAGGATCCATACCTTTCCCAAGTTATTAGCACGTCAGTGAATGTAATGGATCTGACTGGTATTCGAACACGGCTCTCCCATTCTTTAGTCTGAGCCGCTCTAGTATCGCTACCATATATTAAAATTAAAATAATCTAGAACCGTTAATATTACTTCACCTAAAAAAGACTACAAACTTGTGGAATGTAAAACTTATTGTTTACTTGATGGGAAAAAAAGGCTGTTTTTTTTTTTGTGTATTGAAAAATAAATGTCTTATCCTTGAGCCACACAAAGTTCCGTTAAATACAACATTGTCAAAGAATGATACGGAGAGATCAAGATGGGTACAAGGAGACAGAGTCTTCCCTGACACAAAGTGAAATAGAAATTGCGAAAGAGAAAGAAATTTACTGATGCTAAAAAAAGTGACATCTTAAGTGCAAATCCCTTGACAATTATGAACCTGACTCGTAATAATTCACCATCGGTGAAAAGTAGTGTCAAGAAAGATGTTGGATTCAAGATTATGGAAAAGGGACAAAAAAAAATCTTGTGAGATAAGCTCTCACCGACGCAAACTTATGCATTTTTTCATTTGTAAATTTTAATACTGCACAAAACGCAAGAGTAGAGATGTCCAAACTTTTACTTCATTGATGTGACCATTTGACCTGAGAGGAATGTGTGCTTCCTTCAAGGACAGGGCTGTCGTTGACAGTTCTCGCTGCTATAAGACCTCCGCTACTCCTATAGCATAATATACATCTCACCTTGAAAACGGGTTTCTGTGAAAAACCATATCGTATTGGAATCAGTCCAATTCAGAGTTTTGCAAACGTAGAGAGGGTTGTGAGATTAACAACAATTCACTGGCACTGCCAAACAGAAGCCGGAAAACCTCGCAATGAGAGCAAAGGTGTTAAGGTCATTGTTATATTGTTTTCGCAGCAAGCGGAAAACAATGAACATGAAAAAACTTATGCGGATATGCAGTTCGTTTCCCTTCTTTCTTCCCTTATATATATATATATATATATATATATATATATATATATATATATATATAGATAGATAGATAGATAGATAGATAGATAGATCTAAGCACACTTACGCAATACTGTTTGAAAATCGGTGTATTTTCAACACCAGTATTTAGAAGCACAGACGGATGTGCGCGCACGCACTTTCATAATAAAATTTATATACACACATAAGAAATATATGCATATTCCGAAGACATACTAACATCCGCATATATATATATATATATATATATATATATATATATATATATATATATATATATATATATATAAACTAAAGAAATATTTAATTTTAAAATAAATATTTTAAAATGAATAGACACATACATACTCATATATAATATATATAAACATAAAATATAATACCTCATATACATACATTTATACAGTAAATTTTGTAAGTGGGTGAATATTCAGCAACCTTGTTTATACACACACAGACGTACTGAACATATATACAGGCAATATAAATTAAATACACACACAGACACACACGCATATACATATATACGTGTATATATATATATATATATATATATATATATATATATATATATATATATATATATATATATTTACTGCACATATATAATATACATATATATTCACATATATAATATATAAAAAACAACATTACATATAAACACGCATATACGGACGTATCATGCATAAACTATATATCTGCACACATATGAGTGGATTTTGTTTGTTTTTTGTTTACAGTTGTTGGGAAATCCAACCAAATGGGAAATATTAAAGAAAATGTTTAGAACGGAATACATTGACAAGTTTCGTGGATGTTCCCACGTTAGCTGCAAAAACAAATTATATTGCAAATGGCGGCGGTTCATCAGCAGCATATATGAAAATTGTTTTATGATGTTTTTTTTTATCTACCTTAAAACAGAAAATGTGTCATAAGACCAATAACAAGGGATGGGTAAATCTGGTCATAAATCTGTCTTTTTTTAAAACTTAGCTAGCCACAATAATTGACCCAAACTATCTATACAATATTCCTTGCAACAAAACATCACATTCGTACTTATCACTTTTACTATATTACCTCTAAATATTCTATGAAGTTCTAACTAGTCCCCATATGTTCAAATTGTCTTTGGGGAATGAGGAATAATATAGCAACATTTCAACATGAAAATCCCAATGAATTTTTAAAATGTCAATAATACTATATATACAAGAATCTAAACCTAATAATGTTAGTATTAAAAAACGCTCTCTTTAATTATGACAGACATATCAGATAACTGGACAAAATTAATGCGGGACTTGTATAAATTCAAACCAATCATACAACTATCAACACCCAGAACTACGCATTGATTCAGATACAACAACAACTACGAAAAATACACTCGAAAAACGAAAACCCGAATACACCAGAGAACTGGCATTTATCATCACCTAATAGCGGATGGGGGGTGGACGTGATCTAAAGAAAATAGGGAAAAGGGGGACCAATAATCAAGGGAAAAGCGGGAAAAGGGGTACCAATAAGAATATAGCCTCTAGCTAACCCGAACAAACTGAAAGCAAAACAGGCGTAAAATAACCTATTTTGTCCAGGGTTAACAATGTTTAATATAGAGTTCCCAATATCCTTATAGATTTACCCGACTTCCCTACCAAGGCTAGATGCGACACTAAGTCGTTTTAACGTGGGGAGCGCCATACACATATTCATGCGTATAGGCCAAAGACAGAAATTTAATTTTTGTCCAATCAACGCGAACACTGTCACGCTGGCATCGGTATTATATCAACCCAACCCCTTTAGGAAGTTACTGCCGCAGGGTTGAAATACCCGAGACTGAGCAATGTATTCCACCTAAAATGAAGAGAATCTTAGCTCCACTTACTGTACAGGGGTGTTAACCACGCCTCAGTCAAATTTGGATAATGGTTAACTCCTGTGCTAATATCCTGTTGTCGGCTATGACAAAATTAAAATAGTATTCATTTTGTAAATTATTCTTTAAAAATTTCGTCATAATAGATTAGTACGTATTATAATCCTCTCGCGTAAGAGATGACACACAGACATGTGTGCTTCCCCGGCATAGAATATAAATTGGTTGTTAACTATATTTATCTTAATCTTAATGCATGTCATTTTTTACAATCAAGTGCATTTCATGTATTATTCAGATGAAATAAGAATACCGTTTGAAATGAAAAATTATTAGATTAATTTAATTGTGTTTTTGACTTTGAGTTACTCACTAAACGCTGATACTACATCTTGTTTTTCCCTCACGGTCATTACAAATCGTTTATTAATTATTTCACTCTAAGCCAGGCGATAAATCCACTAAGACACAAGAGGTTTACTGAGAGTGAAAGAAAATTATAAAGTATATTGAGAAGAAACGAAAATAAAAGAAGCCGATTCATGCATTTCCTTTTTTGATGATCGTCGTCTACAGGAAAGAAAGAATAATGTAACGATTTAAACAGATGATAATTTGTAAAAGAAAAAAGACTATTAGAATAGAACTAACTGTTTCATCTACCTGTTTCAACAGCTAAATCATCACAGATCGCTGTCAATTTAGTATTTCCATATTTTCCCACCTGTGCAAAACAGACGCAAATGGTTCGATCTAGTGCATGCCAACTCTCAAATCAACTCTAAACTTGGCTGGCGTCCTTCATGGGGAAACGGTGGACCAATAAGAATATAGCCTTTAGCTAACCCGAACAAAATTTTGGTCAGGGTTAACAATGTTTAATATAGAGTTCCCAATATCCTTATAGATTTACCCGACTTTCCTACCAAGGCTAGATGTGACACTAGGTCGTTTTAACGTGGGAAGCGCCATACACAGACGCAACTGGTTCGATCTAGTGCATGCCAAGCTTGTAGGTCAACTCTCAAATCAACTCTTTACTTGGCTGGCTTCTTTCATGGTCAGCTTTGGCATTGATGACAACATCTATTCTCGCATTAACTCGGGTGAGTCACATTCTACATAAGATCATAATTTTAATACAGTGGCGAATAATATAAATAAACAAACCGCATCGTGCCACAGTTCAAATGCAATCATTTTTGTATAAAATATACGTTATATTAATTATTTATTTCCAGAGTTTAAAACTCTCAAGTGTCTTGAAAACCTGTTGCGTATGTTTACAAGGCGAGTACTAATTGCAGAAAATTAATAATTTGAATTTTAATATAATTCAGATGGGGAAATGGATGATGCAAAGTTATTTTCTAGTTTTAATTGGAATTCAATTTGGTACTGCTTATAGCTCTGGACAGGAATCGAGACTTTTTTTTCCGTCAAGGAAACGGCTTTCATAGCTGAAACGTCTTGCTACCTGTTTGGTCACGGAAGGATACCTTAAGATTCCTTATGGCCATATCACGTTGAAACAGCGATTCCTGTCTGCTCACTGAAGATAAGGAACGATGAACTTGAAAAATACTAAAGCGTGTGACCGCTGGGTAATAGCAGGAACTGCAAGTTCCTCGACAGGCATAGCAAGGCGGTAATGGCAATCTCGCTAATTATACTAATAGAAGACCTCGAATTTTAAGGGCGCTTCTGGACTGACTGACTGACTAACTGGATTTGGTCAAGTTGTGAGTAATTGAATAGTTAAATTGATTGGTCCACTGGTTGGTTTATTCAAAAGTATTAGCTGCACTTCTTTTTTTTATTTAAAAATTTTAATGTTTTAAATTGAGTCAACCTCATCTATAACTGCGTTTTCCTTTCTACTATTAGTTCGCAAAAATGCTAGTCTTGACATTTATAAATAAACCTTGACATTTGTAAAAAAGAAAATATAGTTGAATTTTTAGAAATCCAGGAATTGATCTTACATAGCATTTAGGAAGAGGACTCGCTGTACCGATATGATAAAATTTTAATTCTAAAAATAATATGATAGAGAAGTCTAATTGTTAAAAAAAAAAAGTTAAAAACGACATGCCAACCAATTTATGCAGTGTCGTTCGTATATATATTATGAATGATTAGACAGATTCGAAATTTACTTTGAATTAAAAAGAAATCTAAAATGAAACGATATCCTTAGTTTGGACACTTATTTAAAAAAATTCTTTGAAAAAAAAATTGATTAGAATTAAATCGGTAATGTCATTTTGAACAGCAGGTCATTTTCATTTATAATAAATAAGATAGAAATCGAGATTTCTAATAGGACATCGCCATATCCTTCAACATATTTATATACTTAAAAAAATAAATTACATTTTCTGCATCTTGGGAAAAAGCCTGAGTTTTAATATCCGTCATATGACAAATTCAGCTGACACGTATTAAACACACGCAATTAATAATGGATCACAAAAGTGAAAAAATAATTGAAATAAGGATGTTTCAAACTCCCTATATATATATATATATATATATATATATATATATATATATATATAGAGAGAGAGAGAGAGAGAGAGAGAGAGAGAGAAAGAGAGAAATCAAAACGAAAACGTTGATGCACGGATCATTTGCACAGGTTTACGCAATCAATGTCAAAAAAAAGAAATCACAAGAATTATATTATAAATATCTTAAAATGACTTATTAGTCGTTTTAAGTGAACCTCAATAAAAGAGTTATATTTTTCACACACACACGCACACACACACACACACATATATATATATATATATATATATATATATATATATATATATATATATATATATATACACACTCATGCACACATGTAGCCAATGCATGAAATTCGAGACATCAAAATAGATTCAAAAATAATAATATTGATAATAAAACTGATAATATCAATGTCATATTATTTTTACGAAATAGAATCATGATTATAGAAGATATTGAACATTGAAATCTGTCGAGATAACTCTTTCCATTATTAAAGAGAAATAGATAAAGGTGGTCGGACTTTTGGGTGGATTATTTCCGCATGTGTTATATTACTGGTGATATTTAATAATTTTGAACGAGCTGTGTGACACGTTTAAGGTTGTAAAGTGGGCGTTGATGGCTTTTTGTAGAAAATCTATTCCTTGTGTATGACGAAATTAAACCTGAAATCAGAGAATTCAGTTTAAAACTAGTCGTTAACCTTGACATTAGCGTCCCCGTTCACATTCAAATGAAATGTCTAAAACGACTTAAATACCTCATCAATATTTTAGTCATGTTGGTTTTCAGTTTAATAACTATGAGAAAATTATCCAACATTCCCCTGTAGCTGCATATTTCAACCAAACGGTATTATTGGCAACGTTAGATATGTCCTTTTAGCATCTTCTTTCAAATGCATACAAGAAAACGAGAAATCCAATTTGGAATACATTTAATAGGAATTTCGGTGTACTCAGTTTTCAGATAAAGTTATACAAAATCATTCTGTAATCCTAACCGTGACAAACAACTAGATTTCTTTAATAATATAAAACACGAGGAAAACAATCTCCCGACAAAGTCCAAAATGGTTTATTATTTTTCGTTAAGCAAGGACATAGTTGTGCCCTCAAATTCCAATTTTCCTTCGTGTAAAAATATAAATAAAGAATATATCTGTAAAGCGCAATAGAAATAAAGACAAAAATTGAACTATAATTTAACGTCGGGTTCCTCTGAAATTTGACCTGATTAATTACGCCAGGGCGTTAGTAAACAATAGTTTTCAGTTTATCTTTATATATATATATATATATATATATATATATGATATTTATATATGACTTTTAGGACGTTTTTACAAGATATACATAGAAATGCAATGCCAATTACATACATATGCATCCGCACGCTTATATATATATATATATATATATATATATATATATATATATATATATATATATATATATATATATATATATATATAAAGTTAGAGAGAGAGAGAGAGAGAGAGAGAGAGAGAGAGTTGTGGACAGAATTATTCACTTACACGTAATATTTGCATAATTTTCTAAGGAAATGCAATTATTTGCAAGTAATTACTTATTTTACCAAAAATAGTTTATTTAGTTTTAATAATTCATGAAATTTTAAAAGTTGCTATTGTGGCACCTTGCATTATTAGAAATATTCATAGAAATATCATTTAATTTTTTTTACTCGGTTTATTAAACAGGTTGTTAGTTTTTTTTTAGACGAAGAATAATTGAGTTGAAAATAATTCACTAAGTTGTACTTAGACGATCCTAAAAAGAAAAAGAAAAGAAAGAGGAAGAAAAAAAAAAAAAAAAGAGAGATGGATGATGCATGACCCAGTCATTAGTGAAAAAACAGGTGTCAGAAAGATATCTTGGCCAACATATGTTGGCCGAATTTCGAAAGACAATAGGGGTTGTTATTTAGAAGGAAAGTCATTTAGAGAGTGGAAGGACCATGCTTGATAAGAGTGTATTGATAATAAAAAATATCGGTCGAAGCACATGACCGACTTTTTGCGTAGAAAGACTCATTATCAATTTGGAGAAAGGGAAATTTTTAGAACAATGAAACGAAATTTTAATCGGAGGAAAGGTGTCTTTTGGGTTGAGGGGGGTGACCGGTGGAACTGTATACAGATTCTGACCTGTTAAAATTGGAACCCCACGATGATGAAGTGGAGACATTTTCAATTCAGATAATTAAGATTTTGACTATCAGGTCTGACCAAAAACAAAGAGGTGAAAAAACGATTGTCTCGGCTCACAGATAGCGCCAATATTCTTTCCTGAAGTCACATCTAATTAGCGGCAGGCTGTTTTGACAGAACCCAGGTGAGAAAAAGCCAAGATTATCATTTTTTTCGTACGTGCGAAAAAAGGCCAAATTAGATTTTGTTTTTTAGAACAAGAACGATGTAAGCCACGCCCGATTGGAGACGGGAGGCGTCCCACCACAGTCTCATTAGCCGAAAGCGGTCACGTGATATGCGGAAAGAGGAGGGAGAATGCTCGATCAAGAACCATTGGTCGAAAACGGTCACGTGGCATGCGGAAAGAGGAGGAGGAATGTTCGATCAGGAACCATTGGTCGAAAACGGTCACCTGACATACGAGAGACCGGGAGAGATGGTAGCGCGTCTTCCCCCAGAGGCACTGTGAGGAAGTAGGGGTGAAAATAATAGCGATAATGGGAAATCAGAACTAATGCGACTTTTGGGATTATCGAGAGAGCCCTGACGCCGACAGACCCACCCCGGTTTGCTGCGGCGTCAATAAAAACCAGGACCCCAATCGACAAAAATGAGTTCAGCCCCGGACGGCAGCGAGAAGAGATCACCTCGGACGACAGAGAGTTGCGGCTGACTTGCGGCAAGAAATCCTTCCAGCCCAAGTCGAAGACAAGAAATCCTTCCAGCCCAAGTCGAAAACAAGAAATCCTTCCAGCCCAAGTCGCAGACAAGAGAAGTTCCATCTAAGTCGACGAAGAAGAAGATTACTCGAAAGCCGCGGAGAAGTTACAGCCAAGTCGAAGACAAGGCCAAAGAGTTACTGGACGGAAGAAGAAGAAGAAGTTGAAATCAAGCCCAGCCGAGAACAGAATTCGACCCAACCAGATCGAAGTGAAGAAATACAACTCAAGTCGAAGAGAAGAATCAACTGCGAATGATTGATAGAAATTAGCCCCAGTGTCGAACTAAACCACACTCCGACATACACAATTCTAAAGAGTAGACAACTCGAAATCTTTAAGTTGTATGATAGAAGCTTGGTGCCATAGTCCACAGAGCGGGTCGAGAAATAAGGACAATTTTTCTTTATGTAACGGACATTAGATATAAAGGTTGTCACCCTTTTTTATCAGTAATTTTTTTGTCTCGTGAGTTTTTCTTTTACTTGTGTTTTGCCACCCCGTCGGACTCAACTTGTATCGGCCCCAATCCTGCTGGTCCCGTCTGTCTAAGATCTAAACACAGCGTGGGTAGACAGACCGGAGATTAGTACAGTTGCTTCAGTAACCAGGTATTGGAAGCGGGTTGGGAAAGGCGAGGCTGGTGATCATCTAACCAAGGGGTTGGAGCGGCACGCTTGGAACCAGGAGGAGCGACCAGGAGGAGCGACGTCACAGTTGGCGCCGTAACCAAAGGATTCGACCCTGGGCCAGGTGTGTACCCGTCACACTATGTATTTTATTCATAATTATAGATTTTTCTAGAAATTTATGCAGTTCAAAATTATTCAATTCCTACTATGGAAATTATGAAATAATATTGCTCCATGCCAATATAATTGCATTGTCTTTTTTTTTTCTTTCTTTCTTTCATAATTTGGTATTTTATGCAAACACCCTTTGAAAATGAAACAGCATTGACCTGATTCTATCAGAGTCACCATGACAAAAACGGGGGAATTTGATAAGAAGCTTGTGAAGATAGTTAATGCGTACAAACAACACTTGCCATGCGTTTAAATGTTTATGGATCGACAATTCATAGCATTCCCGAGAAGCACAACGAGACTCATTGTTTTGTTAAGAAATTAACGACTGACAGAAAATGCTTAATTTCTGAAGGAATGGAAAGGAAAATGTATCGAAGTATCCTCATTAACGACAAACTAAATTTGACAAAAATGTAAAATCATCTGGATTGAAAGTATCGACGAAGACAGTCATGAGGTGCTTTCATGGAACAGGAGTTCGAACTTGTCACCCAAGGAAAACTCACCTGTTTAAGGTTAAACACATATAATGCTGATTAGTTTATGACAGAAGATATCTAGAACGTGGGAGTAAATATTTGAACGCTGTTATATGTTCAGATGAAACCCAGAGAGGATTATATGGTCACATGAACTCAAGTTATAGATGGTGGAAAGTGAATGAAGCACACAAACCAAAAAAATTAAGCATGATAGTGGGAGAATTCTGATCTGGGTATGTTTTGCTACTAGACAATGGAGGACTAGTGAGAGTACAGGGTATGATAGATAATG
Source organism: Acanthosepion pharaonis (assembly GCA_903632075.3). NCBI lineage: Eukaryota > Metazoa > Mollusca > Cephalopoda > Sepiida > Sepiidae > Acanthosepion > Acanthosepion pharaonis. Next base: position 759,309 of record CAHIKZ030000067.1, on the reverse strand, counting down.
AGCAGTATTTGTCTATTCTTCAAAAGTGCACGAAAGCCGTCTTTCGGGCATCACTGGTTTAGTTTTATTTAGTTTGGTTTGATTTGCTTTGGCTTCATTTGGTTTGGTTTGTCTTACTGTATATCAAACTCAATAGGTTATTTAATGCCGACAAAATTTTTATTGCTAGTAATATTTTTTTTCCAAAAATGTATTGCTGGTAATATTTTTTTCAAAAAAGTATTGCTGGTAATATTCTTTTTACAAAGTATTTTGCAATTCATACTGTTTTCACCTCAGTTGGGGATTAGCTATTTACCCATAGCTGGGATCCTAACACCTGCTTCCACCTCGGGTTATGGTGAACCTGAGAACATCAGCAATTAAGAGGTGGTTCCACGCTCCTCAAAACCTCCTGATCAGAGGCCTTGTGGTTGGACGTAGTTTAACGTCTTACTCAAGACGCGGATGTAGTTTAACGTTATACCCAAGAGTAGAGCGTCACTGAACGTTCAAACATGACAATGAGCGGAAACACACGGCACCAATTGTCACAAAATACTTAGGTGACAGCAAAATTAAGGTAATGGAAAAACCCCACTGAAAGGCCTGGCCTTATATCATTGACCATTTATAGATATATTTGATGAAAAATAGGAGAAAGAAGTCCTTTGAATTTGGGAGAATTACATGGTATTTACAAGTAAGAATCTAGCATCAGACCTGCCAGTGTGTGTAGTGATCTTTTAAAGAATTATTAAAAACGATTAAAGGTTATCAAGAAGAATAAACATTACGCAAATGATTATTGAAAGAGAAGGGAAAAATTTGCCCTGTGTTAAATGTAATTTTCGTGTTTGTTTGTTTTTATTGTTTGAGATTAAAATGAAAGTTGTGATGTGGGCATCACTGCATATTATTCGAAACCTTATTGCATCATTTGTGAAAAACTGGCTCATAAAGTTTCCATGAAAATTGCTGTTATTACCGCTTTATTTGTAATTATGAAGGCGGGGTAAATAATTCTGTCCACAACCCTGTGCATATATATATATATATATATATATATATATATATATATATATGAAGAAATATAGTCTTAATGTGTGCTATATTTATTGGAGAAAGTGCTCAATATCAAAGATATAGCGTGTGTAAATATAAAAGTGAACATAAAATTAACACTTAGAGCGACAGTCAGTTTCATGCTAGACGCAATCGTCTGGCTTGACGATTGCGTCTAGCAAGAAGCAGACTGTCGCCTTTAAGCGTTGACTTTATGTTCACATTTATATATATATATATATATATATATATATATATATATATATATATATATATATATGCTCAAGTATATGATTGGTGTATACGGAATAAATTCCAATAACCAACAATTAGTAAGCTTAAAAGAGTGCTCAATACAGAGTAGAGCGTATATAGTTATTTATTTAAAAAATATAACATAAATATGTTATAAAATCACTATAAAAATAGCCATTTTGTTTCAACACTTCTGGTGTCTTATCAAGTGATGATGTTGAATGGAGATTGTAGAATAAAGCTTTTAAAAGGTTCAATATAATTGACCACACATTGTAACATGAGCTTGAATGAACAATCAAAATACAAGTATACGAGAATTCAAAAAACTTGTCAACGAAATAAGGTTATAATAACTATTAAAGGCTTTAAAGTTAGGTTTATACTAAAATAGAATTCATTCTAACTAATAAGTATTAAATTGTACGATAAAATTTAAAATTCAAATTAAAAACTACCCATTTCAAAAATGTTAATTTAATCTATATTAAGTTTAAAATTTTAAAATTATTGAAGAAAAAAGAACAAATACATATCTTATTCTATTTATTTTGTTTCTACTGAAATTACGTTGGAATAAACGTTAAGATCGACTGCCCATAACTTAATGAAAATATGGGTACAAGTGTAGACATGGGATTATGACATCTTGCGAAAGACAATATAAACACAATCAGATAATACATAAGCACGCAGACTTATTTAGATATATACACACAAAAAAGTGACGCGACAGGAAATATTTGCACGACCTTTTACAAAAAAATAAATTAAAACCACACACATATACAATGAAATGTGCATGCAATTTACTATACACAGACACCGAAAAAGACACGTACATATACCCACATACATTGACATAGACACTCCGATGTAACACCCAAGAAATATTCAAGATTCAAGGTGTTATTAAACGAATTCTAACCACTTATTAAAATATAATTTATAAGGGCAAATATACATAGATAAAAATGGTCTAATAGAACAGAGAAACAAAAAATAGGGAAAGAAAGGACATTAAACAGATAAATACCTATAAAAATAACACCATCTAATATAAAAAAACGAAAATTCCAAACACACAAATATATATAAAAATATATATTTTTCATATATGTCTATATACGCACTGCTGCGCAGTAGGTGAAAGGAAATAAGAACTACCTACAAATATATGTTTACAGTGTACACACATTCATCACTACAGACAGAAGTACAGAAAAGCCAACATAAAGAATAAAATATACACACATATATACATATACACGCATACACACATACATATAGATATATCTACATATATACACACATACGCATACGCATATGCATATATACACATACAGAAGCAAGCATGAATATATCATCCTACACAGAATCTTATAGAGTAAACAAACCAAAGATATAATATATATACATGCGATAAATTACAGTATATCAGAATTATTTCTTTTTAAAATATGAATCCATCTCTACATAGGAATTCTAATGTTCGAAAACGAAATTTAATTCAATTATAGAAATTAAATTAAATTAAAGTACGTAGTTCTGCTTCATCCTAAACTTGTGTATTGAGCACTACTTTTTAAAAATAAAAAAAAAATTCTAAAGAACTTTGGATTATTAACCAAACGGTTCTTTCCTATTTTCTATATATTTGCACACACACGTGTGTGTGTGTGTGTGTGTGTGTCTGTGATTATGTTTGTGCGTGTGTGTGTATGGGAGAGAGTATGTGTGCGTCTTTATGTGAATATACATATATATATATATATGATTATATATATGTAAACACATACATATAAAGGGCATATATAAATTTATATATTTTGCGTATTGAGGTGGCAATCTGTTTTTCATGCACATTTCATTAAATACAACGGACATGGTGATTTTATTGAGTTTTTTTTTTTTTTATAAATTTCTCATTGATCTAATTTTTTTTTTCTTTTCAGAAGATGAATCATATAAAAACTGTCCGAATGTTCTTTTTTTCCGGGCGCTTTCTGCTATAAATTTAGCCGTTTTCAAGGATGAAATATTTTAACTGTTAAATAAGAAATAGTTTGTTGTATATATGTACATAAAGTTTTCATTTTCAAAACTCGATCAAGATATTGTGTCCATCTTGATAGTTGATATTATTAAGTGTTATTTCTTTGTCTTTATTAACATCTTCTCCATTATATTTTATTTATATTAATATATATATATATATATATATATATATATATATATATATATATATATATATATATATATATACACTACTCATAACATTACACAAATATATGTATAAATTACTAAATATATATACACAAATTGAAATATATATTTATATGTATATACATAGATATCTACAAATCTATCTCTCTATCTATCTATCTATCTATCTATCTATCTATCTATCTATATATATATATATATATATATATATAAGTATGTTTGAAGAGGAAAAGAACGTATAATCCACAAATGGATTCAGGTTGGATATGTGCCCGCACAGTATGTTTTTATTAACATTTTGGTCTTGGCATTGCCCTTACCATTCATAGTGTTGCGTGCGCATTGTATAAGAGGAAATCTTTTTTTCCGGGATATGATTCTTTGAATTAACGTATGTATGAGTATGAAAGGAAATGAGCGATTGCTTCTGACTGGAGAACTGAAGAGGTCCTGCGAGAAATGGCAGTATTTTATGAGAAACCCATAACACTCTGGCATAAAGAACTTGGTGATGCATGTTGTTGAATTGTATACATCACATTTATCTTCCTTTTACACGCAAGTCTTTTCTGACATCGGTTCTCATTCGATCTTTTCGTAATAGCGTGGATTCTGTTGAATGCCTGCACAGATTGATTTCTAAAGCCACCAAAATGAATTTGTCCTCCAAGGTTTACTATCACAGCTCCACAGGCAAGCTGGATTTGTATGCCAATTTTTACCATGCTGTTCATATTATTTTGGTAATTTTAAGGTTCGCTTTCTTACACATGTCTGATGACAGTCCGTTTCTCTTCAGAATATAAAATCCGTGAACCGCGTTCAAATTCCATTCGGGTTTCTACATTCTCTTAGCCCAAATAAAATTACGAATGGTATGAGGCGTATAACCTAGCTCCAGATTTTGGGTTAAGTTGTAGGTATTTTGTGATGTCAATGAAGACTCGTTTGACAGTTTTGTAATATCAACGAATACTCGTTGTCACTTTCGTAATGCTCGTGGTAGTAGAGACTTTATAATCCTAGCTACAAGTATAGTAACGCTGTTGAACAATACTAGTGTCAGGGCCTTCAAATATCACTGGCACAAATAGTACTTGCTCGATAATACTCTCTCGAACGCTAATCCGTATAGTAATCCGAATAAAGAAATAGAAAAGTGAATAGAGTAGCCAGTAGCGGTTCATATACTATAGAGGATATACTAGAAATAGCAATCTGAATAGTAATAGAAGATAGACGAGAAATGCAGATCATTTAGACGTCACGCTACTTGCTAATAATGCGTGTCTCACATGTTAACGTTATCCATTTAATTCAATAATCGAACAGCCTGTGTTTATTCACTGCCGAACTATGTTCAAACTCAAATGTCAGCAGTGACAATTTATTCATATATAACAGATTGTATCTGTAAAAAAATCATTGTTATCTACAAAAAATCTTAATGCAATTTTCACCCACAAAAGAGAATTCACCCAAAATAATTTTCGGCACGAAGTTACCAGCAAACTGTTGATGAGCCTTAAAAGAACATATCAAATAAGTGCTTCAAAAACTGTCACTGTATTTTGCTTTTCTTACAAGTGTGTATAAAAAAGCGCGATAAATCACATCCACCGTAAAACGCATTGAAAGTAATGGCATATATTGGATATAAACAGGTTCGTCGTTGAAATGCTAACTGTGTCTATCATCATGGAAGAGGTCTTAGTTTTTTTCGGATAGCAATTATGCATTCGAACGCTATGAGATATGACTCATATGAACAAATCAAGATAGAAAGTAAATTATATAGTACGAGACTACATGTTCGTTTTGTTATTCATCTATATAACGCAACACTGTGTTTTCAATCTGTATTTTAGTGTTTAACTATATAGATGATTAAATTTTAAAGGGCAACTTATTCGCCATTTCTTAATGTATATATTATGATTTTTTTACTGTTAAAAGGGCATCTGGAAACATTGACACATTGTATATGTCCACTTTTTATTTTTACCGTCTTCATTCCAAGAGGAAACCAAAAATCTGCGGTTATCACCAAATAAGAATCCAGTCGGACCACCAAAACCAAGACAACTTTCACAAAGTTCTTTTGATTATGAAAGACGCAATCCAATATGAACTCCTGTCACATGCAAGGCTCAGCAAGGCAGAGGTTTACTGGGAACAGCAACTACAACTGCCGTAAAACATACATATATTTCATAGATTACACAAACATTTTTTTTAAAATTTCACTCCAAGCATTAGTATGCAGAAGTGGGGACTGAGAGTCCTATGGCCTCGCGCATCCATATTGTGAAAGCATCCATAAAAAGAAGTAAAAATTTAGTTTTTGAAATATGATATTATCTCTGTGAACTTCGTCGACAAGCGCCCTACAGTCCCACACGCTGGTGTGAATGTGGATCCGTGTTTTGATAAACGAGCCCGAAGTAGCCTACCCCACTGTTCTCGTGTCTTAGTATTTATCGATCCACCCACGAGGATTGAATATGGCACAAGGCCGGTTTAATGTGGGTATCTCCGAGCCCGTAGGCTCGCCCAAAAATATAGCCTTTGAACCCGCCATGACGGGTTCAGGTCCTGTCTACCTCCCAGGACGAAACCTTGCCCTTCGGCAAAGCTTCGTCCGGGTTCTCGTGTCTTAGGCGCATACAAGCAAATCCGGCTTTTCACCAAACCTCTGCATGTCACTGATACCAAACAACTCTTAACAGGCCAAGGGTTACTGGAAATGAATAAAAATTAGAAGACGTTATGGAGGAAATAGAACTATAAAAGGGTTTTATTTAGAATACAGACATAGCAATTGGCGTTACATTTAAATTTTGAAGGTGCTAGGTGTCAGAGAAGTAAGAAATCGGGAAAGATTTCCATATCTATGAAATGCGAGAAAGGAAATTATTACAATAGAATTTACAATTACATCTAGCAATTTCAACAGCCAAACAATGGTTCCCCGTTGCCAATCTTGTAATAATCAAGCTAATCCGCTTGAGATACCAAACAGGAACGGTCATTAGAAAACTGCCTTGAAAATCTGTCTATATTTCTGAGATGAGGTATTATGTACATTATTTACATTATTCGGACTATTGTCCTCATCTTTGTCGCCATATTTATCACAACGTTTCGGCCGTTGTACGCTCCGGCCTTCTTCAGGTGGTTGGAATTTCGAACTGAACCCTTTATTTCGATCACTGGGGTAGACTGATCTATTTCCACGTGTCATGTCAGTTATCTCCTGTTAATTCCCCTCTCCAAGTTCTCCACTGCCATAACCGGGTATTGAACACACACTGTTTGTGTCCTGTCAGTGGATCTAACTAACGCCTTTATCCACTGAGCTATGTGTAATCTCAGAAATATAGACAGTTACTAAAAAACCTGTTGGAAATGACGTTTTTATTCCATATGAATTGACAGTTTTACATTATAAAAATAACATTTGACATGTTCATCTGGCTGAAAGTTAAAAGCAGAAAATTATCTGCACCTTAGAATGTGGTAAGTGATTGCTTCAAAAGGCTGAAATCTAGCTTAAATATTCTGGATCCAAAGGCAGATAGTATTAAAAGTTTTATTTGCTTCCGCATTTCATTTACACCGCAATTATTTTTGCTAAGCTAATAAACATTTCAACTTCAATAGATAAGAATATAATCCACTCCGAATTGTGATATATATTTTTAATAATCGGGATCACCCCATGCAAGGCATAAAAGCCACTAAGACACAAGGGGTTACAGGTTGTGGAAGAACTAGGAACAGAAACATTAATAAAGAGTGGGAAGAAAAAAGGTTAATTAGGAGGACAATAGATAACGATTAACATTGCATTTAAATTTTTGCAGATTTAAATTTGCCGAGAAGCATGTAACCGGAAGGGAGGTCCGGAAGGGAAAAGTACGAGAAAAGGAACTGTCAGCATAGAACTTACGGTTGCTGAAAATTGATGAGATCTAGACACGTGTCTTGTATTGCGCTTAAATTCATACAGTCTAGTTCCCGTAGCGAAGCGCTCATCCGAACAATTACAATGAAAATATTTATAGAAATTCCACTGGCAGACAACCTTACAGGACGAATAAATATTGCTGATCAAGGATCTTAATATAAATAATTGGAACACCGGATCATATGCGGTAGCAATATTTTAAGCATGGACTAATGTAGACTTCCGGTTATGTTAGGTAGATTCTGGAAAGAATAATTGTCTCCCACGACAGAGCGAACAACATTCTTAACAGCTTACCAAGCCATGAATTAAATATGTACTTTCCACTTCATGTCAGCTGAGAACGTTAGTCCGAGTAGGCACAAGGATTCCCTTTTTTGGAGGTTAGAATCTGGTATACTAAGGCAGAGAGGGGTATCTCAGATGAAATGTGGTTTAGTTTGGGAGGCGTTCAAATTAACGAGCCATATTCCGCCTCAAATGACATTTTGGACATCGGCACTGATTTGAACATATCAGATTGGACATCGACGCTCATTTTGACCAAGTCAGATTGGACATCGGCACTCATTTTGACCCTGCCAAATTGATTTCCTTGCTATCGAGGCAGTGTACTGGAAAACGGAATGAAATGAATTCTGACTAGCCTGTTATTATCGTTTTACCTAGAATTTGCTTAGATATACTGCTCTCAAATAGATAATTTAGTTGTGAAATTAAGGGAAATCTGCAGCGTAACTGTATAAAATGATATGCCTGTTGCTTAGCAGTGGTGTGTCATTAAAATGTTAGTGAAATTACTGAATCAAACAGTGTTCTTTTGTTATGTTCGCAGCAGAAAACCTCTTAAAGATGCCATTGCTGCTGAAAAGGAATGCTTCTCTAACGAAAATTGGTGGAAATGTTTGTCAAACAATAATGCGATAAGACTTATTATTCCAAACACGAAATGGATACAAGAACGAACGGTTTGTTAATACGAACATGACAGGCCTCAGGCTGTTGCCGTGTTCATGTTCAATGTTTCCTCTCTGCCTCTAGTGTGGTCTACCTAAATAATTAGTTCTTTGTTCTTTCCTATCTAATTCATTTTCTTATTCTCCAGGGCCTGTTTTCGCCTGCAGTTAAACACCCAATCAGTGCTTTCTTTGAGAGATCCTCTTCGCCTTCAACCAAACATCCAATTAGAAACTTCCCGGGCAGACACTAAATATCCTGCTTGCCTTCGACACATCAGACACATCTAGATTTTCTTCCGATCATGCAGATTTGATATTATTAAAATGAAACGAAATGTTGGTTAATTTTGTTTGCTCTACGTCAGGATGACAATCTATAGGCTGCCATTGTCATAAATGTAGCCTAATATATCGTAACTCAAACGAAATTCCTTTCTGGGAAGAAATTCTAGTGTTATGAGAAGCATGCGTCACATACACGATATTTTATATAAGTATTATCAACCGTCACAAAAGTACATTATATATATATATATATATATATATATATATATATATATATATATATATATATATATATGAAAGATGACATTGAAATCAACAGCCGAACCCGACAGTCTGTTTTATAACAGACGCAGTCGTCAGGCAATGTTAGTTGTCATTTTGCCCGACTATATATACAGGTCAGGGATAAACTGTGGGTATTCTATTGCATTGTGGGTAGCCTCTAACTATTTTAACGGTTACTTATTTCGTGTATTATTTACTTAGTTTATTTATTTATTTCGATTAATTTATTTTACTAGTTTTTGCTTATTTATTTTATTTATTTATATGCATTTATTCTTGTTCGTTTTCAGTTATGGAATTTTAAGTAGCGTAGCAAAGTTTGTTTTGCTTTCTGATCGTTTATTCAATAATTTGTTTTGGTCTGGGAAGGTTATTATAGCTATTTTTGTCTTCAAACAGAGTTTACAGTTTTTGGATTAACTGTTGCAGGTTAATGTTCTTTTCGTTTTTTCCATGATATTTTTGGTGTGATATTTTTACTCTCCCATATATGTTTAGAAAGCATTGTGTATTCACGTATTTACTATTTGTAAATATTGTTTTGTGCGAATATTTTCCTCACTCTACTATGTATGTTTTTCTTCGTCATCTGCTGATTTTACTGTGGCTTGGTATAATACATTGTTTTGTAAGCAAGTGTCATTTAAATACCATCCGTTCGTTTTCTGCAGGTACACGTGTGTTTAATTTGTTAAGGTCGTTTGTTGATTATTTTCTTGGTGTTTTTTTTTTTATATTTTGTTACAGGTTCTCAGTGCAATTGCAGCTAATATTTACTGTGTTTTCGTTGAATATCTTGTAGAGAGTGCTTGATGCGGAGAAGTGTTGGTGTATGGAGTTTAAAGAATATTTTCCGTCCATTTGTTTTTTTTTACGTTTTTGTTCTACCGTTAAAGCAAAATATGTATCACTTATTGATTTTTTTTGTGCTATGTAGAATGTATATGAGTTTTGCTGAAAATCCACCTTCTTTTAGGACTTTTTTTCACAGTTATTCTTAGTTTTGTTGAATATGGTGTCATTGGAAGAATTATCAGAAAGCTTGCGGTTATTTGATTGTGGTATCTGCTACATTATTGATAAACAATCTACGGAAAAACGCGTTCCGACGACGAGTAAGATTTCCTTGGCAACACATTCGCAAATTTCCATTAAAGTCTTGCTATATACTGAGCCACATTTTTGAAAAAAGATGTTTGACTTTATATGCAAAACAAAATGTAAATGTCTGGATGTTATCTGTTCGATAATTGAAAAAAGGAATTAAAGATACATTCTATCTAAAACTAACTACAAAATGTTTTAATATGAGTTAAGTTAAATTAACCTTGAATCAATATTATGTAAGAAAAAGATGAAAAGATGAATATGGAATAAAATATTTCGAATGCTATGATACATGCCATGACACAACTGATGTCAATGCTTCAGGTCAAGTGCTTGTCATTTTACTTTACAAGTGAGGAAGAAATCTGAAGTGAAGTCATGGTCGAAATAGGTAGATAATGAATGAAGAAGAAATTTTATGAAAGACATAGTACGTGAAAGAAAAGGAAAAAAAAATATGGAAGCATACGGAAAGCGACTGTACTTAGAAATGAGGTGACAACCAAGAAGGATAACATTTATAAATAAATAAAATGGACGGTTTAGTAACAAAATTAAGACTGAGATACATTAGAACGAGAATAGCGGGAATTTAAATGAAGAAGAAGGAAATAAATCTGCAATTGAAAAGGGAAAGAAAAGCAAATGAACATTAGAAAATAAGAGATACGAAGGAATAATTATTAGGAAAGTCTCAGTAATTACACTTATAAGATGTATATTTTAAAACGAGGCTGAAATATGGCAGAGAAAATGTGTAAAGTAAGAGGCGCCTCTCAGTAGGTCTGATATATTTTTCACAATAGCTCCTAATTTTCTAAAGTACTTCATTATATATCAAAACGAAAACTACCTTGAGTGAAATTACAAATGAATTTGATAAAATACATAAATAAATAAATATATAAGAAGCGGGACAATATTATAATTATTTTAAATTTTTTTCAAGGAGAATTTCTTCCATATTTATTGATATTTAACATGGCTTTTCCAGCAGATTAAAATATAAAGTAACATATTATACCTGAAGATTTGAGAGAAGAAAAAGAAAAAGAAGAGGTTTGTAAATAATAATAAAAAAAAGATATCAAAGAAGAATGTAAACAAGCCGAACAACGGAAGCAGAAATGGCTCGAAATTGATAAATCTATTCGCAATGATTGATGTTAAGAGTCAAAAGAAGGTTAGAAAATTTTTAAAAAAATAGCATTAATTAATTTCTCAGGAGAAAGATGTTGAACACAAGGCATATTTGAATATTTAAATCAAAACGTACAAAAATATAAATGTAACCTTAGCTATATATATATATATATATATATATATATATATATATATATATATATATATATATATGTATAAAATCTAAGACACTTACTGCTCTCAAAAAATATATATATATATATATACACACATACTCCAGATGATATATTGCATGTTTGGCTTCAGAAAGTGTATGAATAACATATGCCTATACGTATAAGAGATTTAAAGACAAACAGATGTACAAACAGATACCCAGGTTGTTGGGTTTGTTTTGGGGATATATTTGAAAGCTATGAGAAATAGACAGGGAAAAACATGTATAAGCTTAATGACGAGGATCTGGATAGGATTTCCCTGCAAATTACTATGACCTGTAAAAAAAAAAAATAAATGTGTCTCATCGGTCATATATACGAAGCATATATACGAAGGATAAGGGACTTCACCAGGGATTAGAATGCATCTATCATTTATTTTTTTATCTTTATTGGAACGAGGTTTAGAAGAAATATCCTATAGTGATGAAAAGAGATTAAATCCACACCGGCGCGAGCAAACGGAAATTGCAGTCATGTTTTTAGATAGCCTAATCATATCAAGACATCCTACGGATGTCATGCGTGGCACCAAACTCGTTCAGAAATATATAAGGTATTCACTGTAAACAGCCGCATTTCCAGGTCAATCTGTAAAAATGGCTTCCAGTAAAGGAAGCCGCTAGGTCTTAACATGGCCTGTCCATCTTCAAAACTTGTTGACTGGCGCTACATAATCACAAACAAAGAACTGAATAAAATATGAGAATTAATATTCCTTGTAGATATTTATTAGCTGAAACAACTTAAAATGAGACCACCGGTAATTCGAATAGAACATATAGACATAATCAAGATGTTGAGTCTACTCATTACTTAAAACAAAAGATTATGAATAAAATTCCCATCAATACTTGAAAGAGCATTAACAGCTACTGGAAAACTGTTGTTCTGCAAGATTCATTCGATAGAAAAGAGATAAATTTCAACCAAAAATATCACTAGCTTCTCAGTCAATGCATATCGAATATTTCCATATAAGGAAACGTTTATAATAATTTGAAATTACATAAAAGAATAGATATGTAAATTTTATTCCAAGCTAGAGATAGAAAAATACTTGAGGTAACGTCAAAAAGTTTTGATTCCTTGCCGAAACATAAAATACGACTGAAAGGCAGCAGTAATAATAATTCAACATTTATTTCTATGGTGTAACCTCGCGGGATGAGATCAGACAGGCCAAAGTAAGTCTTTTATTTGTCCCTGATTATTTAATAAAAAACTATTTCTCCACAATGGTAATCTGATTTCTTGCTAAATAGAAATTAATTTAGATTGTTATTTTATGTAAAAACCGAACGCAAAAATTAGATTTGACCAAAAGGGGCCTTGATATAAAAGAACGTAACTAATACCAGGAAATATCGAAAATTATTTATAAAAATCGAACGAATCAAATTGTATGAAACAGAAAGGATTCTTGGATATGGCAGGATATTTTTTAATAAATCGATACACGAATGACAGACTTGTTGAAGTTTTAGAGAGAAACCAAAATCACTGCGGTAAATTTTAATATCTATGAAATTTTGTAGCAGAGGAGGGGAAAATTTGAAACACAAATCTGAAAGTTCATTAGAATGGAGAACAAGGCCTTTCGACAACCAAGCAAATTCTTATGAGACAAGAAAACTTCGTTTGAAACAAAGAAATGAGTGATGACCTATGATGCAATATTAATCTGCACAGATGAAAAGGCGAGTTGAAGCAAAATAAATGTGGTTTTGAGGATGACTTCTCCTGAACATTTGAGCAGGTTGGAAGATTTAAACAAAATGGAAATAAAAAGGACGCTTCTAATTAGTCTCGGAGAAACAGTTGAAATGTCTACGGCAAAAAATGTGAAAGGAATGCATTCTCAATTAGACATTATTAGGAGATACTGATTGCAAGAACAGAAATTGCACTGGGATGGATACTAAAAATAATCTTACTAAAAGTTACAAAAGACGGAAGGTTTTGTAGAGCCATAAAAATGTATTCATGTTGAATGTAAGTTATAGTAAAATACATTGTTTTTCATAAAATCCGCGTATTTATTTATGTTAAATCAGAATCAAGAAAATTAAATTTGCAGTCGATTTATTGTAAACCAACCTATTGTTTTGGTTTGGTTTATTTTGTTTTATGGAATATCAACGCATTTTTTAGGATAGGTTCGTATAAATAAAATATGCATTCTCTCTGAGAAATGAGTTTGGAGATCACGTGTCATTGATGTATCTTTAAAAAGGGTTTTTTGAGAGTCAAATCTATTGCTGGTTATTATTTTTTCAAAAATGCATTGCTGGTAATTTTTATTTTTCCAAAAGGCATTACTGGCATTTCTTCTATAAAATCTATATATTTGCATAGTGTTGGGCGTTAATTATTTGCCCATATCTGGGACCAGAACAGGTGTTAATACTCCGAGTCAGTATGAACTGGGGAGATCAGCAATTGACTATATGATGATTCCGTTCTGGCAAAGATATTCAAACATTTTAACAAGCTGAATTCGAAGATAATTTTAAAGAATTATATGAAACCGTGGTTAAGTTTGTGAACTCCATGTTTCTTCTACTTTTAATTTGAGAACAATACCAGCATGGATGAATATTAATAAGTATAGAAAGTCAATCTGTTTCTAATTACTGTAGATGTAAGATTAATATTATATCCACAATCTTGAATTTTTAATTAAATCTGAATACGCATTTGCATTTTACTGTTGACGGTTTCTTTTGTAGAAAGGTCGGCACCATTAAATTGTATCTTTGTCAAAGACATTATTGAACAAAATTCAAAACAGAATTTAATTCTGCATTGATTTAAGTAAGCCAAAATGAAAATATTTTCAAATTATGGTATCCTGTAAATTAAACAATAGTTGTTCCATGCAAAATAATTATGTATGATAACGGAGAAAGAAGATTCTATTTGGCGCTGATAATATCACTTAAATGCAAAAAAAAGCAATGTTTCTTGTTCGTACAAAATGAGATACTATAAATCAGTGATGTTTCAATATTGTAAAAGAAAATATATGAAAGCAAATTTAGAAATACAAAAATTCTTGACCCTGTAGAAATTGATAAACATAAATAAAGTAATATTACCTCTTTTCGATAAATGTCACGTGTCCTTTCTCTTCCGATGTAAAAGGCATATTATAAATAATATCATTAGGGAAACCCCCGTGTTTCGAAATACACAAAAATATTTATTTTTTTCTCGACAATTAAACCACCTTTGAAAATGGTTAAAATATTAAGCAAAACGGACAAGAAACCTCATGGAAATTTTCACCAATTATTGGGTCCTCAAAAGTTAAAAGAATCATTAAAGATACAAGGAAAACCGAACAAATATATTGCAAAATATACCTTGTCCGTAATAGTCAATGGCACACACGTCTATCTATCTATCTATCTATCTATCTATCTATCTATCTATCTATCTATCTATTTGCATTCGAATTTATTCTTTAAATTTATATCTGTAAACATATTAAACATATAAACATCCATATATATATATATATATATATATATATGTGTGTGTGTGTGTGTGTCAAATTATCAAGTTATCCTTCTGCATTATATGATCTGAAAAGGTCAGTTGTCTCTTTCTGATTCTAAATATAAGAATACTTTTTTCCATTGTCCTTAAAACTTAATCGCTACTAATATTCAGTTCACGATAGCCTCAGTATCCTTCTATAGAATCAGGTTTCTGCTGCTTCAAGTATTTTCTTAAGCTTTAAGATAATAGTCCAGTATTCACTGCCTTATATGAGGCTGAATATTACATAACTGTTCAGTTCTCCATTTTATAATAAAATTTCCCTTTTAATACATAGCTTTTGGAAGATAGCAATTTGACTCCTGATTTTAGTGTCACATTTTCTACCGATCTATGTATTTATCTATCTATCTATCTATCTATTATTATTATTATTATTATTATTATTATTATTATTATTAATTTAAAAATTATATTTAATGGATAAACGTGTTTGAGTAGAAACCCCTATTTTAAACAGTGTTAAAAATATTTATAATCCTATGCATTCGAGAATTTTTGAAATGTCAACGAACACTCGTTTGACTCTTTCGTAAAGCTCGTTGTAGTAGAGACTTTGTAATCGCAGATACTACTATAGTACACCGTTGAACAATGCTTGGGTCAGACGTTTTCGAATAGCATTCACACTAATAGTGCTTGTTCAATAATACTCGCTCGAACAGTAAACCGTACAGTGATCCGAATAAATGAATAATATATTAAATAGAGTATTGAACAGCGATCCGCATATTAATAGAAGATAGGATAGAAATAATGATCCGAATAGTAATAGAGGATAAACTAGAAGTGACGGTCAATTTAGGTCACGCTACTTCCTATATATGCGTTTCCTCTATGGTCACGGAATCCACTTAATTCAATAATGGGATCGCCTGTGTTTGCTCACTGGCGATCTATGTTCAAATTCATGTGTCGACAGGGACACTTTATTCCTATATAACAAGAATCTTAATATAGTATTATTCGAGAAAATTTTCGAATCCGGCCATAGGGCATATGTTCATTCTTAAGTGCACGAAACAGTAGATGCTAATGAAACTGTCTAAAATAGAGGAAATCTACACACACGCTTATATCTAAAAAAAATACAACGATTATAGTAGTAATAATGTTCGATTGAAAGTAGAAAACCCATTAATTTCTGGGAAATCATACATGCATACATACGTTATATCTACCGCCTGTCTGAAGCTATTATGCAAATCAACGAAACCTCAACCACTCAAAAAGTTCGGAAACAATATTTGTCAAATTTAAGTTCGTCTATTTCCACCATTATTATAATATTTAACTAAATTTTCTGCCATTTTAATGGTTAATGTTTGAGTTATTTAGAAGTTACGGAACTGGTCTGACAGAAGTTAATATGCAGATTAAACTAATATTAGCTTAAAGCATCTGAAATCTAATAAAAAATAGTTTTCCTTTTGTCCATAATATATGTTGAAACATGGTTAAAAGGAAGGCTCTAACAAGTGCTGAAAAACAATGTTATTGGTTGATGTGATGGCCTCATTGGAGATATGAGCTTTGCGAAGATCATTGAATGACAATGAAGGCTGTAAGTTGAGAAGCAAAGGCTTTAAAAACTTCTTCTTCAAGGTAAACGTAAAATAAAAGATATAGCAAAACAACTACTTTTGACCAGCGCTGAGATCTTGGTCAAAAGAAGGCACGAAGGAGGCGTTAGTGATATGAATTGTCGACTAAGTCATTATTGGACTATTCAAAATTGATGAAGGACTTAAACTGAAGAGTATTAACTATTGCGATTTTAAGAACAAGACATTTCTGCATGGAACAATTCGCTGCCTCACAGTTTTAAAGTGAAGTGTGTATTTATGCACGACAGTTCTCCGTCTCATGTATCTAAGCTTACCCTTGAATATTTTGACCATAAAAGATGTAGAGGAGAGAAGATAATAAAATGGACTCCATGAAGTCCTGATCTCAATCTGATCGAAAATCAATGGTCAATTATGAAGATGAAATTATATGAAAGTGGGGAACAATATTAGAGAAAAGCAGAGCGATGGGAAGCAATTAAATCTACAATGTGACTGAATTTTCTGAAGGAAAAAAAGTAACAAAATAAATGGATGATAGGTTACTGGCTGTTATGGAAAAGAAGATTCACTATATTAAATTGTAAATGATTCAAAGACTTATCATATGGCTATGTTATTTGTTCTATTATAGTTGCTGACGAATTTCTGATAATTTTATTACGATTATATTGAAGTAAAATGTGATTATTTCGTTTTACCTAATAGATTCAGACGACAGATTTTTTTTTATAATATATGAAATAACTTCAATAAAACATATTGATAATACCTACAATTTTACCTCAGGCTTTGTTTTGACATCTAAATTGATAGAAAATTTGACAATTTCTTTGAAATCAAATATGAATTATTGAAGTTCATATGAGCTGGTTAATAAAATCACACAAAGTGTATATAAATACACACATACATATACATACACATATATATATATATATATATATATATATATATATATATATATATATATATATATATATATATATATATATTATTTTCATAGCAAACAAATATATTTTCCTGTCCGTTTGATTGAACTCAAGTTGCATGCACGCAGCAAGCTTCAGATCAGTACCAGAAACAAACGAAATAAATGCATACGTATTATTAATCGTAAAATTTTAGCTCGGTTATGTTACATCGACTACATTTATTACCAACAGCACTCATCGTGCAGTATATATATATATATATATATATATATATATATATATATATATATATATATATATATATATATATATATATAAATTAACGCACAAAATAAATAGATTAACAGGCCACTCCCCAAAATAACCGCCAGGAAAGACTACCGACAATGCACCACTAACCCATATATATATATAAATAGTCGAGAAAATATCCAACATTCGCGGCCTGACGATTGCGTCCAGCATGAAACAGCCTGTTGCCTCTGAGTGTTGACTTCAATGTTCACTTTTATATTTACCTACGCTCTATATCTGATATTGAGCACTTTATCCCATATATTATATTTTCACATATATATATATATATATATATATATATATATATATATATATATATATATATATATATATATATATATATATATATAGTAAAGTCGCTATATATATATATATATATATATATATATATATAGCTGTAAGCCACAAAAGAATTCCTGTTATGAACGCGTTGTCAGACACGGTTTCAGTATAAATTCATGTTTTCCAATTCTTTAAGATTTGCGTTAATAACACGAGCACTTGTTTGTGTTTTGTTTCATAATGAATATACGCAGTGATAATGAAATTTCTGAATTTGTTTATGCTTGAATTCAGAACTTTCGATTCAATGAATAATGAATGACATGTAGACTAATATCATGAGATTTGATTTAACGGGGCTGATGACAAAGATTATATTGACTTGTGTAAATAAATCTCATGTTGCAGAAGAAGCTCTACAGTATCAAAAATGATAGCAATGCCGTCTTTTTCGTTTAATACCTGGACTTTTAAAAAAAAACAAGATCGTCTACTGAAACACGTGCACCCAATATAGGAAAGATAAAAAGGTTAAAAATAAAACTCATTAATTCTTTAATTTTTTTTTTTTTTTTTTCATTTCGGATATCAAGTTGAATTTAGCAGATGTGAGAACCGCGTTTTCATGTGATTTCATTCTTGGATGTCATGTATAAATCCTACATGATCTTAATAAGATTTCCCTACTACATGTTGGAAGCCAATTTGAATCCTACCGTGAGGTACATTTTCTTTATTAAGATACAAAAATTACCAGAACGGTATACGTCGATTTATAGAGTTAATATTTGATAAGTCACATAAAAACAGGTTTTATTTTTCCACCTCATATCCTTGTCCGTATTCTGACTCATAGCATCCTGGGTTTGAAGATAGCTACATCCGGAAAACAAGTTCCATGATCGAGAGTTTTAAGGTTTTAATGCGCGTTGAACCACTTCAATTACTGCTGATACCAAGTCCACTCTGACTCGGGGTGGTAGTATTTGCTTGGGTCCCAGCTATGGGTTAATTTTGAAACCCCAAATATAAATAAACAGTAAATTTTAAAATAAAATGGCAAATACATTTCTATAGCGAAATGACAATTCAACAGTAAAAAATAAAAAAATACACTTTTATATTAAATTTATCAAGAATATATTTTATGATCAAAACATTATATATCTAAAAAAGATTAACTTTAGCTTGAGAGTATAAAATAATCTACAAAAATCTGTAGTTGAAAGTATAAAAGCCTGTGCGGAATATTTAAATTTCGGCACTAAATAACTTATAGAAGTCGACATACCACTAAACAAATTCAACCAGCAATAATACCTATTTATCACTAAAATTATTAACAATACATATTTAAAGCAGAATGAAAGACAATACTTTTTTCTGTAGTTAAGGGCATAAACGTGCCTTCAATACATAACTATACATAGTTGAAACCATATTTTTGTGTTCAAAATATTTAGATATCGGTTTTAAATAAGCCATAAAATATGATATGACGCTAAACAAACTCAACTAACCAACAAACCAGCCGACACATTCAAGAGAAGTTTCGACAAATAACAATTTGCCCACTGTTTTAGCAGACATCAGGAAGAATGCAAATGATATCTTTACTTTTCTACATGCATATTTCAGCAGCATTTGCTATCATCAATATAGGACCCATGAAATAATCATTATGAACACTTTCCAAAATATTCTTTGTAGAGCCTATAATAGAGATATACTTCAATAATCTTAGCAATATAATATTAAAGATTTTTATTTCTTGCTAACATCGAAAGAATGTAGTCACCCACTCATATTCTTGAACGTTATCCACATACTAAAATGTTTTATGTTAAATGAGCCCTCTTAGTCGCATATGCTAAGCTAGGAAGGGACATAATCCTCACCAATAGCTATTTTTCGTAGTGTTTTCAGTTAACTATTTTTCACATTTCTTCTTCTTCTCTGCCTACTGATCTTTTCAAATCACACAGGAGTGTCACTAAGGTCTCTTGTTCTTCCAACAATGTCTAACTGATGATCTGCCAAACCAGAATGAGGGAACTAATCCTCACTAAAGATGATCCTGTCAATAGGACAAATGCTAGTTACGATAAAACCTGACTGTGTGTTATGTCTCCAAGAAAATCTTACACTACTCATCCACGAAATTCATAAATTGTCATTGTTTTCCCTCTTTCCATCTCCTACATGCCTCAGCAGATAAACTGATATAGATCTTGAAAAACATCACTCTCCAGTGGCTGGATTTCATGTAAGCAGTGTGAGGACAACACAAATATTGTAGGAACCTCTTAGAATACTGATAGTAGAGCAAATATTCGTTAATTGAACTTGCTCTGCTGATAATACCACACCTGTTTGATCCCCTACTTAACGACGGTGTTTCTTGGTCCCTGCAATTTTGTGAGTCAATTTTTGTCGACTTTTTACATCGGATCCTTTGTCGCGGATCCTAGGGTTGCGTTACTTTAGGGGGGAATCACGCTGAAAAAACACCGGACTCAGTTCGATCAGTTATGTCACATAGTAACTAATAACATGGACATCTTGGGAACACTGAGTATTGTTAGAAACCTCCTACAATCCGAAATATTATATATATTATTCGGAATTAAATAACGGACGATGATTTAATAAGCCGTGGAAATTAAATAACTGGCTGGATTTGCCTATTCTTTCAGACTGTCAATATTTGATATAGAAATAAGAAAATTTTATTAATTTTCTTTTGCTGAATCTGTTTCTTGTTATTTCAACAATGCGGAGATATTTTCTTTATTTTCGAGCATTTCTAACAATGTAACTATATAGGATAATATGACCCCATTTTCTTACCCTAGGAATGCAAAAGCAATTCTTTTACAATTTAGGCCATAATGGATGAGACAAAAATTTCAATGCAACATAGACGATGCCGATTAGGTTAATATATCTCTAGAGCTTCATTTTTATTGAGACTGCCAGCGATATATATATATATATATATATATATATATATATATATATATATATATATATATATATATCTCCGCTGTTCCTTTCAATCGTTCTACTTCCTTGATTTTGGTGTCTCGAAATCATAGATAGCATCTCCGCTGTTCCTTTCAATCGTTCTACTTCCTTGATTTTGGTGTCTCCCATAGCATCTCCGCTGTTCCTTTCAATCGTTCTACTCTTTGATTTTAGTGTCTCGAAATATAGATAAGTATCTCCGCTGTTCCTTTCAATCGTTCTACTTCCTTGATTTTGGTGTCTCGAATCATAGATAGCATCTCCGCTGTTCCTTTCAATCGTTCTACTTCCTTGATTTTAGTGTCTCGAAATCATAGATAGCATCTCCGCTGTTCCTTTCAATCGTTCTACTTCCTTG
Source organism: Acanthosepion pharaonis (assembly GCA_903632075.3). Taxonomy (NCBI): domain Eukaryota; kingdom Metazoa; phylum Mollusca; class Cephalopoda; order Sepiida; family Sepiidae; genus Acanthosepion; species Acanthosepion pharaonis. Next base: position 737,783 of record CAHIKZ030000067.1, on the reverse strand, counting down.
ATTTTGGTGTCTCGGAATCATAGATAGCATCTCCGCTGTTCCTTTCAATCGTTCTACTTCTTTGATTTTGGTGTCTCGAATCATAGATAGCATCTCCGTTCCTTTCAAACGTTTCTATTCCTTGTTTTGGTGTCTTCCTTTCAATCGTTCTACTTCCTTGATTTTTGGTGTCTCGAAATCATAGATAGCATCTCCACTGTTCCTTTCAATCGTTCTACTTCCTTGATTTTGGTGTCTCGAAATCATAGATAGCATCTCCACTGTTCCTTTCAATCGTTCTACTTCCTTGATTTTGGTGTCTCGAAATCATAAATAGCATCTCCGCTGTTCCTTTCAATCGTTCTACTTCTTTTGATTTTGGTGTCTCGAAATCATAGATAGCATCTCCACTGTTCCTTTCAATCGTTCTACTTCCTTGATTTTGGTGTCTCGAAATCATCTCCAGATAGCATCTCCACTGTTCCTTTCAATCGTTCTACTTCCTTGATTTTGGTGTCTCGAAATCATAAATAGCATCTCCGCTGTTCCTTTCAATCGTTCTACTTCCTTGATTTTGGTGTCTCGAAATAATAGATAGCATAATCGTTCTACTTCCTTGATTTTGGTGTCTCGAAATCTCATCTCCACTGTTCCTTTCAATCGTTCTACTTCCTTGATTTTGGTGTCTCGAAATAATAGATAGCATCTCCACTGTTCCTTTCAATCGTTCTACTTCCTTGATTTTGGTGTCTCGAAATCATAGATAGCATCTCCACTGTTCCTTTCAATCGTTCTACTTCCTTGATTTTGGTGTCTCAAATTTTCTCCACTGTTCCTTTCAATCGTTCTACTGTCTCGAAATCATAGATAGCATCTCCGTTCTGTTCCTTTTTTGGTGTCTCGAATCGTTCTACTTCCTTGATTTTGGTGTCATCGAAATCTCATAGATAGCATCTCCACTTTCCTTTCAATCGTTCTACTTCCTTGATTTTGGTGTCTCGAAATCATAGATAGCATCTCCACTGTTCCTTTCAATCGTTCTACTTCCTTGATTTTGGTGTCTCGAAATCATAGATAGCATCTCCACTGTTCCTTTCAATCGTTCTACTTTTACTTTTGATTTTGGTGTCTCGAAATCATAGATAGCATCTCCACTGTTCCTTTCAATCGTTCTACTTCCTTGATTTTGGTGTCTCGAAATCATAGATAGCATCTCCAATCTGTTCCTTTCAATCGTTCTCCACTGTTCCTTTCAATCGATTTTGGTTTTGGTGTCTCGAAATCATAGATAGCATCTCCGCTGTTCCTTTCAATCGTTCTACTTCCTTGATTTTGGTGTCTCGAAATTTCACTGTTCCTTTCAATCGTTCTACTTCCTTGATTTTGGTGTCTCGAAATCATAGATAGCATCTCCACTGTTCCTTTCAATCGTTCTACTTCCTTGATTTTGGTGTCTCGAAATCATAGATAGCATCTCCACTGTTCCTTTCAATCGTTCTACTTCCTTGATTTTGGTGTCTCGAAATCATAGATAGCATCTCCACTGTTCCTTTCAATCGTTTTGGTGTCTCTCATAGATAGCATCTCTTCCTTTCAATCGTTCTATTTTTGGGTGTCTCGAAATCATAGATAGCATCTCCACTGTTCCTTTCAATCGTTCTACTTCCTTGATTTTGGTGTCTCAGAAATCATAGATAGCATCTCCACTGTTCCTTTCAATCGTTCTACTTCCTTGATTTTGGTGTCTCGAAATCATAGATAGCATCTCCACTGTTCCTTTCAATCGTTCTACTTCCATTGATTTTGATTTTGTGTCTCGAAATCATAGATAGCATCTCCACTGTTCCTTTCAATCGTTCTACTTCCTTGATTTTGGTGTCTCGAAATCATAGATAGCATCTCCACTGTTCCTTTCAATCGTTCTACTTCCTTGATTTTGGTGTCTCGAAATAATAGATAGCATCTCCACTGTTCCTTTCAATCGTTCTACTTCCTTGATTTTGGTGTCTCAAGAAATCATAGATAGCATCTCCACTGTTCCTTTCAATCGTTCTACTTCCTTTCAATCGTTCTACTTCCTTGATTTTGTGTCTCGAAATCATAGATAGCATCTCCACTGTTCCTTTCAATCGTTCTACTTCCTTGATTTTTGGTGTCTCAGAAATCATAGATAGCATCTCCACTGTTCCTTTCAATCGTTCTACTTCCTTGATTTTGGTGTCTCGAAATAATAGATAGCATCTCCACTGTTCCTTTCAATCGTTCTACTTCCTTGATTTTTGGTGTCTCGAAATCATAGATAGCATCTCCACTGTTCCTTTCAATCGTTCTACTTCCTTGATTTTGGTGTCTTGAAATCATAGATAGCATCTCCACTGTTCCTTTCAATCGTTCTACTTCCTTGATTTTGGTGTCTCGAAATCATAGATAGCATCTCCACTGTTCCTTTCAATCGTTCTACTTCCTTGATTTTGGTGTCTCGAAATCATAGATAGCATCTCCACTGTTCCTTTCAATCGTTCTTTCTTCCTTGATTTTTGGTGTCTCGAAATTAGATAGCAATCCACTGTTCCTTTCTCGTTCTACTTCCTTGATTTTGGTGTCTCGAAATCATAGATAGCATCTCCACTGTTCCTTTCAATCCTTTCTCGTTCATACTTCCTTGATTTTGGTCGTTCAAAATCATAGATAGCATCTCCAATAGCTCTCCACTAATCCTTTCAATCGTTTCTACTTCCTTGATTTTGGTGTCTCGAAATCATAGATAGCATCTCCACTGTTCCTTTCAATCGTTCTACTTCTCTTGATTTTGGTGTCTCGAAATCATAGATAGCATCTCCACTGTTCCTTTCAATCGTTCTTCTTTGATTTTGGTGTCTCGAAATCATAGATAGCATCTCCACTGTTCCTTTCAATCGTTCTACTTCCTTGATTTTGGTGTCTCGAAATCATAGATAGCATCTCCACTGTTCCTTTCAATCGTTCTACTTCCTTGATTTTGGTGTCTCGAAATCATAGATAGCATCTCCACTGTTCCTTTCAATCGTTCTACTTCCTTGATTTTGGTGTCTTGAAATCATAGATAGCATCTCCACTGTTCCTTTTCGTTCTATTTCTACTTCCTTTGATTTTGGTGTCTCGAAATCATAAATAGCATCTCCACTGTTCCTTTCAATCGTTCTACTTCCTTGATTTTGGTGTCTCGAAATCATAGATAGCATCTCCACTGTTCCTTTCAATCGTTCTACTTCCTTGATTTTTGGTGTCTCGAAATCATAGATAGCATCTCCACTGTTCCTTTCAATCGTTCTACTTCCTTGATTTTGGTGTCTCGAAATAATAGATAGCATCTCCACTGTTCCTTTCAAATCGTTCTACTTCCTTGATTTTGGTGTCTCGAAATCATAGATAGCATCTCCACTGTTCCTTTCAATCGTTCTACTTCCTTGATTTTGGTGTCTCGAAATCATAGATAGCATCTCCACTGTTCCTTTCAATCGTTCTACTTCCTTGATTTTGGTGTCTTGAAATCATAGATAGCATCTCCACTGTTCCTTTCAATCGTTCTACCTTGATTTTGGTGTCTTGAAATCATAGATAGCATCTCCACTGTTCCTTTCAATCGTTCTACTTCCTTGATTTTGGTGTCTTGAAATTAGATAGCATCTCCACTGTTCCATCTCAATCGTTCTACTTCCTTGATTTTTGGTGTCATCATAGATAGCATCTCCACTGTTCCTTTCAATCGTTCTACTTCCTTGATTTTGGTGTCTCGAAATCATAGATAGCATCTCCACTGTTCCTTTCAATCGTTCTACTTCCTTGATTTTGGTCTCGAAATCTCACTGTTCCTTTCAATCGTTCTACTTCCTTGATTTTGGTGTCTCGAAATCATAGATAGCATCTCCACTCCCTTTCAATCGTTCTACTTCCTTGATTTTGATTTTAGATAGGTGTTCTTTCAATCATAGATTTTGCATCTTGAAATCCACTGTTCCTTTCCTTTCAATCGTTCTACTTCCTTGATTTTGGTGTCTCGAAATCATAGATAGCATCTCCACTGTTCCTTTCAATCGTTCTACTTCCTTGATTTTGGTGTCTCGAAATCATAGATAGCATCTCCACTGTTCCTTTCAATCGTTCTACTTCCTTGATTTTGGTGTCTCAAAATCATAGATAGCATCTCCACTGTTCCTTTCAATCGTTCTACTTCCTTGATTTTGGTGTCTCGAAATCATAGATAGCATCTCCACTGTTCCTTTCAATCGTTCTACTTCCTTGATTTTGGTGTCTCGAAATCATAGATAGCATCTCCACTGTTCCTTTCAATCGTTCTACTTCCTTGATTTTGGTGTCTCAAATCATAGATAGCATCTCCACTGTTCCTTTCAATCGTTCTACTTCCTTGATTTTGGTGTCTCGAAATCATAGATAGCATCTCCACTGTTCCTTTCAATCGTTCTACTTCCTTGATTTTGGTGTCTTGAAATCATAGATAGCATCTCCACTGTTCCTTTCAATCGTTCTATTCCTTGATTTTGCTCAAAATCTCTCCACTGTTCCTTTCAATCGTTCTACTTCCTTGATTTTGGTGTCTCCACTGTTCCTTTCAAATCATAGATAGCATCTCCACTGTTCCTTTCAATCGTTCTACTTCCTTTTGATTTTGGTGTCCGAAATCATAGATAGCATCTCCACTGTTCCTTTTCAATCGTTCTACTTCCTTGATTTTGGTGTCTCGAAATCATAGATAGCATCTCCACTGTTCCTTTCAATCGTTCTACTTCCTTGATTTTGGTGTCTCAAAATCATAGATAGCATCTCCACTGTTCCTTTCAATCGTTCTACTTCCTTGATTTTGGTGTCTCGAAATAGATAGATAGCATCTCCACTGTTCCTTTCCTTTCAATCGTTCTACTTCCTTGATTTTGGTGTCTTGATTTTGGTGTCTCGAAATCATAGATAGCATCTCCACTGTTTTGGTGTCCTTTCAATCGTTCTACTTCCTTGATTTTGGTGTCTCGAAATCATAGATAGCATCTCCACTGTTCCTTTCAATCGTTCTAATTTTGTTCTCGAAATAATAGATAGCATCTCCACTGTTCCTTTCAATCGTTCTGCTTCCTTTTTGATTTTGTGTCTCGAAATCATAGATAGCATCTCCACTGTTCCTTTCAATCGTTCTACTTCCTTGATTTTGGTGTCTCGAAATCATAGATAGCATCTCCACTGTTCCTTTCAATCGTTCTACTTCCTTTGATTTTGGTGTCTCGAAATCATAGATAGCATCTCCACTGTTCCTTTCAATCGTTCTACTTCCTTGATTTTGGTGTCTCGAAATCATAGATAGCATCTCCACTGTTCCTTTCAATCGTTCTACTTCCTTGATTTTGGTGTCTCGAAATCATAGATAGCATCTCCACTGTTCCTTTCAATCGTTCTACTTCCTTGATTTTGGTGTCTCGAAATCATAGATAGCATCTCCACTGTTCCTTTCAATCGTTCTTGATTTTGGTGTCTTCCTTGATTTCTGGTGTCTCGAAATAATAGATAGCATCTCCACTGTTCCTTTCAATCGTTCTACTTCCTTGATTTTGGTGTCTCGAAATCATAGATAGCATCTCCACTGTTCCTTTCAATCGTTCTACTTCCTTGATTTTGGTGTCTCGAAATCATAGATAGATAGCATCTCCCTTGATTTTTGGTGTCTGTTCATCTCCTGTTCCTTTCAATCGTTCTACTTCCTTGATTTTGGTGTCTCGAAATCATAGATAGCATCTCCACTGTTCCTTTCAATCGTTCTACTTCCTTGATTTTGGTGTCTCGAAATCATAGATAGCATCTCCACTGTTCCTTTCAATCGTTCTACTTCCTTGATTTTGGTGTCTCTCGAAATAATAGATAGTCCACTGTTCCTTTCAATCGTTCTACTTCCTTTTGGTTTTTGAAATCATGTCTCTCCACTGTTCCTTTCAATCGTTCTACTTCCTTAGATAGCATCTCCAATCGTTCTACTTCCCTTTTTTTGGTGTCCTCATTCAAATCGTTCTACTTCCTTGATTTTGGTGTCTCGAAATAATAGATAGCATCTCCACTGTTCCTTTCAATCGTTCTACTTCCTTGATTTTGGTGTCTCGAAATCATAGATAGCATCTCCACCGTTCCTTTCAATCGTTCTACTTCCTTGATTTTGGTCTCGTCATAGATAGCATCTCCACTGTTCCTTTCAATCGTTCTACTTCCTTGATTTTGGTGTCTCCGAAATAATAGATAGCATCTCCACTGTTCCTTTCAATCGTTCTACTTCCTTGATTTTGGTGTCTCGAAATAATAGATAGCATCTCCACTGTTCCTTTCAATCGTTCTACTTCCTTGATTTTGGTGTCTCGAAATCATAGATCTCCACTGTTCATCTCCATTTTGGTGTCTGTTCCATCTCCACTGTTCCTTTCAATCGTTCTACTTCCTTGATTTTGGTGTCTCGAAATCATAGATAGCATCTCCACTGTTCCTTTCTAAACGTTCTAATGTTCCTTGATTTTGGTGTCTCGAAATAATAGATAGCATCTCACTGTTCCTTTCAATCGTTCTACTTCCTTGATTTTGGTGTCTCGAAATCATAGATAGCATCTCCACTGTTCCTTTCAATCGTTCTACTTCCTTGATTTTGGTGTCTCGAAATCATAGATAGCATCTCCACTGTTCCTTTCAATTTTGTTCTCATAGATAGCATCTCCACTGTTCCTTTCAATCGATTTTTTGGTGTCTCGAAATCATAGATAGCATCTCCAATCTCCAATTGTTCCTTTCAAATCATAGATTCTCCACTTCCTTTCAATCGTTCTACTTTTGATTTTGTGTCTCAAAATCATAGATAGCATCTCCACTGTTCCTTTCAATCGTTCTACTTCCTTGATTTTTGGTGTCTCTCGAAATAATAGATAGCATCTCCACTGTTCCTTTCAATCGTTCTACTTCCTTGATTTTGGTGTCTCGAAATAATAGATAGCATCTCCACTGTTCCTTTCAATCGTTCTACTTCCTTGATTTTGGTGTCTCGAAATCATAGATAGCATCTCCACTGTTCCTTTCAATCGTTCTACTTCCTTGATTTTGGTGTCTCGAAATCATGAATAGCATCTCCACTGTTCCTTTCAATCGTTCTACTTCCTTGATTTTGGTGTCTCGAAATCATAGATAGCATCTCCACTGTTCCTTTCAATCGTTCTACTTCCTTGATTTTGGTGTCTCGAAATTAGATAGCATCTCCACTGTTCCTTTCAATCGTTCTACTTCCTTTGATTTTGGTGTCTCGAAATCATAGATAGCATCTCCACTGTTCCTTTCAATCGTTCTACTTCCTTGATTTTGGTGTCTCGAAATCGCCAGATAGCATCTCCACTGTTCCTTTCAAATCGTTCTACTTCCTGATTTTTTGTCTCGAAATCATAGATAGCATCTCCACTGTTCCTTTCAATCGTTCTACTTCCTTTGATTTTGGTGTCTCGAAATAATAGATAGCATCTCCACTGTTCCTTTCAATCGTTCTACTTCCTTGATTTTGGTGTCTCGAAATCATAGATAGCATCTCCACTGTTCCTTTCAATCGTTCTACTTCCTTGATTTTGGTGTCTCGAAATCCTGGTGTCTCGAAATCATAGATAGCATCTCCACTGTTCCTTTCAATCGTTCTCTCCACTTCCTTTCAATCGTTCTATTTTGGTTTTGAGTCTCGAAATCATAGATAGCATCTCCACTGTTCAATCGTTCTACTTCCTTGATTTTGGTGTCTTGAAATCATAGATTCTCCACTTCAATCGTTCTACTTCCTTGATTTTGGTGTCTCGAAATCATAGATACATCTCCACTGTTCCTTTCAATCGTTCTACTTCCTTGATTTTGGTGTCTCGAAATCATAGATAGCATCTCCACTGTTCCTTTCAATCGTTCTACTTCCTTGATTTTGGTGTCTCGAAATCATAGATAGCATCTCCACTGTTCCTTTCAATCGTTCTTTCCTTGATTTTGGTGTCTCGAAATCATAGATAGCATCTCCACTGTTCCTTTCAATCGTTCTACTTCCTTGATTTTTGGTGTCTTCATAGATAGCATCTCCACTGTTCCATTCAATTCTTCCTTGATTTTGGTGTCTCATCGTTCTCCACTGTTCCTTGATTTTGGTTTTGTCTCGAAATCATAGATAGCATCTCCACTGTTCCTTTCAATCGTTCTACTTCCTTGATTTTGGTGTCTCGAAATCATAGATAGCATCTCCACTGTTCCTTTCAATCGTTCTACTTCCTTGATTTTGGTGTCTCGAAATAGATAGCATCTCCACTGTTCCTTTCAATCGTTCTACTTCCTTGATTTTGGTGTCTCGAAATCATAGATAGCATCTCCACTGTTCCTTTCAATCGTTCTACTTCCTTGATTTTGGTGTCTCGAAATCATAGATAGCATCTCCACTGTTCCTTTCAATCGTTCTACTTCCTTGATTTTGGTGTCTCGAAATCCATAGATAGCATCTCCGCTGTTCCTTTCAATCGTTCTACTTCCTTTGATTTTTGGTGTCTCGAAATCATAGATAGCATCTCCACTGTTCCTTTCAATCGTTCTACTTCCTTGATTTTGGTGTCTCGAAATCAGATAGCATCTCCGCTGTTCCTTTCAATCGTTCTACTTCCTTGATTTTGGTGTCTCGAAATCATAGATAGCATCTCCACTGTTCTTTCAATCGTTCTACTTCCTTGATTTTGGTGTCTTGAAATATCATAGATAGCATCTCCACTTTTGTTCCTTGGAATGGCATCTCCACTGTTCAATCCCATTCTACTTCCTTGATTTTGGTGTCTCGTTCATCTCACTGTTCCTTTCAATCGTTCTACTTGATTTTGGTGTCTCGAAATCATAGATAGCATCTCCACTGTTTCTTTCAATCGTTTCTTCCTTGATTTTGGTGTCTCGAAATCATAGATAGCATCTCCACTGTTCCTTTTCAATCGTTCTACTTCCTTGATTTTGGTGTCTCGAAATCATAGATAGCATCTCCACTGTTCCTTTCAATCGTTCTACTTCTTGATTTTGGTGTCTCGAAATCATAGATAGCATCTCCTGTTCCTTTCAATCATTTCTACTTCCTTGATTTTGGTGTCTTGAAATCATAGATAGCATCTCCACTTTCCTTTCAATCGTTCTACTTTGATTTTGGTGTCTCGATTTTTGGTGTCTCGAAATCATAGATATCTCCTGCATCTCCACTGTTCCTTTCAATCGTTCTGTACTTGATTTTGGTGTCTCGAAATCATAGATAGCATCTCCACTGTTCCTTTCAATCGTTCTACTTCCTTGATTTTGGTGTCTCAGAAATCATAGATAGCATCTCCACTGTTCCTTTCAATCGTTCTACTTCCTTGATTTTGGTGTCTCAAAATGGTTCCTTTCAATCGTTCCACTTCCTTCCTTGTCTCAGAATCACCAGATAGCATCTCCTGTTCCTTTCAATCATTCTACTTCCTTGATTTTGGTGTCTCGAAAATAATAGATAGCATCTCCACTGTTCCTTTCAATCGTTCTACTTCCTTGATTTTGGTGTCTCAGAAATAATAGATAGCATCTCCTTTAGCTGTTCCTTTTGATTTTGGTGTCTCAATCGTTCTCCACTGTTCCTTGATTTTGGTTTTTTGTCTCGAAATCATAGATAGCATCCACTGTTCCTTTCAATCGTTCTACTTCCTTGATTTTGGTGTCTCGAAATAATAGATAGCATCTCACTGTTCCTTTCAATCGTTCTACTTCCTTGATTTTGGTGTCTCGAAATCATAGATAGCATCTCCTGTTCCTTTCAATCGTTCTACTTCCTTGATTTTGGTGTCTCGAAATCGGCGATAGCATCTCCATTTCAGTCGTTCTCCTTCGCCAGTTTTTGTCTCGAAATCAATCGCATCTCCACTGTTCCTTTCATTTTGGTTTTGTCTCTCGAAATCATAGATAGCATCTCCACTGTTCCTTTCAATCGTTCTACTTCCTTGATTTTAAGTCTCGAAATAATAGATAGCATCTCCACTGTTCCTTTCAATCGTTCCCTACTTCCTTGATTTTGGTGTCTCGAAATCATAGATAGCATCTCCACTGTTCCTTTCAATCGTTCTACTTCCTTTGATTTTGTCTCGGAAATCATAGATAGCATCTCCACTGTTCCTTTCTCGAAATAATCGTTCTTCCTTTCAATCTTCCTTGATTTTTTGGTGTCTCGAAATCATAGATAGCATCTCCACTGTTCCTTTCAATCGTTCTACTTCCTTGATTTTTGGTGTCTCGAAATCATAGATAGCATCTCCGCTGTTCCTTTCAATCGTTCTACTTCCTTTGATTTTTGGTGTCTCGAAATCATAGATAGCATCTCCACTGTTCCTTTCAATCGTTCTACTTCCTTGATTTTGGTGTCTCGAAATCATAGATAGCATCTCCACTGTTCACTTTCAATCGTTCTACTTCCTTGATTTTGGTGTCTCGAAATCATAGATAGCATCTCCACTGTTCCTTTCAATCGTTCTACTTCCTTGATTTTGGTGTCTCGAAATCATAGATAGCATCTCCACTGTTCCTTTCAATCGTTCTACTTCCTTGATTTTGGTGTCTCAAATAATAGATAGCATCTCCACTGTTCCTTTCAATCGTTCTACTTCCTTGATTTTGGTGTCTCGAAATCATAGATAGCATCTCACTGTTCCTTTCAATCGTTCTACTTCCTTGATTTTGGTGTCTCGAAATAATAGATAGCATCTCCACTGTTCCATAGATAGCATTTGTTCAATCGTTCTACTTCCTTGATTTTGGTGTCTCAAGTCATAGATAGCATCTCCACTGTTCCTTTCAATCGTTCTTCTTCTTGGATTTTGGTGTCTCAAATCATAGATAGCATCTCCACTGTTCCTTTCAATCGTTCTACTTCCTTGATTTTGGTGTCTCTCGAAATAATAGGATAGCATCTCCACTGTTCCTTTCAATCGTTCTACTTCCTTGATTTTGGTGTCTCGAAATAATAGATAGCATCTCCACTGCCTTTCAATCGTTCTACTTCCTTGATTTTGGTGTCTCAGAAATAATAGATAGCATCTCCACTGTTCCTTTCAATCGTTTACTTCCTTGATTTTGGTGTCTCGAAATAATAGATAGCATCTCCACTGTTCCTTTCAATCGTTCTACTTCCTTGATTTTGGTGTCTCGAAATAATAGATAGCATCTCCACTGTTCCTTTCAATCGTTCTACTTCCTTGATTTTGGTGTCTCGAAATCATGATAGCATCTCCACTGTTCCTTTTCAATCGTTCTACTTCCTTGATTTGGTGTCTCAAGAAATAATAGATAGCATCTCCACTGTTCCTTTCAATCCCGTTCTACTTCCTTGATTTTGTGTCTCGAAATCATCGATAGAACTGTTCCTTTCAATCGTTCTACTTCCTTGATTTTGGTGTCTCGAAATCATATAGCATCTCCACTGTTCCTTTCAATCATTCTACTTCCTTGATTTTGGAGTTGTCTCAGGAAATCATAGATAGCATCTCCACTGTTCCTTTCAATCGTTCTACTTCCTTGATTTTGGTGTCTTTAGATAGCATCTCCACTGTTCCTTTCAATCATTCTACTTCCTTGATTTGAATCTCAAATCATAGATAGCATCTCCACTGTTCCTTTCAATCGTTCTGCTTCCTTGATTTTTGGGTCTCTTGAAATCAGATAGCATCTCCACTGTTCCTTTCAATCGTTCTACTTCCTTGATTTTGGTGTCTCGAAATCATAGATAGCATCTCCACTGTTCCTTTCAATCGTTCTACTTCCTTGATTTTGGTGTCTCGAAATCATAGATAGCATTCTCTCCAGTTTGGTGTCTCGAAACTGTTCACTTTTCTCCACTGTTCAATCGTTCTACTTCCTTGATTTTGGTGTCTCAGAAATCATAGATAGCATCTCCACTGTTCCTTTCAATCGTTCTACTTCCTTGATTTTGGTGTCTCAGAAATCATGGATAGCATCTCACTGTTCCTTTCAATCGTTCTACTTCCTTGATTTTGGTGTCTCGAAATCATGATAGTATCTCCACTGTTCCTTTCAATCGTTCTACTTCTGATTTTGGTGTCTCGAAATCATAGATAGCATCTCCACTGTTCCTTTCATTCGTTCTACTTCCTTTTTTTGGTGTCTCGAAATCATAGATAGCATCTCCACTGTTCCTTCTAATCGTTCTACTTCCTTGATTTTGGTGTCTCGAAATCATTAGCATCTCCACTGTTCCTTTCAATCGTTTTTCCTTTGATTTTGGTGTCTCGAAATCATAGATACTTATCTCCGCCTTTCAATCGTTCTACTTCCTTTGATTTTTTGTGTCTCATAATAAAGGCATCCCCACTTCGCGTTCCTACTTCCTTGATTTTGGTGTCTTAGAAATCATAGATAGCATCCTCCACTGTTCCTTTCAATCCGTTCTACTTCCTTTTTGATTTTCTCGAAATCATAGATAGCATCCACTGTTCGCTTCTCGTTCTAATCCTTAGTCTCAAGTCATAGATAGCATCTCCGCTGTTCCTTTCAATCGTTCTACTTCCTTGATTTTGGTGTGTCGAAATCATAGATAGCATCTCATCTCCACTGTTCCTTTCAATCGTTCTACTTCCTTGATTTGGTGTCTCGAAATCATAGATAGCATCCCACTGTTCCTTTCAATCGTTCTACTTCCTTGATTTTGGTGTCTCGAAATCATAGATAGCCATCCTTTCCGTTCTACTGATTTTGGTGTCTCGAAATTTAGCATCTCGATCGTTCTTTAATCTTTCTACTTCCTTGATTTTGGTGTCTCGAAATAATAGATAGCATCTCCACTGTTCCTTTCAATCGTTCTACTTCCTTTGATTTTTGGTGTCTCAGAAATAATAGATAGCATCTCCAATGTTCCTTTCTCAATCATTCTGCTTCCTTGATTTTGGTGTCTCGAAATCATAGATAGCATCCACTATTCCTTTCAATCGTTCTACTTCCTTGATTTTGGTGTCTCAGAAATCATAGATAGCATCTCCACTGTTCCTTTCAATCGTTCTACTTCCTTTTGGTTTTGGGTCTCAGAATAAATAGATAGCATCTCCACTGTTTCCTTTCAATCGTTCTACGCTTCCTTGATTTGGTGTCTCAGAATCATAGATCTCCCCACTGTCATTCTCCCTGATTTGGTGTCTCGTTCCTTTCAATCGTTCTACTTCCTTGATTTTGGTGTCTCGAAATAATAGATAGCATCCACCAATTTCCTTTCAGTCATTCTACTTCCTTGATTTTGGTGTCTTGAATCATAGATATCCACTGTTTCCTTTCAATCCGTTTCTACTTCCTTGATTTTGGTGTCTCGAAATCATAGATAGCATCCACTGTTCCTTTAATCGTTCTACTTCCTTGACTTTGGTGTCTCGAAATAATAGATAGCATCTCCACTGTTCTTTCAATCGTTCCTTCCTTGATTTGGTGTCAGAAACGTAGATAGCATCTCCACTGTTCCTTTCAATCGTTCTACTTCCTTGATTTTGGGTCTCGAAATCATAGATAGCATCTCCATATTTCCTTTCAATCGTTCTTCCTTGATTTTTTGGTGTCTCGAAATAATAGATAGCATCTCCATATTTCCTTTTCAATCGTTCTACTTCCTTGATTTTGGTGTCTCGAAATCATAGATAGCATCTCCACTGTTTCCTTTTTCAATCGTTCTACTTCTTGATTTTGGTGTCTCGAAATCCTAGATAGCATCTCCTGCTTTCCTTTCAATCGTTTCTACTTCGCCATTTTGGTGTCTTGAAATCATAGATAAGATCTCATTGTTCCTTTCAATCGTTCTACTTCCCCCTTTGATTTTGGTGTCTTTAAAATCATAGATAGCATCTCCACTGTTCCTTTCAATCGTTCTACTTGCCAGTTTTTGTGTCTCCGAAATCATAGATAGCATCTCCGCTTTTTCCTTTCAATCGTTCTACTTCCTTGATTTTGGTGTCTCAAGAAATCATAGATAGCATCTCCACTGTTTCCTTTTTTGATTTTATCTCGTTCTCCGCTGTTCCTTGATTTTGATTTTGTCTTGAAATCATAGATAGTGACTACGCTGTTCCTTTCAATCATTCTGCTTCCTTGATTTTGGTGTGTCTTGAAATCATAGATAGCATCTCCACTGTTCCTTTCAATCGATTTACTTCCTTGATTTTGGTGTCTTGAAAATAATAGACCAGCATCTCCGCTGTTCCTTTCAATCGTTCTACTTCCTTGATTTTGGTGTCTCGAAACAATAGATAGCATCTCCACTGTTCCTTTCAATCGTTCTACTCCTTGATTTTGGTGTCGAAAACATAGATAGCATCTCCATCGTTCCTTTCAATCCCGTTCTTCCTTGATTTTTTGGTGTCTCGAAATCATAGATAGCATCTCCACTGTTCCTTTCAATCGTTCTGTACTTCCTGATTTTTGGTTTTAATATAGCATCCCTAATTGTGTCTCGATTTGGTGTCTTGAAATCATAGATATAGCATCTCCACTGTTCCTTTCAATCGTTCTACTTCCTTGATTTTCGTGTCTCAAATAATAGATAGCATCTCCTGTTCCTTTCAATCGTTCTACTTCAGATTTTGCATGTCTCGAAATCATAGATAGCATCTCCGCTGTTCCTTTCAATCGTTCTATTTCCTTGATTTTGGTGTCTCAGGTGTCTTATCCACTGTTCCTTTTTAGCATCCTTTACCATTTTTGTTCTCTTTAATAATCGCATCTCCTGTTCCTTCCTTTCTCGATTTTTGGTGTCTCGAAATCATAGATAGCATTCTGCTGTTCCTTTCAATCGTTCTACTTCCTTGATTTTGGTGTCTCAAATCATAGAGATCGCATCTCCGCCCATTTTCCTTGATTTTGGTGTCAATAATGGAGTAGCATCTCCACTTTCAATCTTGATTTTTGGTGTCTCAAAATAATAGATAGCATCTCCCACTGTTCCTTTTAATCGTTTCTGCTTCCTTGATTTTTGGTGTCTCGAAATCATAGATAGCATCTCACTGTTCCTTTCAATGTTCTACTTCCTTGATTTTGGTGTCTCGAAATCTAGATACTTATCTCCACTGTTCCTCAATCTTCTCGCCGCGTTTTGGTGTCCTCGAAATCATAGGTATCCACTATTACTTTCAATCCGTTCTACTTCCAGTTTGCGGTGTCCTCAAAATCACCAGATAGCATCCTCCCTTTCTTCACTTTCGTCGTTCTACTTCCTTGATTTTTTGGTGTCTCGAAATCATAGATATAGCATCTCACTGTTCCTTTCATTCGTTCGCCCTTGATTTTGGTGTCTCAATCATAGATAGCATCTCCACTGGTGTCTCGAATCAGATAGCATCTCCACTGTTCCTTTCAATCGTTCTACTTCCTTGATTTTGGTGTCTCGAAATAATAGATAGCATTCCACTGTTTCCTTCTCTTCAATCGTTCTACTTCCCTTGATTTTGGTGTCTCGAAAATCATAGATAGCATCTCCACTTTTGTTCTCAAAATCCTTAATCTCCACTGTTCATACTTCCTTGATTTTGTGTCTCGAAATAATAGATAGCATCTCCTTCACTGTTCTTTCAATCGTTCTACTTCTGATTTGGGTGTCTTGAAATCATAGATAGCATCTCCACTGTCTTTTCAATCGTTCTACTTCCTTGATTTTTGGTGTCTTGAAATCATGATATAGCATCTCCAATTTCTACTTCCTTTCTCAGTAATCGTTCTCACTGTTCCTTTGATTTTAAAGATTTTGGTAATCATAGATAGCATCTCCACTGTTCCTTTCAATCGTTTCTACTTCCTTGATTTTGTAACTTGAAATCATAGATCCTTTCATCTCCTTGATTTTTGGTGTCTCAAAATTTGATCAATCGTTCTACTTCCTTGATTTTTGGTGTCTTGAAATCAGATAGCATCTCTAATTCTTTCTAATCGTTCTACTTCCTTGATTTTGGTGTCTCAATCATAGATAGTACCCACTGTTCTTTCAATCGTTCTACTTCCCTTGATTTTGGTGTCTCGAAAATCATAGATAGCATCTCCCACTGTTCCTTTCTAATCGTTCTGTACTCTTGATTTTGGTGTCTCGAAACTGTTAGATAGCATCTCCACCGTTCCTTTCAATCGTTTCTACTCTTTGATTTTGGTGTCTCGAAATAATCCGATAGCCTCCCTGTTCCTTTTAATCGTTTCTACTTCCTTGATTTTGGTGTCTTGAAATCATAGATAGCATCTCCACTGTTCCTTTCAATCGTTCTACTTCTTGATTTTTGGTGTCTCAAAATAATAGATAGCATCTCCTGTTCCTTTCAATCATTACCTTCCTTGATTTTGGTGTCTGAAATAATAGATAGCATCTCACTGTTCCTTTCAATCGTTCTACTTACTTGATTTTTGGTGTCTCGAAATCATAGATGATAGCATCTCCACTGTTCCTTTCAATCGTTCACTTCTTTTTGCAATCGATAGCATCTCCACTAATCGTTCTATTTCCTTGATTTTGGTGTCTTTGAAATCATAGATAGCATTCTGTTCCTTTTCGTCTTGAATCGTAGCATCTCCACTTCCTTGATTTCCTTGATTTTGGTGTCTTCGAAATAATAGATAGCATCTCCGCTGTTCCTTCAATCGTTCTACTTCCTTTGATTTTGGTGTCTCGAAATCATAGATAGCATCTCCACTGTTCCTTTTCAATCGTTCTACTTCCTTGATTTTGGTGTCTCGAAATCATAGATAGCATCTCCACTGTTCCTTTCAATCGTTCTACTTCCTTGATTTTGGTGTCTCTGAAATAGATAGCATCTCCACTGTTCCTTTCAATCGTTCTACTTCCTTGATTTTGGTGCCGTGTCACAATAGATATCTCCACTGTTCCTTTCAATCGTTCTACTTCCTTGATTTTGGTGTCTCGAAATAATAGATAGCATCTCCACTGTTCCTTTCAATCGTTCTACTTCCTTGATTTTGGTGTCTCTGAAATAATAGATAGCATTCCACTGTTCCTTTCAATCGTTCTACTTCTTGATTTTGGTGTCTCGAAATCATAGATAGCATCTCCACTGTTCCTTTCAATCGTTCTACTTCCTTGATTTTGGTGTCTCGAAATCATTAGCATCTCCACTGTTCCTTCAATCGTTCTACTTTTTTTTGGTGTCTTGAAATCATAGATAGCATCTCCACTGTTCCTTTCAATCGTTCTACTTCCTTGATTTTGGTGTCTCGAAATCATAGATAGCATCTCCACTGTTCAATCGTTCTACTTCCTTGATTTTTGGTCCTGAAATCATAGATAGCATCTCCACTGTTCCTTTCAATCGTTCTACTTCCTTTTTGATTTTGGTGTCTCTCGAAATCATAGATAGCATCTCCACTGTTCCTTCAATCGTTCTACTTCAAATCGTTCTCCACTGTTTTTCAATCGTGATTTTGCGTCTCAAATAATAGATAGCATCTCCACTGTTCCTTTCAATCGTTCTACTTCCTTGATTTTGGTGTCTCGAAATCATAGATAGCATCTCCACTGTTCCTTTCAATCGTTCTACTTCCTTGATTTTGGTGTCTCGAAATCATAGATAGCATCTCCGCTGTTCCTTTCAATCGTTCTACTTCCTTGATTTTGGTGTGTCCGAAATCATAGATAGCATCTCCACTGTTCCTTTCATTCGTTCTACTTCCTGATTTTTTGGTGTCCTCGAAATCATAGATAGCATCTCCACTGTTCCTTTTCAATCGTTCTACTTCCTTGATTTTGGTGTCCTGAAATCATAGATAGCATCTCCACTGTTCCTTTCAATCGTTCTACTTTGATTTTGGCAATCATAGATAGCATCTCCACTGTTCCTTTCAATCGTTCTACTTTGATTTTGGTGTCTCGGGAAATCATAGATAGCATCTCCACTGTTCCTTTCAATCGTTCTACTTCCTTGATTTTGGTGTCTCGAAATCATAGATAGCATCTCCACTGTTCCTTTCAATCGTTCTACTTCCTTGATTTTGCGTCTCGAAATAGATAGATCTCCGCTTTCCTTTCAATCGTTCTCCTTGATTTGGTGTCCGAAATAATAGATAGCATCTCCACTGTTCCTTTCAATCGTTCTACTTCCTTTTGATTTTGGTGTCTCGAAATCATAGATAGCATCTCCACTGTTCCTTTTCAATCGTTCTACTTCCTTGATTTTGGTGTCTCGAAATCATAGATAGCATCTCCACTGTTCCTTTCAATCGTTCTACTTCCTTTGATTTTGTGTCTGAAATCATAGATAGCATCTCCACTGTTCCTTTCAATCGTTCTACTTCCTGATTTTGGTGTCTCAAATCATAGCAGCATCTCCACTGTTCCTTTCTTTCAATCGTTCTATTTTGATTTGGTGTCTCGAATCTACCCACTTCCTTGATTTTGGTTTTGTCTCAAATCATAGATAGCATCTCCACTGTTCCTTTCAATCGTTCTACTTCCTTGATTTTGGTGTCTCGAAATCATAGATAGCCACATCTCCGTTCTACTGTTTTGTGTTTCGTTTTCTCCACTTCCTTGATTTTGGTGTCTCGAAATCATAGATAGTATCTCCACTGTTCCTTTCAATCGTTCTACTTCCTTGATTTTTGGTGTCTCGAAATCATAGATAGCATCTCCACTGTTCCTTTCAATCGTTCTTACTTCCTTTGATTTTGGTGTCTCAAAATAATAGATAGTATCTCCACTGTTCTTCAATCGTTCTACTTCCTTTGATTTTTTGTGTCTCGAAATCATAGATAGCATCTCCACTTTCCTTTCAATCGTTCTACTTCCTGATTTTGGTGTTCGAAAATAATAGATAGCATCTCCACTGTTCCTTCATGATCTAATCGTTCCTATTTCTTCCTTGATTTTGGTGTCTTGGGAAATCATAGATAGCATCTCCTATTTCCTGTTCCTTTTGATTTTTGTTGTCTTGAATCGTTCTACTTCCTTGATTTTGGTGTCTCGAAACTCTCCGCTGTGCCTTTCATAGATAGCATCCCAACTGTTCCTTTCAATCGTTCTACTTCCTTGATTTTGGTGTCTCGAAAATAATAGATAGCATTTCTCCACTTCGTTTTGGTTTCAATCGTTCCACCTAATCGTTTCCTTGATTTTTGGTGTCTCTGGAAATGGCATCCACTGTTCTTTCAATCGTTCTGCACTGTTTTGGTGTCTCGAATCGGTTCCTTTCAATCGTTCTACTTGATTTTGGTGTCTCGAAATAATAGATAGCATCTCCACTGTTCCTTCAATCACGTTCTACTTCCTTTGATTTTGTGTCTCGAAATCATAGATAGCATCTCCACTGTTTCTTTCAATCGTTCTACTTCCTTGATTTTTGGTGTCTCGAAATCATAGATAGCATCTCCACTGTCAATTTCCTTTCAATCGTTCTGCTTCCTTGATTTTGGTGTCTCGGAAATCACATAGATAGCATCTCCACTGTTCCTTTCAATCGTTCTACTTCCTTGATTTTGGTGTCTCGAAACTCAGATATGCTAGCATCTCCACTGTTTTCATTCTTTCATTTGGTGTCTCGAACTCGTTTCCACTGCTAATCGCTCCCATCTTTTGATTTTTGGTTGTCTCGAAATCATAGATAGCATCTCTCACTGTTCCTTTCAATCGTTTTACCTTCCTGTGATTTTTGGTGTCTCTGAAATCATAGATAGCATCCCACTGTCCTTTTCTCAATCGTCTCTCACTTCCTTGATTTTGGTGTCTTGAACAATAGATAAGATCCACTGTCTCCTTTTCTTCCTTAATCGTTCACTTCCTGATTTTGGTGTCTCGAAATCATAGATAGCATCTCCACTGTTCCTTTCTTCAATCTGTTCTACTTCCTTGATTTTGGTGTCTCGAAATCATAGATAGCATCTCCGCTGTTCTTTCTTAATCGTTCTACTTCTTGATTTTTGGTGTCTCTGAATAATAGATAGCATCTCCACTGTCTTTTCAATCACCCTAATTTCCTTTGATTTTGCGTCTCGAAATAATAGATAGCATTCCACTGTTCCCTTCTTCAATCGTTCTACTTCCCTTGATTTGGGTGTCTGAAATCATAGATAGCATCTCCACTTCGTTCCTTTCCAATCGTTCTACTTCCTTGATTTTGGTGTCTCAGTTAATAGATAGCATCTCCACTGTCTTTCAATCGTTCTACTTTGATTTTGTGTCTTGAAACTGTTCCTTTCAATCGTTCTACTTCCTTGATTTTGGTGTCTTTGAAATCATAGATAGCATTCCACTGTTCCTTTCAATCGTTCTACTTCCTTGATTTTGGTGTCTCGAAATCATAGATAGCATCTCCACTGTTCCTTTCTCAATCGTTCTACTTCCTTGATTTTGGTGTCTCGAAATAATAGATAGCATCTCCACTGTTCCTTTCAATCGTTCTACTTCCTTGATTTTGGTGTCTCGAAATCATAGATAGCATCTCCACTGTTCCTTTCAATCGTTCTACTTCCTTGATTTTGGTGTCTTTGAAATCATAGATATAGCATCTCCACTGTTCCTTTCAATCGTTCTACTTCCTTGATTTTGGTGTCTTGAAATCATAGATAGCATCTCCACTGTTCCTTTCAATCGTTCTACTTCCTTGATTTTGGTGTCTCGAAATCATAGATAGCATCTCCACTGTTCCTTTCAATCGTTCTACTTCCTTGATTTTGGTGTCTCAAATCATAGATAGCATCTCCACTGTTCCTTTCAATCGTTCTACTTCCTTGATTTTGGTGTCTCGAAATCATAGATAGCATAGACTAGCCTTTCAATCCACTTTGCCTTGATTTTGGTGTCCAATTGTCTTTTCAATCGTTCTATCCTTGATTTTGTGTCTTGAAATCATAGATAGCATCTCCACTGTTCCTTTCAATCGTTCTACTTCCTTGATTTTGGTGTCTCGAAATCATAGATAGCATCTCCACTGTTCATAGATAGCATTTCAATCGTTCTACTTCCTTGATTTTGGTGTCTCGAAATAATAGATAGCATCTCCACTGTTCCTTTCAATCGTTCTACTTCCTTGATTTTGTGTCTCTGAAATCATAGATAGCATCTCCACTGTTCCTTTCAATCGTTCTACTTCCTTGATTTTGGTGTCTCGAAATCATAGATAGTATCTCCACTGTTCCTTTCAATCGTTCTACTTCCTTGATTTTGGTGTCTCGAAATCATAGATAGCATCTCCACTGTTCCTTTCAATCGTTCTACTTCCTTGATTTTGGTGTCTCGAAATAATAGATAGCATCTCCACTGTTCCTTTCAATCGTTCTACTTCCTTGATTTTGGTGTCTTGAAATCATAGATAGCATCTCCACTGTTCCTTTCAATCGTTCTACTTCCTTGATTTTGGTGTCTCGAAATCATAGATAGCATCTCCACTGTTCCTTTCAATTTTGTGTCTCTACTTCCTTTCCTTTCAATCGTTCTATTTTGATTTTGGTGTCTCGAAATCATAGATAGCATCTCCACCTTTCAATCGTTCCTTCCTCAAATCGTTCTACTGTTCCTTGATTTTGGTGTCTCGAAATCATAGATATAGCATCTCCACTGTTCCTTTCAATCGTTCTACTTCCTTGATTTTGGTGTCTCGAAATCATAGATAGCATCTCCACTGTCGTTAATCGTTCTCTCTACTTCCTTGATTTTGGTGTCTCGAAATCATAGATAGCATCTCCACTGTTCCTTTCAATCGTTCTACTTCCTTTGATTTTGGTGTCTCGAAATCATAGAAATCCACTGTTCCTTTCAATCGTTCTATTCCTTGATTTTGCTCGAAATCATCTCCACTGTTCCTTTCAATCGTTCTACTTCCTTGATTTTGGTGTTCTTTTGAAATCAAATAGATAGCATCTCCACTGTTCCATTCAATCGTTCTACTTCCTTGATTTTGGTGTCTCGAAATCATAGATAGCATCTCCACTGTTCCTTTCAATCGTTCTACTTCCTTGATTTTGGTGTCTCATCATAGATAGCATCTCCTTTCAATCGTTCTACTTCCTTGATTTTTGGTGTCTTCATAGATAGCATCTCCACTGTTCCTTTCAATCGTTCTACTTCCTTGATTTTGGTGTCTCGAAATCATAGATAGCATCTCCACTGTTCCTTTCAATCGTTCTCCATTTTGGTTCTCAGAAATCATAGATAGCATCTCCACTGTTCTTTCAATCGTTCTACTTGATTTTGGTGTCTCGAAATCATAGATAGCATCTCCACTGTTCCTTTCAATCGTTCTACTTCCTTGATTTTGGTGTCTCGAAATCATAGATAGCATCTCCACTGTTCCTTTCAATCGTTCTACTTCCTTGATTTTGGTGTCTCGAAATCATAGATAGCATCTCCACTGTTTCCTTTCAATCGTTCTACTTCCTTGATTTTTGGTGTCTCTCGGAAATCATAGATAGCATCTCCACTGTTCCTTTTCAATCGTTCTACTTCCTTGATTTTGGTGTCTCGAAATAATAGATAGCATCTCCACTGTTCCTTCAATCGTTCTACTTCCTTGATTTTGGTGTCTCCAAATCATAGATAGCATCTCCACTGTTCCTTTCAATCGTTCTCCACTGTTCCTTTCAGACTTCCTTTGATTTTGGTGTCTCGAAATCATAGATAGCATCTCCACTGTTCCTTTCAATCGTTCTACTTCCTTGATTTTGGTGTCTCGAAATCATAGATACTGCAATCGTCTACTTCCTTGATTTTGGTGTCTCGAAAATTCATCTTTTCAATCGTTCTACTTCCTTGATTTTTGGTGTCTCGAAATCATAGATAGCATCTCCACTGTTCCTTTCAATCGTTCTACTTCCTTTGATTTTGGTGTCTCGAAATCATAGATAGCATCTCCACTGTTCCTTTCAATCGTTCGTTCCTTTGATTTTGGTGTCTCATAGATAGCATTCCACTGTTCCTTTCAATCGTTCTACTTCCTTGATTTTTGGTGTCTCGAAATCATAGATAGCATCTCCACTGTTCCTTTCAATCGTTCTACTTCCTGATTTTGGTGTCTCGAAATCATAGATAGCATCTCCACTGTTCCTTTCAATCGTTCTACTTCCTTGATTTTGGTGTCTCGAAATCATAGATAGCATCTCCACTGTTCCTTCAATCGTTCTACTTCCTTGATTTTTGTGTCTCGAAATCATAGATAGCATCTCCACTGTTCCTTTTCAATGTTCTACTTCCTTGATTTTGGTGAAATCATAGATAGCATCTCCACTGTTCCTTTCAATCGTTCTACTTCCTGATTTTGGTGTCTCGAAATAATAGATAGCATCTCCACTGTTCCTTTCAATCGTTCTACTTCCTTGATTTTGGTGTCTTTAGCATCTCCACTGTTCCTTTCAATCGTTCTACTTCCTTGATTTTGGTGTCTGGAACAATAGATAGCATCATAGTTCCTTTCATAGCAAATCATAGATATATCTCCACTGTTCCTTTCAATCGTTCTACTTCCTTGATTTTGGTGTCTCCACTGAAATAATAGATAGCATCTCCACTGTTCCTTTCAATCGTTCTACTTCCTTGATTTTGGTGTCCGAAATCATAGATAGCATCTCCACTGTTCCTTTCAATCGTTCTACTTCCTTGATTTTGGTGTCTCGAAATCATAGATAGCATCTCCACTGTTCCTTTCAATCGTTCCTTTTGATTTTTGGTGTCTCGAAATCATAGATAGCATCTCCACTGTTCCTTTCAATCGTTCTACTTCCTTGATTTTGGTGTCTCGAAATCATAGATAGCATCTCCACTGTTCCTTTCAATCGTTCTACTTCCTTGATTTTTCTCGAAATCATAGATGTCTCCACTGTTCCTTTTCTTAATCGTTTTTACAATTTTGGTGTCCGAAATCATAGATAGCATCTCCACTGTTCCTTTCAATCGTTAGATAGCATCTCCACTTCCTTCCTTTCAATCGTTCTACTTCCTTGATTTTGGTGTCTGAAATCATAGATAGCATCTCCACTGTTCCTTTCAATCGTTCTACTTCTTGATTTTGGTGTCTCGAAATCATAGATAGCATCTCCGCTGTTCCTTTCAATCGTTCTACTTCCTTGATTTTTGTGTCTCGAAATCATAGATAGCATCTCCACTGTCTTTCTAATCGTTCTACTTCCTTTTGATTTTGGTGTCTCCGAAATCATAGATAGCATCTCCACTGTTCCTTTTAATCGTTCAATCGTTCATTGTTCCTTGTTCTATTTTTGATTTTGGTGTCTCGAAATCATAGATAGCATCCCTTCAATCGTTCACTTTGATTTTGTTCTTTTCAATCGATTCTCCACTGTTCCTTTCAATCGTTCTATTTTTTTGGTGTCTCGAAATCATAGATAGCATCTCCACTGTTCCTTTCAATCGTTCTACTTTGATTTTGTGTCTCGAAATCATAGATAGCATCTCCACTGTTCCTTTCAATCGTTCTACTTCCTTGATTTTGGTGTCTTGAAATCATAGATAGCATCTCCACTGTTCCTTTCAATCGTTCTACTTCCTTGATTTTGGTGTCTCGAAATCATAGATAGCATCTCCACTGTTCCTTTCAATCGTTCTACTTCTTGATTTGGTGTCTCGAAATAATAGATAGCATTTCAATCGTTCTACTTCCTTGATTTTTGGTGTCTTAAATCATAGATAGCATCTCCACTGTTTCCTTCAATCGTTCTAATTTTGGTGTCTGAAATCATAGATAGCATCTCCACTGTTCCTTTCAAACAATCGTTCTACTGTCCTTGATTTTGGTGTCTCGAAATAATAGATAGCATCGTCCACTGTTCCTTTCAATCGTTCCACTTCCTTGATTTTGGTGTCTCGAAATCATAGATAGCATCTCCACTGTTCCTTTCAAATGTTTCTCCGTCTTTTCAATCGTTTCTTGATTTTTGGTGTCTCGAAATCATAGATAGCATCTCCACTGTTCCTTTCAATCGTTCTACTTCCTTGATTTTGGTGTCTTGAAATCATAGATAGCTCCACTCCTTTTCAATCGTTCTACTTCCTTTGATTTTGGGTGTCTCGGAAATCATAGATATATCTCCACTGTTCCTTTCAATCGTTCTACTTCCTGATTTTGGTGTCTCAAAATCATAGATAGCATTCCACTGTTCCTTTCAATCGTTCTACTTCCTTTGGTGTCTCGAAACTAATAGATAGCATCTCCACTTCGTTCCTTTCAATCGTTCTACTTCCTTGATTTTTGGTGTCTCTGAAATAATAGATAGCATCTCCACGGTTCCTTTCTAATCGTTCTACTTCTTGATTTTGGTGTCTCGAAATCATAGGATAGCATTCCACTGTTCCTTCAATCGTTCTACTTCCTTTGATTTTGGTTTTGTCTCGAAATAACAGATAGCATCTCCACTTCAATCGTTCCTTTTGATTTTGGTGTCAATCATAGATAGCATCTAATCGTTCCTTTCAACTGCTCCCACTTCCTTGATTTTGGTGTCTTGAAATCATAGATAGCATCTCCACCGTTCTTTCAATCGTTCTACTTCCTTGATTTTTGTCTCGAAATCATAGATAGTTCATTTCAATCCGCTTCCTGTTTTGGTCTTTCATAGATAATCGTTCTAATCGTTCTACTTGATTTTGGTGTCTCGAAATCATAGATAGCATCTCCACTGTTCCTTTCAATCGTTCTACTTCCTTGATTTTGTGTCTTAAATAATAGATAGCATCTCCACTGTTCCTTTCAATCGTTCTACTTCCTTGATTTTGGTGTCTCGAAATCATAGCATCTCCACTGTTCCTTTCAATCGTTCTACTTCCCTTGATTTTGGTGTCTCGAAATCATAGATAAGCATCTCCACTGTTCCTTTCAATCGTTCTACTCCTTGATTTGGTGTCTCGAAAAATAGATAGCATTCCACTGTTCCTTTCAATCGTTCTACCTTGATTTGGGTGTCTTGAAATCATAGATAGCATCCCACTGTCTCTTTCAATCGTTCTACTTTCTTGATTTTGGTGTCTCGAAATCATAGATAGCATCTCCACTGTTCCTTTCAATCGTTCTACTTCCTTGATTTTGGTGTCTCAAGAAATTAGATAGCATCTCCACTGTTCCTTTCAATCGTTCTAGCATGTCTTCACATCTCCACTGAATCGTTCTTCCTTGATTTTTTGGTGTCTCAGAAATCATAGCCAGCATCTCCTGTTCCTTTCAATCGTCTCTAAATTTTGGTGTCTCAGGAAATAATAGATAGCATCTCCACTGTTCCTTTCAATCGTTCTACTTCCTTGATTTTGGTGTCTCGAAATCATAGATAGCATCTCCACTGTTCCTTTCAATCGTTCTATCACCTTGATTTTGGTGTCTCGAAATCATGATTTCCACTGGTCCTCCGTTCTACTTCCTTGATTTTGGTAAAAGATAGCATCTCCACTGTTCCTTTCAATCGTTCTACTTCCTTGATTTTGGTGTCTCCAAAAGGAAATAATAGATAGCATCTCCACCGTTCTACTTCGATTTTGGTGTCCTTTCAATCGTTCTACTTCCTTGATTTTGGTGTCTTAAACCGTAGATAGCATCTCCGCACCTTTCAATCGTTCTACTTCCTTGATTTTGGTGTCTCGAAATAATAGATAGCATCTCCACTGTTCCTTTCAATCGTTCCCTTTGATTTTGTGTTCGAAATCATAGATAGTACTCTCCGCTGTTCTTTCAATCGTTCTACTTTTGATTTTGGTGTCTCAAAATCATAGATAGCATCTCCACTGTTCCTTTCAATCGTTCTACTTCCTTGATTTTGGTGTCTCGAAATAATAGATAGCATCTCCATGTCTTCTTCTAATCAGTTCTACTCCTTGATTTTTGGGTGTCTCAAATCATAGATAGCATCTCCACTGTTCCTTTCAATCGTTCTACTTCTTTTGATTTTGGTGTGTCTCGAAAATCATAGATAGCATTCCACTGTTCCTTTCAATCGTTCTTACTTCCTTGATTTTGGTGTTTCGAAATAATAGATAGCATCTCCACTGTTCCTTTTCAATCGTTCTGCTTCCTCGATTTTGGTGTCTCCAGATGTAGCATCTCCACTGTTCCTTTCAATCGTTCTACTTCCTTTTGATTTTGGTGTCTCAGAATCATAGATAGCATTCCACTGTTCCCTTTCAATCGTTCTTCCTTGATTTTGCGTTCTGAAATCATAGATAGCATCCTCACTGTTCCTTTAATCGTTCTTCTTCCAGTTTTTGGTGTCTCAATAATAGATAGCATCCCCACTGTTCCTTTCAATCGTCTTCTACTTCCTGATTTTTGGTGTCTTGAAATCAGACAGCATCTCCACCGTTCCTTTCAAACGTTCTACTTCCTTGATTTTGGTGTCCTCCAATCATAGATAGCATCTCCACAGTTCCTTTCAATCGTTCTACTTCCTTGATTTTGGTGTCTCGAAATCATAGATAGCATCTCCACTGTTCCTTTCAATCGTTCTTCCTTGATTTTTTTAGTCTCGAAATAATAGATAGCATCTCCTGTTCCTTTCTAATCGTTCTACTTCCTTGATTTTTGGTGTCTCCCAATCATAGATAGCATCTCCGCTGTTCCTTTTCAATCGTTCTACTTCCTGATTTTGGTATCTCGAAATCATAGATCGCATCTCCGCTGTTCCTTTCAATCGTTCTACTTCCTTGATTTTGGTGTCTCGAAATCATAGATAGCATCTTTCCGTTCTACTTCCTTGTTTGGTGTCTCAGAAATAATGAGTAGCATCTCCACTGTTCCTTTTCCAATCGTTCTTTGCCAATTTTTTTGGTGTCTCGAATCATAGATAGCATCTCCACTGTTCCTTTCAATCCCGATTTTCTACTTCCTTGATTTTGGTGTCTCAAGAAATCATAGAATAGCATCTCCACTGTTCTTTCAATCGACTTCCTTGATTTTGGTGTCAAATCATAGATAGCATCTCCACTGTTCCTTTCAATCGTTCTACTTCCTTGATTTTGGTGTCTCGAAATCATAGATAACATCTTGTTCCTTTCAATCGTTCTACTTCCTTGATTTTGGTGTCTCCACTTTTCCTTCCCCTTTTGTTTTTTGTAACTTGAATCTAACATCTCCCTTTCAATCCAAGTTCCTTTAGTTCCTTTTTCGTTCTACTTCCTTGATTTTGGTGTCTCGAAATCATAGATAGCATCTCCACTGTTCCTTTCAATCGTTCTACTTCCTTGATTTTGGTGTCTTGAAATCATAGATAGCATCTCCACTGTTCCTTTCTTCAATCGTTCTACTTCCTTGATTTTGGTGTCTCGAAATAATAGATAGCATCTCCACTGTTCCTTTCAATCGTTCTACTTCCTTGATTTTGGTGTCTCAATCATAGATAGCATCTCCACTGTTCCTTTCAATCGTTCTACTTCCTTGATTTTGGTGTCCGAAATCATAGATAGCATCTCCACTGTTCCTTTCAATCGTTCTACTTCCTTGATTTGGTGTCTCGAAAATAATAGATAGCATCTCACTGTTCCTTTCAATCGTTCTACTTCCTTGATTTTGGTGTCTCGAAAACTCATAGATAGCATCCCACTGTTCCTTTCAATCGTTCTACTTCCTTGATTTTGGTGTCTCGAAATAATAGATAGCATCCACTGTTCCTTTCAATCGTTCTACTTCCTTGATTTTTGGTGTCTTGAAATCATAGATAGCATCTCCACTGTTCCTTTTCAATCGTTCTACTTCCTTGATTTGATTTCTCGAAATCATAGATCTCTCCGCTGTTCCTTTCAATCGTTCTAAATCATAGGTGTCTCGCAATCTCTCAGCATCTCCACTTTTCCTTTCAATCGTTCTTCCTTGATTTTGGTGTCAGAAACTGATAGATAGCATCTCACTGTTTTGGTTCTCGAAATCATATAGCATCTCACTGTTCCTTTCAATCGTTCCTGATTTTTTTGGTGTCTCGAAATAATAGATAGCATCTCCACTGTTCCTTTCAATCGTTCTACTTCCTTGATTTTTGGTGTCTTGAAATCATAGATAGCATCTCCACTCCACTAAGTTCCTTTCCAATCGTTCTACTTCAGCTTTGATTTTGGTCTCTCGGAAATCATAGATAGCATCTCCGCTGTTCCTTTCAATCGTTCTACTTCGCTTGATTTTTGGTGTCTTGGAAATCATAGATAGCATCTCCACTGTTCTTTCAATCGTTCTACTTCCTTGATTTTGGTGTCTTAAAATCATAGATAGCATCTCCACTGTTCTTTCAATCGTTCTACTTCCTTGATTTTGGTGTCTCGAAATCATAGATAGCATCTCCACTGTTCGCTTTCAATCGTTCTACTTCCTTTTGATTTTGGTGTCTCTGAAATCATAGATAGCATCTCCACTGTTCCTTTCAATCGTTCTACTTCCTTGATTTTGCGTCTCAAAATAATAGATAGCATCTCCGCTGTTCCTTTCAATCGTTCTACTTCCTTGATTTTGGTGTCTCGAAATAATAGATAGCATCTCCACTGTTCCTTTCAATCGTTCTACTTCCTTGATTTTGGTGTCTCGAAATCATAGATAGCATCTCCGCTGTTCCTTTCAATCGTTCTACTTCCTTGATTTTGGTGTCTCGAAATCATAGATATCTCCACTGTTCCTTTCAATCGTTCTACTTCCTTGATTTTGGTGTCTCATAGATAGCATCTCCACTGTTCCTTTCAATCGTTCTACTTCCTTGATTTTGGTGTCTCAGATAGCATCTCCACTGTTCCTTTCAATCGTTCTACTTCCTTGATTTTGGTGTCTCGAAATAATAGATAGCATCTCCACTGTTCCTTTCAATCGTTCTACTTCCTTGATTTTGGTGTCTCAAAATCATAGATAGCATCTCCACTGTTCCTTTCAATCGTTCTACTTCCTTGATTTTGGTGTCTCGAAATCATAGATAGCATCTCCACTGTTCCTTTCAATCGTTCTACTTCCTTGATTTTGGTGTCTCGAAATCATAGATAGCATCTCCACTGTTCCTTTCAATCGTTCTACTTCCTTGATTTTGGTGTCTCGAAATCATAGATAGCACATCTCCACTGTTCCTTTCAATCGTTTTTCCTTGATTTTGGTGTCTCGAAATCATAGATAGCATCTCCACTGTTCCCTTTCAATCGTTCTACTTCCTTGATTTTGGTGTCTCGAAATAATAGATAGCATCTCCACTGTTCCTTTCAATCGTTCTACTTCCTTGATTTTGGTGTCTCGAAATAATAGATAGCATCTCCACTGTTCCTTTCAATCGTTCTACTTCCTTTGATTTTGGTGTCTCGAAATCATAGATAGCATCTCCATATTTCCTTTCAATCGTTCTACTTCCTTGATTTTGGTGTCTCGAAATCATAGATAGCATCTCCACTGTTCCTTTTCAATGTTCTACTTCCTTGATTTTGGTTTTCTCGAAATCATAGATAGCATCTCCACTGTTCTTCTACTTCCTTGATTTTGGTGTCTCAAAATCAAGATAGCATCTCCACTGTTCCTTTCAATCGTTCTCACTGTTCCTTTTGGTGTCTCGAAATCGTTCTCCACTTCCTTTCAATCGTTCTACTTCCTTGATTTTGGTGTCTCGAAATCATAGATAGCATCTCCACTGTTCCTTTCAATCGTTTCTACTTCCTTGATTTTGGTGTCTCGAAATAATAGATAGCATCTCCACTGTTCCTTTCAATCGTTCTACTTCCCTTGATTTTGTGTCTCGAAATCATAGATAGCATCTCCACTGTTCCTTTCAATCGTTCTACTTCCTTGATTTTGTGTCTCGAAATCATAGATAGCATCTCCACTGTTCCTTTCAATCGTTCTTCCTTGATTTTGGTGTCTCGAAATCATAGATAGCATCTCCACTGTTCCTTTCAATCGTTCTACTTCCTTGATTTTGGTGTCTCGAAATCATAGATAGCATCTCCACTGTTCCTTTCAATCGTTCTACTTCCCTTGATTTTGGTGTCTCAGAAATCATAGATAGCATCCACTGTTCCTTTCAATCGTTCTACTTCCTTGATTTTTGGTGTCTCGAAATCATAGATAGCATCTCCACTGTTCCTTTCAATCGTTCTACTTCCTTGATTTTGGTGTCTCGAAATCATAGATAGCATCTCCACTGTTCCTTTCAATCGTTCTACTTCCTTGATTTTGGTGTCTCAAATCATAGATAGCATCTCCACTGTTCCTTTCAATCGTTCTACTTCTTGATTTTGGTGTCTCGAAATCATAGATAGCATCTCCACTGTTCCTTTCAATCGTTCTACTTCCTTGATTTTGGTGTCTCATAAATCATAGATAGCATCTCCACTGTTCCTTTCAATCGTTCTACTTCCTTGATTTTGGTGTCTCGAAATCATAGATAGCATCTCCACTGTTCCTTTCAATCGTTCTACTTCCTTGATTTTGGTGTCTCGAAATCATAGATAGCATCTCCCTGTTCCTTTCAATCGTTCTACTTCCTTGATTTTGGTGTCTCGAAATCATAGATAGCATCTCCACTGTTCCTTTCAATCGTTCTACTTCCTTGATTTTGTCTCGAAATCATAGATAGCATCTCCACTGTTCCTTTCAATCGTTCTACTTCCTTGATTTTGGTGTCTCGAAATCATAGATAGATCTCCATCGTTCCTTTCAGCGTTCTATTCCTCTCGAAATCATAGATTCTCCACTGTTCCTTCAATCGTTCTACTTCCTTGATTTTGGTGTCTCGAAATCATAGATAGCATCTCCTGTTCCTTTCAATCGTTCTACTTCCTTGATTTGGTGTCTCGAAATCATAGATAGCATCTCCACTGTTCCTTTCAATCGTTCTACTTCCTTGATTTTGGTGTCTCAGAAAATCATAGATAGCATCTCCACTGTTCCTTTCAATCGTTCTACTTCCTTGATTTTGGTGTCTCGAAATCATAGATAGCATCTCCACTGTTCCTTTCAATCGTTCTACTTCCTTGATTTTGGTGTCTCGAAATCATAGATAGCATCTCCATTGTTCCTTTCAATCGTTCTACTTCCTTGATTTTGGTGTCTCGAAATCATAGATAGCATCTCCACTGTTCCTTTCAATCGTTCTACTTCCTTGATTTTGGTGTCTCGAAATAATAGATCCACTGTTCCCTTTCAAGCATCTCCATCATAGATAGCATTTCCTTTCAATCGTTCTACTTCCTTGATTTTTGGTGTCTCTTGAAATCATAGATAGCATCCTCCACTGTTTTCCTTTCAATCGTTCTACTTCCTTGATTTTGGTGTCTCGAAATCATAGATAGCATCTCCACTGTTCCTTTCAATCGTTCTACTTCCTTGATTTTGGTGTCTCGAAATCATAGATAGCATCTCCACTGTTCCTTTCAATCGTTCTTTCCTTGATTTTGGTGTCTCGAAATAATGCATCTCCACTGTTCCTTTCAATCGTTCTACTTCCTTGATTTTGGTGTCTTGAAATCATAGATAGCATCTCCACTGTTCCTTTCAATCGTTCTACTTCCTTGATTTTGGTGTCTCGAAATCATAGATAGCATCTCCACTGTTCCTTTCAATCGTTCTACTTCCTTGATTTTGGTGTCTCGAAATCATAGATAGCATCTCCACTGTTTCCTTTCAATCGTTCTACTTCCTTGATTTTGGTGTCTCGAAATCATAGATAGCATCCACTGTTCCTTTCAATCGTTCTACTTCCTTGATTTTGGTGTCTCGAAATAATAGATAGCATCTCCACTTTCCTTTCAATCGTTCTACTTCCTTGATTTTGGTGTCTCAGAAATCATAGATAGCATCTCCACTGTTCCTTTCAATCGTTCTACTTCCTTGATTTTGGTGTCTCGAATCATAGATAGCATCTCCACTGTTCCTTTCAATCGTTCTACTTCCTTGATTTCCACTGTTCCTTTCTTTGGTGTCTCGAAATCATGATATATCTCCACTGTTCCTTTCAATCGTTTGATTTTGGTGTCTCGAAATCGATAGCATACTGCATCTCCTTCCTTGATTTTGTTCCATAGATAGCATCCACTGTTCCTTTCAATCGTTCTACTTCCTTGATTTTGGTGTCTCAATCATAGATAGCATCTCACTGTTCCTTTCAATCGTTCTACTTCCTTGATTTTGGTTTCGAAATCATAGATAGCATCTCCACTTTCCTTTCAATTTTCTACTTCTTAGTTTTGGTGTCTCGAAATCATAGATAGCATCTCCACTGTTCCTTTCATCGTTCTACTTCCTTGATTTTGGTGTCTCCTGTTAGATCTCCACTGTTCCTTTTCAATCGTTTCTTCCTTGATTTTGGTGTCTCGAAATAATAGCATCCTGTTCCTCGTTCAGTTCATCTCACTGTTCCTTTCAATCGTTCCCCTTGATTTTGGTGTCTCGAAATTAGATGCTTATCTCCACTGTTCCTTTCAATCGTTCTACTTCCTTGATTTTGTGTCTCGTCATCGAAAATCGTTCTATAGATTTTGGTGTCTCGAATCATAGATCTCCACTGTTCCTTTCAATCGTTCTACTTCCTTGATTTTGGTGTCTCGAAATCATAGATAGCATCTCCACTGTTCCTTTCCAATCGTTCTACTTCCTTGATTTTGGTGTCTCGAAATCATAGATAGCATCTCCACTGTTCCTTTCAATCGTTCTACTTCCTTGATTTTGGTGTCTTGAAATCCTAGATAGCATCTCCACTGTTCCTTTCAATCGTTCTACTTCCTTGATTTTGGTGTCTCGAAATCATAGATTTCCACTGTTCCTTTCAATCGTTCTACTTCCTTGATTTTGGTGTCTTAAATCATAGATAGCATCTCCGCTGTTTCCTTTCAATCCGTTCTACTTCCTTGATTTTGGTGTCTCGAAATCATAGATAGCATCTCACTGTTCCTTTCAATCGTTCTACTTTAGCATCTCTTGATTTTGGTTAGATAGCATCTCCACTGTTCCCTTTCAATCGTTCTACTTCCTTGATTTTGGTGTCTCGAAATCATTTTTTCCTTTCAATCGTTCTACTTCCTTGATTTTGGTGTCTCAATCATAGATCCTTTCTCACTCGTTCTTTCAATCGTTCTACTTCCTTGATTTTGGTGTCTCGAAATGGCATCTCCACTGTTTCTTTTCAATCGTTCTACTTCCTTGATTTTGTCTCGTCCAGCAAAATCATAGTCCTCGATAGCATCTCACTGTTCCTTTTCCTTGATCGTTCTACTTCCTTTCAATCGATTTTGATTTTGTCTCTTGAAAATAATAGATCTCCACTGTTTCCTTTCCAATCGTTCTACTTCCTTGATTTTGGTGTCTCGAAATAGATAGCATCACTGTTCTCAATCGTTCTATTTCTTGTTTTGGTGTCTCGAAATCATAGATATCTCTCCGCTGTTCCTTTCAAGTGTTCTCACTTTTTTTTTTGGTGTCTCGAAATCTAATATCCTTTCATCGTTCCGCCCTTGAGATAGCATCTCCTGTTCCTTTCAATCGTTCTACTTCCTTGATTTTGGTGTCTCAAATCTGGAGAAATAATACTTCCTTGATAGCATCTCCACTGTTCCTTTTCAATCGTTCTACTTCCTTGATTTTTGGTGTCTTGAAATCTACTTGGGGCATCTCACTGTTCCTTTCAATCGTTCTACTTCCTTGATTTTGGTGTCTCGAAATCATAGATAGCATCTCCGCTAATGTTCTACTTCTTGATTTTGGTGTCTTGATCTCGCTCTCCTGTTCCTTTCAATCGTTCCCCTTGATTTTGTGTCTTAAAAATCATAGCATCCACTGTTCCGCTTTCAATGGTTCTACTTCCTTGATTTTGATTGTCTCGGAATTTGCATCTCCTTTGTTCCCTTTCAATCGTTCTACTTCCTTGATTTGGTGTCTCGAAATCATGAATAGCATCTCCACTATTCCTTTTCAATCGTTCTACTTCCTTGATTTTTGGTGTCTCTCCGCTGTTCCTTTCATCGTTCTTCCTTGTTTTGGTGTCTCAGATGGCATCCTCCTGTTCCCAATCGTTCTACTTCCTTGTTTTTGGTGTCTCAATCTGCTATTTTGGTGTCTCGAAAATAATAGAATAGCATCTCCGCTGTTCCTTTCAATCGTTTTTTGGTGTCTCGAAATAATAGAATAACATCCACTGTTCCTTTCAATCGTTCTCTTCATGTTTTGGTGTCTCGAAATAAATCATAGATCCTTTCAATCGCACTCTCTCGAAATCTACTTTCCATTCAATCGTTCTACTTCCTTGATTTTGGTGTCTCAAATAATAGATAATCCCACTGTTCCTTTCAATCGTTCTACTTCCTTGATTTTGCAAATCATAGATCCTCCACTTTCCTTTCAATCGTTCTACTTCCTTGATTTTGGTGTCTCGAAACTCAGAGATAGCATCTCCACTGTTCCTTTTTCAATCGTTCTACTTCTTTTGGTGTCTCAAACCATCTTCTGCTTTCCTTTCAATCGTTCTGTTCCTTTCAGTAGTTTCTTCATGATTTTGGTGTCTCGAAATCATAGATAACATCTCCTGTTCCTTTCAATCGTTCTACTTCCTTGATTTTGGTGTCTCAATCATTTCTCCATCGTTCATTTTCAATCGTTCTACTTCCTTGATTTGGTGTCTCTTTCTCTCCGCTGTTTCTTTTAATCGTTCTACTTCCTTGATTTTGGTGTCTCAAAATATAGATAGCATCTCCACTGTTCCTTTCAATCGTTCCTTTTGATTTTGGTGTCAAATCCTCACTGTTCCTTTCAATCGTTCTACTTCCTTGGATTTTGGGTGTCATAATAGCACTCCTTTTCATAGTTCTATCCTTGATTTTGGTTTTTAGATAGCATCTCCATCTGCTTTTCTAATCGTTTTTTTGATTTTGTATCTCAGAATAATGAATGTCTCCACTGTTCCTTTCAATCGTTCTACTTCCTTGATTTTGGTGTCTTGAAATCATAGATAGCATCTCCAATCGTATTTACTCGATTTTGTGTCCAAATCGTTCATCCCACTTCCTTGTTCCCGAAATTTCATCTCCGCATTCCTTTCAATCGTTCTACTTCCTTGATTTTGGTGGTGTCTTGAAATCATTTTGGTGTCTTGAAATCCTTAGATGGCATCTCACTGTTCCTTTCAATCGTTCCTTTCAATCGTTCCTTTGGTTTTGGTGTCTTGAAATCATAGATAGCATCTCCGCTGTTCCTTTCACTTCTACTTCCTTCAGTTCCTTTCTCAATCGTTCTACTTCCTTGGTTTTGGTGTCTCGAAATTTCAATCCCAATTCTGCTTCCTTGATTTTGGTGTCTCGAGAATCATCAGATAGCATCTCCATAATTTCCTTTCAATCGTTCCTGCTTCTTGATTTTGGTGTCTCAGAAATCATAGATAGCATCTCGCTGTTCCTTTCAATCGTTTCTACTTCCTTGATTTTGGTGTCTCGAAATCGTGGTAGCATCTCCTATTTCCTAGTCGTTCTACTACTTGATTTTGATGTCTCAAGGTAATAGATACGCATCTCCTGTTTTCTTTCGTCGTTCCTGCCCCTTTATTTTGGTGTCTCAGAAATGCTATCTCCGATTTCGCATTCAATCGTTCTACTTCCTTGTTTTGGTCTCCAATTTCATCTCCACTCATTTCAATCGTTCTACTTCCTTGATTTGGTGTCTCGAAATCATAGATATCTCCTTGATATGATAGCATTTGGTGTCTCGACTCTCTGTTCCGCTTTCAATCATTCTACTTCCCTTGATTTTTGGTGTCTCGGAAATAATAGATATGCGCATCTCCACTGTTTCCTTTCAATCCGTTCTACTTCCTTGATTTTGGTGTCTCGAATAGATAGCATCTCCACTGTTCCTTTCAATCGTTCTACTTCCTTGGGTGTCTCGAAATCATAGCATCTCCATATTTCTCATTCTACTTCAACAGTTCCTTTCAATTCGCATCTCCTGTTCCTTTCAATCATTCTCCTTGATTTTAGTGTCTAAATTCCTGTTGCCGATAGCTTCCTTGATCTCACTATTCCTCCTTTCAATCGTTCTGCTTCACTTGATTTTTGGTGTCTGAAATGTTCCTTTCATTGTTCTAGATTTGGTAGAATCCTGCATCATCTCCACTTTCCTTTCAATCATTCTACTTCCTTGATTTTGGTGTCTCGAATACATGAATGGCATCTCCACCATTTCCTTTCAATAGTTTTACTTCATCTCAGGGAAATCTAGATTCTCCACTGTTCATTTCAATCGTTCTACTTCCTTGATTTTGGTGTCTCAAAATAATAGATAGCATCTCCACTGTTCCTTTCAATCGTTCTACTTCCTTGATTTTGGTGTCTCAGAAATCGCAGAAGCACATCTCCTGTTCCTTTCAATCGTTCTGCTTCCTTGATTTTGCTCGATCATTAGCATCTCCTGTTCCTTTCATTCTCGTTCTACTTCGCCGTCATTTTTCCTTGGTGTCTCGAAATAATAGAATCATATTTCCTTTCAATCGTTCTACTTCGCTTATTTGGTGTCTCGAAATCTATTTCCTTTCAATCCCGTTTTCCTTGATTTTGGTGTCTTCCGCTCCACCAATCGTTCCTTCGCCAGTTTTGGTGTCTTGAAATCTTGATCCTCCACTGTTCCTTTCAATCGTTCTACTTCCTTGATTTTTGGTGTCTCGAAATCATAGATAGCATCTCACTGTTCCTTTTAATCAGTTTTTGGTGTCTCGGAAATTCAATCGTTCTTTCCTTGATTTTGGTGTCTCGAAATCATAGATAGCATCTCCACTGTTCCTTTCAATCCCGTTCTACTTCCTTGATTTTGGTGTCTCAAATAATGAATGCTTGTCTCATATTTCCTTTCAATCGTTCTCGATTTTGGTGTCTCAGGGAAATAATAGATAGGTCTCATCCTTTCACTTCTTCCTTTTTTGGTGTCTCAAATCATTCTCTCCGCAATTCGCTTTTAGTTTTTGGTGTCTCGAATAGATAGCATCTCCACTGTTCCTTTCAATCGTTTCTACTTCCTTGATTTTGGTGTCTCGAAACTAGATAGCATCTCACTGTTCCTTTCAATCGTTCTGCTTCCTTGATTTTGGTGTCTCAGAATCGCCGATAGCATCTTTCCACTGTTCATCCGTTCTGTTCTGCTTTCTCAAGTCATCTCCTGTTCGCTTTCAATTCCTTCCTTGATTTTTGGTGTCTCAAGTCATGAATGGCATCCTCACTGTTCCCTTTCAATCGTTCTACTTCCTTGATTTTGGTGTCTCAAATCATAGATAGCATCTCACTATTCGCGCAATCGTTCTACTTCCTTGTTTGGTGTCTCGAAATTTCCAATCCCCCCTTGATTTTGGGTATGTCTCTGACTTCATCTCCTGTTCCTTTAATTTTCCCTTCCCTTGGTGTCTCGAAATCATAGATAGCATCTCCTGTTCCTTTTCAATCGTTCTACTTCGCTTATTTTGGTGTCTCGAAATAATAGATAGCATCCTCCTGTTCCTTTCAATCGTTCTACTTCCTTGATTTTGGTGTCTCCAAACGATCATAGATAGCATCTCCACTTTGTTCCTTTCATCGTTCTACTTCCTTGATTTTTTCTCGGTAAGTCTCCGAAAATCAATCGTTCTACTTCGCAAATCATTTCCACTGTTCCTTTCAATCGTTCTACTTCCTTGATTTTGGTGTCTTAAAATCTTAGATAGCATCTCCACTTTCCTTTCAATCGTTCTACTTCAGTTTTTGGTGTCTCAAAATTATGTTCTCCACTGTTCCTCAAACGTTCTACTTCCTTGATTTTGGTGTCTCAGGAAATCCATAGATAGCATCTCACTGTTCTTTTCAATCGTTCTTCCTTGATTTTGGTGTCTCGAGAATAATGAGATAGCATCTCCGCTGTTCCCTTTCAATTCTACTTCCTTGATTTTGGTGTCTCAGAAATCATAATTAGCATCTCCACTGTTCCCTTTTTTGGTGTCTCGAAATCATTAGCATCTCACTATTCACTCAACCTACTTCCTTGATTTTGGTGTCTCAGAATAATAGATAGCATCTCCACTGTTCCTTTCAATCGTTCTACTTCCTTGATTTTGGTGTCTCGAAATCATAGATAGCATCTCCACTGTTCCTTTCAATCGTTCTACTTCCTTTGATTTTGGTGTCTCGAAATCATAGATAGCATCTCCACTGTTCCTTTCAATCGTTCTACTTCCTTGATTTTGGTGTCTTCTACTTCCTTGAAATAATAATAGATAGCATCTCCACTGTTCCTTTCAATCGTTCTACTTCCTTGATTTTGGTGTCTCGAAATAATAGATAGCATCTCCACTGTTCCTTTCAATCGTTCTACTTCCTTGATTTTGGTGTCTCGAAATCATAGATAGCATCTCCACTGTTCCTTTCAATCGTTCTACTTCCTTGATTTTGGTGTCTCGAAATAATAGATAGCATCTCCACTGTTCCTTTTCAATCGTTCTACTTCCTTGATTTTGGTGTCTCGAAATCATAGATAGCATCTCATGTTCACTCTCATTTCTACGCTAGCTGATTTTGGTGTCTCGAGGCAACCAGATTCTCCTGTTCCTTTCGAGTTTTTCCTTGATTTTTGGTGTCTCCGAAATCATAGGCTCTCCACTGTTCTTTCAATCGTTCTACTTCCTTGTTTGTTTCTCGAAATCCTTGAATTCTCCGCATCTCCCGCTGTTCCTTTCAATCGTTCCTACTTCCTTGATTTTGGTGTCTCAGAAATCATAGATAGCATCTCCACTGTTTCTTTCAATCCGATTTCTACTTCCTTGATTTTGGTGTCTCAGAATAATAGATTGCATCTCCACTGTTTCCTTTCAATCGTTTCTTCGCTTCCACTTGATTTTGATTGTCTCAGAATCATAGATAGCATCTCCACTGTTCACTTTCAATCGTTCTCTTCCTTGATTTTTGGTGTCTCAAGTCATAGATAGCATCTCACTATTTCCTTTCAATCGTTCTACTTCCTTGATTTTGGTGTCTCGAAATCATAGATAACATCTCCTGTTCCTTTCAATCGTTCTACTTCCTTGATTTTGGTGTCTCGAAATCATAGATAGCATCTCCACTGTTCCTTTCAATCGTTCTACTTCCTTGATTTTGGTGTCTCGAAATCATAGATAGCATCTCCACTGTTCCTTTCAATCGTTCTACTTCCTTGATTTTGGTGTCTCGAAATCATAGATAGCATCTCCACTGTTCCTTTCAATCGTTCTACTTCCTTGATTTTGGTGTCTGCTTCGAAATCATAGATAGCATCTCCACTGTTCCTTTCAATCGTTCTACTTCCTTGATTTTGGTGTCTCGAAATAATAGATAGCATCTCCACTGTTCCTTTCAATCGTTCTACTTCCTTGATTTTGTGTCTCGAAATCATAGATAGCATCTCCACTGTTCCTTTCAATCGTTCTACTTCCTTGATTTTGGTGTCTTGAAATCATAGATAGTTCCCTTTCCTTTCAATCGTTCTACTTCTTGATTTTTGTGTCTCGAAATCATAGATGGCATCTCCTGTTCCTTTCAATTGCTTCTATTTCCTTGATTTTGGTGTCTCGAAATAATAGATAGCATCTCTCCTTTCAATCGTTCTACCTTTTTTGTGTCTCGAAATCATTCTAATCGTCTTCTACTTTGATTTTAGTGTCTTGAAATCATAGATAGCATCTCTGCTGTTCCTTTCAATCGTTCTACTCTTGATTTTGGTGTCTCGAATCATAGGATAGCATCTCCGCTGTTCCTTTCAATCGTTCTACTTCCTTTGATTTTGGTGTCTTGAAATCGCCAGATAGCATCTCCGCTGTTCCTTTCAATCGTTCTACTTCCTTGATTTTGGTGTCTCAGAATCATAGATAGCATCCTCCATCGTTCCTTTCAATGTTTCTACTTCCTTGATTTTGGTGTCTCGAAATCATAGATAGCATCTCCACTGTTCCTTTCAATCGTTCTACTTCCTTGATTTTTGGTGTCTTGAAATCATAGATAGCATCTCCACTGTTCCTTTCAATCGTTCTACTTCCTTGATTTTGGTGTCTCGAATCTCATAGATATCTCCACTGTTCACTTTAGTCAAACGTTTCTTCCTTGATTTTGGTGTCTTGAAATCATAGATAGCATCTCACTGTTCCTTTCAATCGTTCTACTTCCTTGATTTTGGTGTCTCAAAATCATAGATGCATCTCTCGCTGTTCCTTTCAATCGTTCTACTTCCCTTGATTTTTGGTGTCTCGAAATCATAGATAGCATCTCCACTATTTCCTTTCAATCGTTCTACTTCCTTGATTTTGGTGTCTCAAAATCATAGATAGCATCTCCACACTGTTCCTTTCAATCGTTCTACTTCTCTTGCATTTTTTGGTTGTCTTGAAATCATAGATAGCATCTCACTGTTCCTTTCAATCGTTCTACTTCCTT
This sequence comes from Acanthosepion pharaonis, assembly GCA_903632075.3. NCBI lineage: Eukaryota > Metazoa > Mollusca > Cephalopoda > Sepiida > Sepiidae > Acanthosepion > Acanthosepion pharaonis. Next base: position 696,415 of record CAHIKZ030000067.1, on the reverse strand, counting down.
GATTTTGGTGTCTCGAAATCATAGATAGCATCTCCTGTTCCTTTCAATCGTTCTACTTCCTTGATTTTGGTGTCTCGAAATAGATAGCATCTCCGCTGTTCCTTTCAATCGTTCGCTTCCTTGATTTTGGTGTCTCGAAATCATGGATAGCATCTCCACTGTTCCTTTCAATCGTTCTACTTCCTTGATTTTGGTGTCTCGAAATCATAGATAGCATCTCCACTGTTCCTTTTCAATCGTTCTTTCCTTGATTTTGGTGTCTCCAAATCATAAATAGCATCTCGCTGTTCCTTTCAATCCGTTCTACTTCCTTGATTTTTTGGTGTCTCGAAATAATAGATAGCATCTCCACTGTTCCTTCCAATCGTTCTACTTCGCTTGATTTTTGGTGTCTCAGAAATAATAGATAGCATCTCCTGTTCCTTTCAATCGTTCTACTTCCTTGGTTTTGGTGTCTTGAAATAGATGGCATCTCCGCTGTTCCTTTCAATCGTTTCTACTTCCGTTTTGGTGTCTTGAAATCGCAGATAGCATCTCCACTGTTCCTTTCAATCATTCTACTTCCTTGATTTTGGTGTCTTGAAATCATAGATAGCATCTCCGCTGTGCCTTTTCAGTCGTTCTACTTCCTTGATTTTGGTGTCTCGAAATCATAGATAGCATCTCCACTGTTCCTTTCCATTTTCTGCTTCCTTGATTTTGGTGTTCGAAATCTCGATAGCATCAATAGATTTTGGTGTCTCAATCGCAAATCATCTCCACTGTTCCCACTTTCAATCGTTCTACTTCCTTGATTTTGGTGTCTCGAAATAATAGATAGCATCTCCACTGTTCCTTTCAATCGTTCTGCTTCCTTGATTTTGGTGTCTCGAAATAATAGATAGCATCTCCACTGTTCGCTTTCAATCGTTCTACTTCCTTGATTTTGGTGTCTCAGGAAATAATAGATAGCATCTCCACTGTTCCTTTCAATCGTTCTACTTCCTTGATTTTGGTGTCTCGAAATCTGAATAGCATCTCCACTGTTTCCCTTTCAATCGTTCTACTTCCTTGATTTTGGTGTCTCGAAATAATAGATAGCATCTCCACTTTTCCCTTTCAATCGTTCTACTTCCTTGATTTTTGGTGTCTCAATCATAGATAGCATCCTCACTGTTCCTTTCAATCGTTCTACTTTTGATTTGGTGTCTCGAATCATAGATAGCATCTCCTTTCCTTTTTTTGGTGTCTCAGAAATAATAGCATCTCCTGTTCCTTTCAATCTCCATTTTGGTGTCTGTTCCTCCTTCTTTCAATCGTTCTACTTCCTTGATTTTGGTGTCTCGAAATAATAGATGGCATCTCCACACTGTTCCTTTCAATCGTTCTACTTCCTTGATTTTTGGTGTCTCGAAATCATAGATAGCATCTCCCACTGTTCCTTTCAATCGTTCTACTTCCTTGATTTTGGTGTCTCGAAATCATAGATAGCATCTCCACTGTTCCTTTCAATCCGTTCTACTTCCTTGATTTTTGGTGTCTCGAAATTGATACTGTTCCTTTCACTTATCTCCACTTTTGTTCTCAAATTTCCACTATTCGTTCTACTTCCTTGATTTTGGTGTCTCGAAATCATAGATAGCATCTCCGCTGTTCCTTTCATTCGTTCCTTTCCTTGATTTTGGTGTCTCGAAATAATAGATGCATCCACTGTTCCTTTCAATCGTTTCTACTTCCTTTGGTTTGGTGTCTCGAAAGTCATAGATGACATCTCTGTTCCTTTCCATTCGTCTACTTCCTTGGTTTTGGTGCCTCAGGAGTATAGATAACTTTTCTTGGTTTTGGTGTCCTTCAAAGTCTGGATAAACTCTCCTGTTCCTTTCAGTCGTTCTACTTCCTTGATTTTGGTGTCTCAAAAATCAAATATATCCTCCACTGTTCACTTTCAATTCTACTTCCTTGATTTTTGGTGTCTCGAAATCATAGATAGCATCTCCACTGTTCCTTTCAATCGTTCTACTTCCTTGATTTTGGTGTCTCGAAATCATAGATAGCATTCCACTGTTCCTTTCAATCGTTCTACTTCCTTGATTTTGGTGTCTCGAAATCATAGATAGCATCTCCACTGTTCCTTTCAATCGTTCTACTTCCTTGATTTTGGTGTCTCGAAATCATAGATAGCATCTCCGCTGTTCCTTTCAATCGTTCTACTTCCTTGATTTTGGTGTCTCGAAATCATAGATCGCATCTCCCGCTGTTCCTTTCAATCGTTCTACTTCCTTGATTTTGGTGTCTCGAAATCATAGATAGCATCTCCGATGTTTCTTTTAATCTTTCTACTTCCTTGATTTTAGTGTCTCGAAAACATAGATTGCATCTTCCACTGTTCCTTTCAATCGTTCTACTTCCTTGATTTTGGTGTCTCGAAATCATAGATAGCTCTCCACTGTTCCTTTCAATCGTTCTACTTCCTTGATTTTGGTCATAGTAGCTCGAAATCATTGATTTTGGTGTCTCAGCATCTCCACTGTTCCTTTCAATCGTTCTACTTCCTTGATTTTGGTGTCTTGAAATCATAGATAGCATCTCCACTGTTCCTTTCAATCGTTCTACTTCCTTGATTTTGGTGTCTCGAAATCATAGATAGCATCTCCACTGTTCCTTTCAATCGTTCTACTTCCTTGATTTTGGTGTCTCGAAATCATAGATAGCATCTCCACTGTTCCTTTCAATCGTTCTACTTCCTTGATTTTGGTGTCTCGAAATCAATAGATCTCCACTGTTCCTTTCAATCGTTCTCGCTTCCTTGATTTTGGTGTCTCGAAATCATAGATAGCATCTCCTGTTCCTTTCAATCGTTCTACTTCCTTGATTTTGGTGTCTCGAAATCATAGATAGCATCTCCACTGTTCCTTTCAATCGTTCTACTTCCTTGATTTTGGTGTCTCGAAATCATAGATAGCATCTCCACTGTTCCTTTCAATCGTTCCTACTTCCTTGATTTTGGTGTCTCGAAATCATAGATAGCATCTCCACTGTTCCTTTCAATCGTTCTACTTCCTTGATTTTGGTGTCTCGAAATCATAGATAGCATCTCCACTGTTCCTTTCAATCGTTCTACTTCCTTGATTTTGGTGTCTCACTGAAATCATAGATAGCATCTCCATCTTTCCTTTCAATCGTTCTACTTCCTTGATTTTGGTGTCTCGAAATCATAGATAGCATCTCCACTGTTCCTTTCAATCGTTCTACTTCCTTTGATTTTGGTGTCTCGAAATCATAGATAGCATGTTCTTTCAATCACTTCCTTGTTTTGGTGTCTCGAAATCATAGATAGCATCTCCACTTCCTTTCAATCGTTCTACTTCCCTTGATTTTGGTGTCTCGAAATCATAGATAGCATCTCCGCTGTTCCTTTTCAATCGTTCTACTTCCTTGATTTTGGTGTCTCTCGAAATCATAGATAGCATCTCCACTGTTCCTTTCAATCGTTCTACTTCCTTGATTTTGGTGTCTCAAAATAATAGATAGCATCTCCACTGTTCCTTTCAATCGTTCTACTTCCTTGATTTTGGTGTCTCGAAATCATAGATAGCATCTCCTGTTCCTTTCAATCGTTCTACTTCCTTGATTTTGGTGTCTCGAAATCATAGATAGCATCTCCACTGTTCCTTTCAATCGTTCTACTTCCTTGATTTTGGTGTCTCAAATCATAGATAGCATCTCCACTGTTCCTTTCAATCGTTCTACTTCCTTGATTTTGGTGTCTCGAAATCATAGATAGCATCTCCACTGTTCCTTTCAATCGTTCTACTTCCTTGATTTTGGTGTCTCGAAATCTAGATAGCATCTCCACTGTTCCTTTCAATCGTTCTACTTCCTTGATTTGGTGTCTCGAAATCATAGATAGCATCTCCACTGTTCCTTTCAATCGTTCTACTTCCTTGATTTTGGTGTGTGTCTTGAAATCATAGATAGCATCTCCACTGTTCTTTCAATCGTTCTACTTCCTTGATTTTGGTGTCTCAGAAATCATAGATAGCATCTCCACTGTTCCTTTCAATCGTTCTACTTCCTTGATTTTGGTGTCTCGAAATAATAGATAGCATCTCCACTGTTCCTTTCTAATCGTTCTACTTCCTTGATTTTGGTGTCTCGAAATCATAGATAGCATCTCCACTGTTCCTTTCAATCGTTCTACTTCCTTGATTTTGGTGTCTCGAAATCATAGATAGCATCTCCACTGTTCCTTTCAATCGTTCTACTTCCTTGATTTTGGTGTCTCGAAATCATAGATAGCATCTCCACTGTTCCTTTCAATCGTTCTACTTCCTTGATTTTTGGTGTCTCGAAATCATAGATAGCATCTCCACTGTTCCTTTCAATCGTTCTACTTCCTTGATTTTGGTGTCTCAGAAATCATAGATAGCATCTCCGCTGTTCCTTTCAATCGTTCTACTTCCTTGATTTTGGTGTCTCGAAATCATAGATAGCATCTCCACTGTTCCTTTCAATCGTTCTACTTCCTTGATTTTTTTTGGTGTCTCGAAATCATAGATAGCATCTCCACTGTTCCTTTCAATCGTTCTACTTCCTTGATTTTGGTGTCTCGAAATCATAGATAGCATCTCCACTGTTTCCTTTCAATCGTTCTACTTCTTGATTTTGGTGTCTCGAAATCATAGATAGCATCTCCACTGTTCCTTTCAATCGTTCTACTTCCTTGATTTTGGTGTCTCGAAATCATAGATAGCATCTCCACTGTTCCTTTCAATCGTTCTACTTCCTTGATTTTGGTGTCTCGAAATTTTGGTGTCTCGAATAGCATCTCCACTGTTCCTTTCAATCGTTCTACTTCCTTGATTTTGGTGTCTCGAAATCATAGATAGCATCTCCACTGTTCCTTTCAATCGTTCTACTTCCTTGATTTTGGTGTCTCGAAATCATAGATAGCATCTCCACTGTTCCTTTCAATCGTTCTACTTCCTTGATTTTGGTGTCTCAGAAAATCATAGATAGCATCTCCACTGTTCCTTTCAATCGTTCTACTTCCTTGATTTTGGTGTCTCGAAATCATAGATAGCATCTCCACTGTTCCTTTCAATCGTTCTACTTCCTTGATTTTGGTGTCTCGAAATCATAGATAGCATCTCCACTGTTCCTTTCAATCGTTCTACTTCCTTGATTTTGGTGTCTCGAAATAATAGATAGCATCTCCACTGTTCCTTTCAATCGTTCTACTTCCTTGATTTTGGTGTCTCGAAATAATAGATAGCATCTCCACTGTTCCTTTCAATCGTTCTACTTCCTTGATTTTGGTGTCTCAAATCATAGATAGCATCTCCACTGTTCCTTTCAATCGTTCTATATTTTGAAATAGATAGCATCTCCACTGTTCCTTTCAATCGTTCTACTTCCTTGATTTTGGTGTCTCGAAATAATAGATAGCATCTCCTGTTCCTTTCAATCGTTCTACTTCCTTGATTTTGGTGTCTCCATAGATAGCATCTCCACTGTTCCTTTCAATCGTTCTACTTCTTGATTTTGGTGTCTCGAAATCATAGATAGTTCATCTCCCTGTTCCTTTCAATCGTTCTACTTCCTTGATTTTGGTGTCTCGAAATCATAGATAGCATCTCCACTGTTCCTTTCAATCGTTCTACTTCCTTGATTTTGGTGTCTCGAAATCATAGATAGCATCTCCACTGTTCCTTTCAATCGTTCTACTTCCTTGATTTTTTGGTGTCTCGAAATCATAGATAGCATCTCCACTGTTCCTTTCAATCGTTCTACTTCCTTGATTTTGGTGTCTCGAAATCATAGATAGCATCTCCACTGTTCCTTTCAATCGTTCTACTTCCTTGATTTTGATAGCATCTCCTGTTCCTTTCAATCGTTCTAATTTTGAATAAATAGCATCTCCCACTGTTCCTTTCAATCGTTCTACTTCCTTGATTTTGGTGTCTTGAAATCATAGATAGCATCTCCACTGTTCCTTTCAATCGTTCTACTTCCTTGATTTTGGTGTCTCGAAATCATAGATAGCATCTCCACTGTTCCTTTCAATCGTTCTACTTCCTTGATTTTGGTGTCTCGAAATAATAGATAGCATCTCCACTGTTCCTTTCAATCGTTCTACTTCCTTGATTTTGGTGTCTCGAAATCATAGATAGCATCTCCACTGTTCCTTTCAATCGTTCTACTTCCTTGATTTTGGTGTCTCGAAATCATAGATAGCATCTCCACTGTTCCTTTCAATCGTTCTACTTCCTTGATTTTGGTGTCTCGGAAATCATAGATAGCATCTCCACTGTTCCTTTCAATCGTTCTACTTCCTTGATTTTGGTGTCTCGAAATCATAGATAGCATCTCCACTGTTCCTTTCAATCGTTCTACTTCCTTGATTTTGGTGTCTCGAAATAATAGATAGCATCTCCACTGTTCCTTTCAATCGTTCTACTTCCTTGATTTTGGTGTCTCGAAATCATAGATAGCATCTCCACTGTTCCTTTCAATCGTTCTACTTCCTTGATTTTGGTGTCTCGAAATCATAGATAGCATCTCCACTGTTCCTTTCAATCGTTCTACTTCCTTGATTTTGGTGTCTCGAAATCATAGATCTCCACTGTTCCTTTCAATCGTTCTTCTTCCTTGATTTTGGTGTCTTGAAATTTAGCAATCCTTTCAATCGTTCTACTTCCTTGATTTTGGTGTCTCCGAAATCGTTCTATTTCCTTGATTTTGGTGTCTCGATAGATAGCATCTCCACTGTTCCTTTCAATCGTTCTACTTCCTTGATTTTGGTGTCTCGAAATCATAGATAGCATCTCCACTGTTCCTTTCAATCGTTCTACTTCCTTGATTTTGGTGTCTCGAAATCATAGATAGCATCTCCATGTTCCTTTCAATCGTTCTACTTCCTTGATTTTGGTGTCTCGAAATTCCTCCACTGTTCATTTCAATCGTTCTACTTCCTTGATTTTGGTGTCTCGAAATCATAGATAGCATCTCCACTGTTCCTTTCAATCGTTCTACTTCCTTGATTTTGGTGTCTTGAAATCATAGATTCTCCACTGTTCCTTTCAATCGTTCTACTTCCTTGATTTTGGTGTCTCGAAATCATAGATAGCATCTCCACTCGACTGTTCCTTTCAATCGTTCTACTTCCTTGATTTTGGTGTCTCAAATCATAGATAGCATCTCCACTGTTCCTTTCAATCGTTCTACTTCCTTGATTTTGGTGTCTCGAAATCATAGATAGCATCTCCACTGTTCCTTTCCTTCTACTTCCTTGATTTTGGTGTCTCGAAATCATAGATAGCATCTCCACTGTTCCTTTCAATCGTTCTACTTTTGATTTTGGTGTCTCGAAATCATAGATAGCATCTCCACTGTTCCTTTCAATCGTTCTACTTCCTTGATTTTGGTGTCTCGAAATCATAGATAGCATCTCCACTGTTCCTTTCAATCGTTCTACTTCCTTGATTTTGGTGTCTCGAAATCATAGATAGCATCTCCATCGTTCCTTTTCAATCGTTCTATTTGGTGTCTTGAAATCATAGATAGCATCTCCACTGTTCCTTTCAATCGTTCTACTTCCTTGATTTTGGTGTCTCAAAGAAATCATAGATAGCATCTCCACTGTTCCTTTCAATCGTTCTACTTCCTTGATTTTTGGTGTCTCGAAATCATAGATAGCATCTCCACTGTTCCTTTCAATCGTTCTACTTCCTTGATTTTGGTGTCTCGAAATCATAGATAGCATCTCCACTGTTCCTTTCAATCGTTCTACTTCCTTGATTTTGGTGTCTCGAAATAATAGATAGCATCTCCACTGTTCCTTTCAATCGTTCTACTTCCTTGATTTTGGTGTCTCGAAATCATAGATAGCATCTCCACTGTTCCTTCAATCGTTCTACTTCCTTGTTTTGGTGTCTAAATCTTCCTCCACTGATTTTCAATCGTGTCTTGAAATTGGTGTCTCTAGATAGCATCTCCACTGTTCCTTTCAATCGTTCTACTTCCTTGATTTTGGTGTCTCGAAATAATAGATAGCATCTCCACTGTTCCTTTCAATCGTTCTACTTCCTTGATTTTGGTGTCTCGAAATCATAGATAGCATCTCCACTGTTCCTTTCAATCGTTCTACTTCCTTGATTTTGGTGTCTCGAAATCATAGATAGCATCTCCACTGTTCCTTTCAATCGTTCTACTTCCTTGATTTTGGTGTCTCGAAATCATAGATAGCATCTCCACTGTTCCTTTCAATCGTTCTACTTCCTTGATTTTGGTGTCTCGAAATCATAGATAGCATCTCCATGTTCCTTTCAATCGTTCTACTTCCTTGATTTTGGTGTCTCGAAATCATAGATAGCATCTCCACTGTTCCTTTCAATCGTTCTACTTCCTTGATTTTTGGTGTCTCGAAATCATAGATAGCATCTCCGCTGTTCCTTTCAATCGTTCTACTTCCTTGATTTTGGTGTCTCGAAATAATAGATAGCATCTCCACTGTTCCTTTCAATCGTTCTACTTCCTTGATTTTGGTGTCTCGAAATCATAGATAGCATCTCCACTGTTCCTTTCAATCGTTCTACTTCCTTGATTTTGGTGTCTCGAAATAATAGATAGCATCTCCACTGTTCCTTTCAATCGTTCTACTTCCTTGATTTTGGTGTCTTGAAATCATAGATAGCATCTCCACTGTTCCTTTCAATCGTTCTACTTCCTTGATTTTGGTGTCTCGAAATCATAGATAGCATCTCCACTGTTCCTTTCAATCGTTCTACTTCCTTGATTTTGGTGTCTCGAAATCATAGATAGCATCTCCACTGTTCCTTTCAATCGTTCTACTTCCTTGATTTTGGTGTCTCGAAATCATAGATAGCATCTCCACTGTTCCTTTCAATCGTTCTACTTCCTTGATTTTGGTGTCTCAAAATCATAGATAGCATCTCCACTGTTCCTTTCAATCGTTCTACTTCCTTGATTTTGGTGTCTCGAAATAATAGATAGCATCTCCACTGTTCCTTTCAATCGTTCTACTTCCTTGATTTTGGTGTCTCGAAATCATAGATAGCATCTCCACTTTCCTTTCAATCGTTCCTTTCAATCGTTCTACTTCCTTGATTTTGGTGTCTCGAAATCATAGATAGCATCTCCACTGTTCCTTTCAATCGTTCTACTTCCTTGATTTTGGTGTCTCGAAATAATAGATAGCATCTCCACTGTTCCTTTCAATCGTTCTACTTCCTTGATTTTGGTGTCTCGAAATCATAGATAGCATCTCCACTGTTCCTTTCAATCGTTCTACTTCCTTGATTTTGGTGTCTCGAAATCATAGATAGCATCTCCACTGTTCCTTTCAATCGTTCTACTTCCTTGATTTTGGTGTCTCGAAATAATAGATAGCATCTCCACTGTTCCTTTCAATCGTTCTACTTCCTTGATTTTGGTGTCTCGAAATCATAGATAGCATCTCCACTGTTCCTTTCAATCGTTCTACTTCCTTGATTTTTGGTGTCTCGAAATCATAGATAGCATCTCCACTGTTCCTTTCAATCGTTCTACTTCTCGAAATCATAGATAGCATTTTTTCAATCGTTCTACTTCCTTGTGTTGGTGTGAAATCATAGATAGCATCTCCACTGTTCCTTTCAATCGTTCTACTTCCTTTTGGTGTCTCGAAATCATAGATAGCATCTCCACTGTTCCTTTCAATCGTTCTACTTCCTTGATTTTGGTGTCTCGAAATCATAGATAGCATCTCCACTGTTCCTTTCAATCGTTCTACTTCCTTGATTTTGGTGTCTCGAAATCATAGATAGCATCTCCACTGTTCCTTTCAATCGTTCTACTTCCTTGATTTTGGTGTCTCAAATCATAGATAGCATCTCCACTGTTCCTTTCAATCGTTCTACTTCCTTGATTTTTTGGTGTCTCGAAATCATAGATAGCATCTCCACTGTTCCTTTCAATCGTTCTACTTCCTTGATTTTGGTGTCTCGAAATCATAGATAGCATCTCCACTGTTCCTTTCAATCGTTCTACTTCCTTGATTTTGGTGTCTCGAAATCATAGATAGCATCTCCACTGTTCCTTTCAATCGTTCTACTTCCTTGATTTTGGTGTCTCGAAATAATAGATAGCATCTCCACTGTTCCTTTCAATCGTTCTACTTCCTTGATTTTGGTGTCTCGAAATCATAGATAGCATCTCCACTGTTCCTTTCAATCGTTCTACTTCCTTGATTTTTGGTGTCTCGAAATAATAGATAGCATCTCCACTGTTCCTTTCAATCGTTCTACTTCCTTGGATTTTGGTGTCTGAAATCATAGATAGCATCTCCGCTGTTCCTTTCAATCGTTCTACTTTGATTTTGGTGTCTCGAAATCATAGATAGCATCTCCGCTGTTCCTTTCTAATCGTTCTACTTCCTTGGATTTTAGTGTCTCGGGAAATTATAGATAGCATCTCCGCTGTTCCTTTCAATCGTTCTACTTCCTTTGATTTGGTGTCTCGGAATTGAAGCAGATAATAGCATCTCCGCTGTTCCTTTCAATCGTTCTACTTCTTTGATTTTGGTGTCTCGAAATCACAGATAGCATCTCCGCTGTTCCTTTCTAATCGTTCTACTTCCTTGATTTTGGTGTCTCGGAAATCATAGATAGCATCTCCATGTTCCTTTCAATCGTTCTACTTCCTTGATTTTGGTGTCTCGAAATTCATTGATAGTATCTCCACTGTTCCTTTCAATCGTTCTACTTCCTTGATTTTGGTGTCTCGAAATCATAAATAGCATCTCCGCCGTTCCTTTCAATGTTCTACTTCTTTGATTTTGGTGTCTCGAAATCATAGATAGCATCTCCACCGTTCCTTCAATCGTTCTACTTCCTTGATTTTAGTGTCTCGAAATTATAGATAGCATCTCCACTGTTCTTCAATCGTTCTACTTCTTGATTTGGTGTCTCGAAATCATAGATAGCATCTCCCGTTCTTCAATCGTTCCTTTTTGATTTGGTGTCAATCGTTCTCCACTTTTTGATTTTGGTGTCTCGAAATCATAGATAGCATCTCCACTGTTCCTTTCTAATCGTTCTACTTCCTTGATTTTGGTGTCTCGAAATAATAAATAGCATTCCACTGTTCCTTTCAATCGTTCTACTTCCTTGATTTTGGTGTCTCTGAAATCATAAATAGCATCTCCACTGTTCCTTTCAATCGTTCTACTTCCTTGATTTTGGTGTCTGAAATCATAGAGGTATCTCTAATCGTTCCTTTCAATCGTTCTGTACTTGATTTTGGTGTCTCTGAAATAATAGATAGCATCTCCGCTGTTCCTTTCAATCGTTCTACTTCCTTGATTTAAAAGTCTGAAATAATAGATAGCATCTCCACTGTTCCTTTCAATCGTTCTACTTTTTGATTTTGGTGTCTCGAAATCATAGATAGCATCTCCACTGTTCCTTTCAATCGTTCTACTTCTTGATTTTTGGTTCCTTGAAATAGATAGCATCTCCACTGTTCCTAATCGTTCTACTTCCTTGATTTTGGTGTCTTGAAATCATAGATAGCATCTCCACTGTTCCTTTCAATCGTTCTACTTTCCTTGATTTTGGTGTCTCAAATCATAGATAGCATCTCCACTGTTCCTTTCAATCGTTCTACTTCCTGATTTGGTGTCTCGAAATCATAGATAGCATTCCACCGTTCCTTTCAATCGTTCTACTTCCTTGATTTTTGGTGTCTCGAAATCATAGATAGCATCTCCACTGTTCCTTTCAATCGTTCTACTTCCTTGATTTTGGTAGATTGCCTGTTCCTTTCAATCACAGATTTTGCAAACTCTCCACTGTTCCTTTCAATCGTCTTACTTCCTGATTTTGGTGTCTCTCGAAATCATAGATAGCATCTCCGCTGTTCCTTTCAATCGTTCTACTTCCTTGATTTGGTGTCTCGAAATAATAGATAGCATCTCCACTGTTCCTTTCAATCGTTCTACTTCTTGATTTTGGTGTCTCGAAATCATAGATAGCATCTCCAATCGTTCTGCTTCCTTTTTTGGTGTCAATCGTTCTTTCAATTTCCTTTGATTTTGGTTTCTGTCTGAAAATCATAGATAGCATCTCCACTGTTCCTTTCAATCGTTCTACTTCCCTTGATTTTGGTGTCTCAGAAAATCATATAGCATCTCCACTGTTCCTTTCAATCGTTCTACTTCCTTGATTTTGGTGTCTCGAAATCATAGATAGCATCTCCACTGTTCCTTTCAATCGTTCTACTTCCTTGATTTTTGAGTCCTCAAAATCATAGATAGCATCGCTGTTCCACTGTTCCTTGATTTTTGGTGTCTCAATCGTTCTACTTCCTTGATTTTGGTGTCTCGAAATCATAGATAGCATCTCCACTGTTCCTTTCAATCGTTCTACTTCCTTGATTTTTGGTGTCTCGAAATCATAGATAGCATCTCCACTGTTCCTTTCTCTAATCGTTCTACTTCCTTGATTTTGGTGTCTTGAAATCATAGATAGCATCTCCACTGTTCCTTTCAATCGTTCTACTTCCGATTTTGGTGTCCTCGAAATCATAGATAGCATCTCCACTGTTCCTTTCAATCGTTCTACTTCCTTGATTTTGCGTCTCGAAATCATAGATAGCATCTCCACTGTTCCTTTTCAATCGTTCTACTTCCTTGATTTTGGTGTCTCGAAATCATAGATAGCATCTCCACTGTTCCTTTCAATCGTTCTACTTCCTTGATTTTGGTGTCTCGAAATCATAGATAGCATCTCCACTGTTCCTTTCAATCGTTTCTACTTCCTTGATTTTGGTGTCTCGAAATCATAGATAGCATCTCCACTGTTCCGTTCTACTTTTGATTTTAAAAACTCGTCATAGATAGCTACTGTTCCTTTCATTTTTGGTGTCTCGAAATAATAGATAGCATCTCCACTGTTCCTTTCAATCGTTAGATTTTGGTGTCTCGAAATAATAAATAGCATCTCCACTGTTCCTTTTAACAATTTGGTGTCGAAATCATAGATAGCATCTCCACTGTTCGTTTCAATTTCTACTAATTTTGATTTTGGTGTCTCGAAATCATAGATAGCATCTCACTGTTCCTTTTCAAATCGTTCTACTTCCTTGATTTTGGTGTCTCGAAATAATAGATAGCATCTCCACTGTTCCTTCAATCGTTCTACTTCCTTGATTTTGGTGTCTCGAAATCATAGATAGCATCTCCACTGTTCCTTTCAATCGTTCTACTCCTTTTGATTTTGGTGTCTCGAAATAATAGATAGCATCTCCAATGTTCCTTTCAATCGTTCTATCTTCCTTGATTTGGTGTCTCTTAAATCATAGATAGCATCTCCACTGTTCCTTTCAATCGTTACTTCCTTGATTTTGGTAACTTCGGAAATCATAGATAGCATTCCACTGTTCCTTTTAATCGTTCTACTTCCTGATTTTGGTGTCTCGAAATCATAGATAAGCATCTTTTTGGTGTCATTTCATCTCACTATTTTGTTCTACTTCCTTGAAATCATAGATAGCATCTCCACTGTTCCTTTTGTCCCGTTCTACTTCCTTGATTTTGGTGTCTCAAATCAATAGATAGCAATCTCCACTGTTCCTTCGAAATCAATCGTTCTACTTTCCTTGATTTTGTGTCTCGAAATCATAGATAGCATCTCCACTGTTCCTTTCAATCGTTCTACTTCCTGATTTTGGTGTCTCGAAATCATAGATAGCATCTCCACTGTTCCTTTCAATCGTTCTACTTCCTTGATTTTGGTGTCTCAAATCATAGATAGCATCTCCACTGTTCCTTTCAATCGTTCTACTTCCTTGATTTTGGTGTCTCGAAATCATAGATAGCATCTCCACTGTTCCTTTCAATCGTTCTACTTCCTGATTTTGGTGTCTTTGAAATCATAGATAGCATCTCCACTGTTCCTTTCAATCGTTCTACTTCCTTGATTTGGTGTCTTGAAATCATAGATAGCATTCCACTGTTCCTTTCAATCGTTCTACTTCCTTTGATTTTGGTGTCTCGAAATCATAGATAGCATCTCCACTGTTCCATTCAATCGTTCTACTTCTTGATTTTGGTGTCTTGAAATCATAGATAGCATCTCCACTGTTCCTTTCAATCGTTCTACTTCCTTGATTTTGGTGTCTCGAAATCATAGAAATCTCCATAATCGTTCTATTCCTTGATTTTAAATTAAAACATAGATAGCATCTCCACTGTTCCTTTCAATTTTGGTGTCGTTCTCCACTTTCCTTGTTCTATTTTGGTGTCTTGAAATCATAGATAGCATCTCCGCTGTTCCATTCAATCGTTCTACTTCCTTGATTTTGGTGTCTCGAAATCATAGATAGCATCTCCACTGTTCCTTTCAATCGTTCTACTTCCTTGATTTTGGTGTCTCGAAATCATAGATAGCATCTCCACTGTTCCTTTCAATCGTTCTACTTCCTTGATTTTTGGTGTCTCGAAATCATAGATAGCATCTCCACTGTTCCTTTCAATCGTTCTACTTCCTTTTTGGTGTCTTGAAATTAGATAGCATCTCCACTGTTCCTTTCATCGTTCTACTTCCTTGATTTTGGTGTCTCGAAATAATAGATAGCATCTCCACTGTTCCTTTCAATCGTTCTACTTCCTTGATTTTGGTGTCTTGAAATCATAGATAGCATCTCCACTGTTCCTTTCAATCGTTCTCCACTTCCTTGATTTTGATTTTGTCTTGAAATCATAGATAGCATCTCCACTGTTCCTTTCAATCGTTCTACTTCCTTGATTTTGGTGTCTCGAAATCATAGATAGCATCTCCACTGTTCCTTTCAATCGTTCTACTTCCTTGATTTTGGTGTCTCGAAATCATAGATAGCATCTCCACTGTTCCTTTCAATCGTTCATCTCCATTTCCTTTCTATTTTTGGTGTCTCGAAATCATAGATAGCATCTCCACTGTTCCTTTCAATCGTTCTACTTCCCCTCTTTTAGTGTCTGATTTTTGGTGTCTCAATCATAGATAGCATCTCCACTGTTCCTTTCAATCGTTCTACTTCCTTGATTTTGGTGTCTCGAAATCATAGATAGCATCTCCACTGTTCCTTTCAATCGTTCTACTTCCTTTGATTTTGGTGTGTCTCGAAATAATAGATAGCATCTCCACTGTTCCTTTCAATCGTTCTACTTCCTTGATTTTGGTGTCTCGAAATCATAAGTATCTCCACTGTTCCTTTCAATCGTACTTCCTTGATTTTGGTGTCTCGAAATCATAGATAGCATCTCCAATTGTTCCTTTCAATCGTTCTACTTCCTTGATTTTGGTGTCTCGAAATCATAGATAGCATCTCCACTGTTCCTTTCAATCGTTCTACTTCCTTGATTTTGGTGTCTCGAAATCATAGATAGCATCTCCACTGTTCCTTTCAATCGTTCTACTTCCTTGATTTTATGTCTCAGAATCATAGATAGCATCTCCGCTGTTCCTTTCAATCGTTCTACTTCTTTGATTTTGGTGTCTCGAAATCATAGATAGCATCTCGCTGTTCCTTTCAATCGTTCTATACTTCCTTGATTTTGGTGTCTCAGAAATCATAGATAAGCATCCGCTGTTCCTTTCAATCGTTCTACTTCCTTGATTTTGCGTCTCGAAATCATAGATAGCATCTCCGCTGTTCCTTTCAATCGTTCTACTTCCTTGATTTTGGTGTCTCGAAATCATAGATAGCATCTCCGCTGTTCCTTTCAATCGTTCTACTTCTTTGATTTTGTGTCTCGAAATCATAGATAGCATCTCCACTGTTCCTTTCAATCGTTCTGTACTTCCTTTTGATTTTGGTGTCTCAGAAATCATAGATAGCATCTCCACTGTTCCTTTCAATCGTTCCTGCTTCCTTGATTTGGTGTCCGGAAATCATAGATAGCATCTCCACTGTTCCTTTCAATCGTTCTACTTCTTTGATTTTGGTGTCTCGAAATCATAGATAGCATCTCCACTGTTCCTTTCAATCGTTCTACTTCCTTGATTTTGGTGTCTCGAAATCATAAATAGCATCTCACTGTTCCTTTCAATCGTTCTACTTTGATTTTGGTGTCTCGAAATAATAAATAGCATCTCCACTGTTCCTTTCAATCGTTCTTCCTTGGATTTTGCGTCTCGAAATCATAGGATAGCATCTCCACTGTTCCTTTCAAATCGTTCTACTTCCCTTTGATTTTGGTGTCTCGAAATCATAGATAGCATCTCCGCTGTTCCTTTTCAATCGTTCTGCTTCCTTGATTTTGGTGTCTCGAAATCATGATAGCATCTCCACCGTTTCCTTTCAATCGTTCTACTTCCTTTTGATTTTGGTGTCTCAAATCATAGATAGCATCTCCTTTCTCTCAATCGTTTCTACTTCCTTGATTTTGGTGTCTCGAAATAATAAATGGCATCTCCACTGTTCCTTTCAATCGTTCTACTTCCTTGATTTTGTGTCTTGAAATCATAGAGGCATTCCACTGTTCCTTTCATCTCCACTGTTCTCTTTCAAATCGTTCTACTTCCTTGATTTTGGTGTCTCAATCATCTCCAGAATCGCATCCTCCAATCATAGATTCTCTTTCAATCGTTCTACTTCCTTGATTTTGGTGTCTCGAAATCATAGATAGCATCTCCTGTTCCTTTTCAATCGTTCTACTTCTTGATTTTTTGTGTTCTTGAAATCATAGATAGCATCTCCACTGTTCCTTTCAATCGTTCTACTTCCTTGATTTTGGTGTCTCGAAATCATAGATAGCATCTCCACTGTTCCTTTCAATCGTTCTACTTCCTTGATTTTAGTGTCTCGAAAACATAGATTGCATCTTCCACTGTTCCTTTCAATCGTTCTACTTCCTTGATTTTGGTGTCTCGAAATCATAGATAGCATTCCACTGTTCCTTTCAATCGTTCTACTTCCTTGATTTGGTGTCTCGAAATCATTTTTTTAGTGTCTCGAAAACATAGATTGCATCTCCACTGTTCTTTCAATCATTTCTACTTCCTTGAGATTTTGGTGTCTCGAAACGATCGCATCTCCTGTTCCTTTCAATCGCTCTACTTCCTTGATTTTGGTGTCTCGAAATCATAGATAGCATCTCCTTTGTTTCCTTTCAATCGTTCTACTTCCTTTGATTTTGTCTCGAAATAATAGATAGCATCTCCACTGTTCCTTTCAATCGTTCTACTTCCTTGATTTTGGTGTCTCGAAATCATAGATAGCATCCTCCACTGTTCCTTTCAATCGTTCTACTTCCTTTAGATTTGGTGTCTCGAAATAATAGATAGCATCTCCACTGTTCCTTTCAATCGTTCTACTTCCTTGATTTTGGTGTCTTGAAATCATAGATAGCATCATAGATAGCATCTCCTAGCATTCCTTTCCTTCAATCGTCTTACTTCCTTGATTTTGGTGTCTCGAAATCATAGATAGTATCTCCATTGTTCCTTTCAATCGTTCTACTTCCTTTTGATTTTGGTGTCTCAAATCATAGATATCTCCACTGTTCCTTTCTAATCGTTCCTATTTCCTAGGTGTCTCGAAATTATAGATAGCATCTCCACTGTTCCTTTCAATCGTTCTACTTCCTTGATTTTGCGTCTCGAAATCATAGATCTCCACTGTTCCTTTCAATCGTTCTACTTCCTTGATTTTGGTGTCTCGAAATCATAGATAGATCTCCACTGTTCCTTTCAATCGTTCTACTTCCTTGATTTTGGTGTCATCAGAAATCATAAATAGCATCTCCACTGTTCCTTTCAATCGTTTCTACTTCCTTGTTTTGGGTGTGTCTTTCGAGTATAAGGATGCTCCTTATTTCTTTCAATCACCTACTTCCTTGATTTTTTAGTGTACTCAATCGCCAGATAGCATCTCTGTTCCTTTCAATCGTTTCTACTGCTTCCTTGATTTTTGAATTATTCTCAAGATGCCAGATAACTCTCCACTTTATTTCCCTTTCAATCGTTCTGCCTTGATTTTGGTGTCTCGAAATCATAGATAGCATCTCCACTGTTCCTTTCAATCGTTTCTACTTCCTTGATTTTGGTGTCTCGAAAAATCTCCGCTGTTCCTTTCATCTCACTGTTCCTTTTAGCATTCGTTCTTTCCAATCGTTCTACTTCCTTTTTTGGTGTCTCGAAATCATAGATAGCATCTCCTGTTCCTTTCCAGTATTCCTTCCTTGATTTTAGTGTCTCGTTTCATCTCCTTTCGGCTTCCTTTCAATCTTCCTTGATTTTTGGTGTCTCGGAATCATAGATAGCATCTCCACTGTTCCTTTCAATCGTTCTGCTTCTTTGATTTTTGGTGTCTCGAAATCATAGATAGCATCTCCTTTCTATTTCCTTTCAATCGTTCTACTTCCTTGATTTTTTGGTGTCTCGAAATAATAGCATCTCACTGTTCCCTTTCAATCATTCTTCTGATTTTGGTGTCTCAAAAATCATAGATAGCATCTTCCTTTCAATCGTTCTACTTCCTTGATTTTTGGTGTCTCGAAATCTTAAATGGCATCTCCGCTGTTCACTTTCAATCGTTCTGCTTCTTTGATTTTGGTGTCTCGAAGTCATAGATAGCATCTCCACTATTCCCTTTCAATCGTTCCTACTTCCTTGATTTTTTTGGTGTCTCGAAATCATAGATAGCATCTCCTGTTCCCTTTCAATCGTTCTACTTCCTTGATTTTGGTGTCTCCAGAATCATAGATAGCATCTCCGCTGTTTCGCTTTCAATCGTTTCTACTTCTTTGATTTTGGTGTCTCGATCATAGATAGCCTCTCCACTGTTCCTTTCCGTCGTTCGCTTCCTTTGATTTTGGTGTCTCGAAATAATAGATAGCATCTCCACTGTTTCCTTTCAATCGTTCTACTTCCTTGATTTTAATTGTCTCTCGAAATCATAGATCTCCACTGTTCCTTTCAATCGTTCCACCAGTTTTGGTGTCTCCTTTCATCTCCATGTTCGTCGTTCTACTTCCTTGATTTTGGTGTCTCGAAAGCATAGATCTCCACTGTTCATCTCCACTGTTTTAGTGTCTCAAAAAACATTTCAATTCCACTGTTCCTTTCAATCGTTCTATTCTTGATTTTGGTGTCTCGAAATCATAGATAAAGCATCTCCACTGTTCCTTTCAATCGTTCTACTTCCTTGATTTTGGTGTCTCGAAATCATAGATAGCATCTCCGCTGTTCCTTTCAATCGTTCTACTTCCTTGATTTTGGTGTCTCCGAAATAATAGATAGCATCTCCACTGTTCCTTTCAATCGTTCTTTCCTTGATTTTGTGTCTTGAAATCATAGATAGCATCTCCGCTGTTCCTTTCAATCGTTCTACTTCCTTCCATTTTTGGTGTCTTGAAATCATAGATAGCATCTCCACTGTTCCTTTCAATCGTTCTACTTCCTGATTTTGTGTCTCGAAAATCATCTCCACTGTTCCTTTCAATCGTTCTACTTCCTTGATTTTGCGTCTTCGAAATCACTGAATAGGTATCTCCACTGTTCCTTTCAATCATTTCTACTTCCTTGATTTTAGTGTCTCGAAAACATAATTGCATCTTCCACTGTTCCTTTCAATCACGTTCTGTACCCTTGATTTTTGTGTCTCAGAAATCCATAGATAGCATCTCCACTGTTCCTTTCAATCGTTCTACTTTGTGATTTTTGGTGTCTCAAAATCCTAAATGCTGTCTCCACTGTTCCTTTCAATCGTTCTACTTCCTTGATTTTGGTGTCTCGAAATAATAATGATAGCATCTCCACTGTTTCCCTTTCAATCGTTCTACTTCACTTGATTTTGGTGTCTCGAAATCATAGATAGCATCTCCTGTTCCTTTCAATCGTTCTACTTCCTTGATTTTGGTGTCTCAAAATCATAGATAGCATCTCCACTGTTCCTTTCAATCGTTCTCGCCCTTGATTTTGGTGTCTCAGGTATCATAGATAGCATCTCCACTGTTCCTTTTCAATCGTTCTACTTCCTTGATTTTGGTGTCTCGAAATAATAGATAGCATCTCCACTGTTCCTTTCAATCGTTCTACTTCCTTGATTTTGGTGTCTCGAAATCATAGATAGCATCTCCACTGTTCCTTTCAATCGTTCTACTTCCTTGATTTTGGTGTCTCGAAATAATAGATAGCATCTCCGCTGTTCCTTTCAATCGTTCTACTTCCTTGATTTTGGTGTCTTGAAATCATAGATAGCATCTCCACTGTTCCTTCAATCGTTCTACTTCCTTGATTTTGGTGTCTCGAAATCATAGATAGCATCTCCACTGTTCTACTTTCTTTCAATCGTTCTACTTCTTTGATTTTGGTGTCTCGAAATAATAGATAGCATCTCCCACTGTTCCCTTTCAATCGTTCTACTTCCTTGATTTTGGTGTCTCGAAATAATAGATAGCATCTCCACTGTTCCTTTCAATCGTTCTACTTCCTTGATTTTGGTGTCTTGAAATCATAGATCTCCAGCATTCCATTCAATCGTTCTACTTCCTTTTGTCTCTCATAGCATCTCCATCTCCTCCTTCTTTCGTTTCCTCTGCTTCCTTAGTTTTTTGGTTGTCTGAAATCATAATAGATAGCTCTCCACTGTTCCTTTCAATCGTTCTACTTCATGATTTTTGGTGTCTTGTGAATCCTTAGATAGCATCTCCGCTGTTTCCTTTCAATCATTTACTTCATGTGCTTTTTTTTTTTGGTGTCTTGAGAATCATAGATAACATCTCCACCATTCCTTTCAATCGTTCTGCTTCCCTTTGATTTTGGTGTCTCAGAAATAATAGATAGCATCTCCACTTTCCTTTCATCGTTCTACTTCCTTGATTTTTTGGTGTCTCAGAAATAATAGATAGCATCTCCACTGTTCCTTTTCAATCGTTTCTACTTCCTTGATTTTGGTGTCTCGAAATCGATAGCATCTCCACTGTTCCTTTCAATCGTTTTTCCTTTGGGTGTCTCCGAAATAATAGATAGCATCTCCGCTGTTCCGCTTTCAATCGTTCTGCTTCCTTGATTTTGGTGTCTCCGTCCCATAGATAGCATCCACTGTTCCTTTCAATCGTTCTACTTCCTTGATTTTTTGGTGTCTCCGAATCATAGGCTATCCCGCTGTTCCTTTCAATCGTTCTACTTCCTTGATTTTGGTGTCTCGAAATCATAGATAGCATCTCCACTGTTCCTTTCAATCGTTCTACTTCCTTGATTTTGGTGTCTTGAAATAATAGATAGCATCTCCGCTGTTCCTTTCAATCGTTCTACTTCCTTGATTTTGGTGTCTCGAAATCATAGATAGCATCTCCACTGTTCCTTTCAATCGTTCTACTTCCTTGATTTTGGTGTCTCGAAATAATAGATAGCATCTCCACTGTTCCTTTCAATCGTTCTACTTCCTTGATTTTGGTGTCTCGAAATCTAGATAGCATCTCCACTGTTCCTTTCAATCGTTCTACTTCCTTGATTTTGGTGTCTCGAAATCATAGATAGCATCTCCGCTGTTCCTTTCAATCGTTCTACTTCCTTGATTTTGGTGTCTCGAAATCATAGATAGCATCATCTCCACTGTTTTGTGTCCTTTCATCTCCACTGTTCCTTCGTTCTACTTCCTTGATTTTGGTGTCTCGAAATC
Source organism: Acanthosepion pharaonis (assembly GCA_903632075.3). NCBI lineage: Eukaryota > Metazoa > Mollusca > Cephalopoda > Sepiida > Sepiidae > Acanthosepion > Acanthosepion pharaonis. The sequence goes on along the minus strand of CAHIKZ030000067.1, from coordinate 674,770 downwards.
ATAGATAGCATCTCCATATTTCCTTTCAATCGTTCTACTCCTTGATTTTGGTGTCTCGAAATCATAGATGTTTCCTTTCAATCGTTCTACTTCCTTGATTTGGTGTCTCAAGCCATGGGTGTATCTCCCACTGAAACCACTTTCAGTCATTTCTACTACCGCTTCCTTGATTTTGGTGTCTCGAAATCACCAGGAGTAGCATCTCCACTGTTCCTTTCAATCGATTCTACTTCCTTGATTTGGTGTCTCAGTGTAGTCCGCACATCTCCCACTATTTTGCTTTCGTGATTTCACCACTTCCTTGATTTTGGTGTCTTAGAGATGCATGAATAGCATCTCCACTGTTCCTTTCAATCACGTTCTACTTCTACTTGATTTTTGGTGTCTCGAAATCTGAATATCCACTGTTCTTTTCAATCGTTCTTACTTCCTTGATTTTGGTGTCTCAAAAATCATGATAGCATCTCCACTGTTCCCTTTCAATCGTTCTACTTCATGATTTTTTGGTGTCTCGAAATCATAGATAGCATCCTGTTTCACTTTCAATCGTTCACTTCCTTGATTTTGGTGTCCCTCGAAATAATAGAATAACATCTCCCATTCCTTTCAATCGTTCTACTTCCTTGATTTTGGTGTCTCGAAATCATAGATAGCATCTCCACTGTTCCTTTCAATCGTTCTACTTCCTTGATTTTTGGTGTCTCAAATCATAGATAGCATCTCCACTGTTCCTTTCAATCGTTCTTCTTTTTGGTGTCTTGATTTTCTCCACTGTTCCATTCAATCGTGATTTTTGGTGTCTCGAAATCATAGATAGCATCTCCACTGTTCCTTTCAATCGTTCTACTTCCCTTGATTTTGGTGTCTCGAAATAATAGATAGCATCCACTGTTCCTTTCAATCGTTCTACTTCCTTGATTTGGTGTCTCGAAATCATATAGCATCTCCACTGTTCCTTTCAATCGTTCTACTTCCTTGATTTTGGTGTCTCAAATCATAGATAGCATCTCACTGTTCCTTTCAATCGTTCTACTTCCTGATTTTGGTGTCTCGAAATAATAGATGTCTCACTGTTCCTTTCAATCGTTCTTTCTTTGATTTTGTGTCTCGAAATCATAGATAGCATCTCCACTGTTCCTTTCAATCGTTCTACTTCCTTGAAAATCATAGATTCTCCACTGTTCCTTTCAATCGTTCTACTTCCTTGATTTTGGTGTCTTGAAATCATAGATAGCATCTCCGCTGTTCCATTCAATCGTTCTACTTCCTTGATTTTGGTGTCTCGAAATCATAGATAGCATCTCCACTGTTCCTTTCAATCGTTCTACTTCCTTGATTTTGGTGTCTCGAAATCATAGATAGCATCTCCACTGTTCCTTTCAATCGTTCTACTTCCTTGATTTTGGTGTCTCGAAATCATAGATAGCATCTCCACTGTTCCTTTCAATCGTTCTACTTCCTTGATTTTGGTGTCTCGAAATAATAGATAGCATCTCCACTGTTCCTTTCAATCGTTCTACTCTTCCTTGATTTTGGTGTCTCGAAATCATAGATAGCATCTCCACTGTTCCTTTCAATCGTTCTACTTCCTTGATTTTGGTGTCTCGAAATCATAGATAGCATCTCCACTGTTCCTTTCAATCGTTCTACTTCCTTGATTTTGGTGTCTCCGAAATATCATAGATAGCATCTCCACTGTTCCTTTCAATCGTTCTACTTCCTTGATTTTTTTGTCTCATCTCACTGTTCCTTTCAATCGTTCTACTTCCTTGATTTTGGTGTCTCGAAATAATAGATAGCATCTCCACTGTTCCTTTCAATCGTTCTACTTCCTTGATTTTGGTGTCTCGAAATAATAGATAGCATCTCCACTGTTCCTTTCAATCGTTCTACTTCCTTGATTTTTGGTGTCTCGAAATCATAGATAGCATCTCCAGCATCTCCACCTTTGGTGTCTCGAAATTTAGCATCTCCACTGTTCCTTTCAATCGTTCTCTTCTTGATTTTGGTGTCTCGAAATAATAGATAGCATCTCCACTGTTCCTTTTCATTTCTACTTCCTTGATTTTGGTGTCTCGATCATAGATAGCATCTCCACTGTTCCTTTCAATCGTTCTACTTCCTTTGATTTTGGTGTCTCGAAATAATAGATAGCATCTCCACTGTTCCTTTCAATCGTTCTACTTCCTTGATTTTGGTGTCTCGAAATCATAGATCTCCACTGTTCCTTTCAATCGTTCTACTCTCTCGAAATCATAGATTCCACTTTCAATCGTTCTACTTCCTTGATTTTGGTGTCTCAAATCATAGATAGCATCTCCACTGTTCCTTTCAATCGTTCTACTTCCTTGATTTTGGTGTCTCGAAATCATAGATAGCATCTCCACTGTTCCTTTCAATCGTTCTACTTCCTTGATTTTGGTGTCTCGAAATCATAGATAGCATCTCCACTGTTCCTTTCAATCGTTTCTTCTTGATTTTTGGTCTCTCGTTCATCTCCACTTTCCTTTCATTTTACTTCCTTGATTTTGCGTGTCTCAAATCATAGGATAGCATCTCCGCTGTTCCTTTCAATCGTTCTACTTCCTGATTTTGGTGTCTCGAAATCATAGATAGATTCCACTGTTCCTTTTCAATCGTTCCCATTTCTTGATTTTGTGTCTCTGGAATCATAGATAGCATCTCCACTGTTCTTCAATCGTTCTCATTCTTGATTTTGGTGTCTGAAATAATAGATAGCATCTCACTGTTCCTTCAATCGTTCTACTTTGATTTTGGTGTCTTGAAATCATAGATAGCATCTCCACTGTTCCTTTCAACGTTCTGTACTTCCTTGATTTTGGTGTCCTCGAAACTGCTAGATAGCATCTCCACTGTTCCTTCAATCGTTCTACTTCCTTGATTTTGGTGTCTGAAATCATAGATAGCATTCCACTGTTCCTTTCAATCGTTCTACTTCCTTTGATTTTTGGTGTCTCGAAATCATAGATAGCATCTCCACTGTCTCTTTCAATCGTTCTACTTCCTTGATTTTGGTGTCTCGAAATCATAGATAGCATCCTCCACGTTCCTTTTCTTAATCGTTCTACTTCCTTGATTTTAGTGTCTCGAAATTATAGATAGCATCTCCACTGTTCCTTTCAATCGTTCTACTCTTGATTTTGCGTCTCGAAACATAGATAGCATCTCCGCTGTTCCTTTCAATCGTTCTACTTTTGATTTTGCGTCTGAAATCATAGATAGCATCTCCGCTCGTTCCTTTTCAATCGTTCTACTTCCTTGATTTTGGTGTCTCGAAATCATAGATAGCATCTCCACTACCTTTCAATCGTTCTACTTCCTTGATTTTGTGTCTCGAAAATCATAGATAGTATCTCCGCTGTTCCTTTCAATCGTTCTATTTTTGATTTTGTGTCTCGAAATCATAACAGTATCTCCACTGTTCCTTTCAATCGTTCTACTTTGATTTTGGTAAACCTTCAAAATAATAGATAGCATCTCCACTGTTCCTTTCAATCGTTCTACTTTGATTTTGCGTTGAAATCATAGATAGCATCTCCACTGTTCCTTTCAATCGTTCTACTTCCTTTGATTTTGGTGTCTCGAAATCATAGATAGCATCTCCAATGTTCCTTTCAATCGTTCTACTTCTTTGATTTTGGTGTCTCGAAATCATAGATAGCCTCCACTGTTCCTTTCAATCGTTCTACTTCCTTGATGGTGTCTTGAAATAATAGATAGCATCTAACTGTTCCTTTCAATCGTTCTACTTCCCTTGATTTTGGTGTCTTGAAATAATAAATAGCATTCCACTGTTCCTTTCAATCGTTCTACTACCTTGATTTTGGTGTCTCAAAATCATAGATAGCATCTCCACTGTTCCTTTCAATCGTTTCTACTTCCTTTGATTTTGGTGTCTTGAAATCATAGATAGTATCTCCACTGTTCCTTTCAATCACCCCTACTTCCTTGATTTGGTGTCTGAAAATAGATAGCATCTCCACCGTTCCTTTCAATCGTTCTACTTCCTTTATTTTGGTGTCTCGAAATCATAGGATAGTATCTCCACTGTCCTTTCAAACGTTCTACTTCCCTTGATTTTGGTGTCTCGAAATAATAGATAGCATCTCCACTGTCTTTCAATCGTTCTACTTCCTTGATTTTGTCTCAAAATCTAGATGATTTTGTTCTACTCCTTGATTTTGTCTCGAAATCATAGATAGCATCTCCACTGTTCCTTTAATCGTTCTACTTCCTGATTTTGTGTCTCGAAATAATAGATAGCATCTTCCACTGTTCCTTTCAATCGTTCTACTTCCTTGATTTTGCGTCTGAAATCATAGATAACTTCCACTGTTCCTTTCAATTTGTGTCGTTCTCCACTTCCTTTGATTTTGGTGTCTCGAAATCATAGATAATCGTTCTATCTCCGAACGCATCTCCACTTCCTTTCAATCGTTCTACTTCCTTGATTTTGGTGTCTCGAAATCATAGATAGCATCTCCACTGTTTCTTCAATCGTTCTACTTCCTTGATTTTAGTGTCTCGAAATCATAGATTGCATCTTCCACTGTTCCTTTCAATCGTCTCTACTTCCTTGATTTTGGTGTCTCGAAATCATAGATCTCCACTGTTCATTCTACCACTTGTTCCTTTCAATCGTTCTACTTCCTTGATTTCCGTGTCTCAAACTGATTTTGTTCTACTTTCGTTTTGTCTCTGAAATCATAGATAGCATCTCCGCTGTTCCAATCGTTCAATTTTGCGTTCTTCCACTGTTCCCCGTTCCTTGATTTTGGTGTCTCGAAATAATAGATAGCATCTCCACTGTTCCTTTCAATCGTTCTACTTCCTTGATTTTGGTGTCTTGAAATCATAGATAGCATCTCCACTGTTCCTTTCAATCGTTCTACTTCCTTGATTTTGGTGTCTCGAAATCATAGATAGCATCTCCACGTTCCTTTCTAACGTTCCTTTAATCGTTCCCCAATTCCTTGATTTTGGTGTCTCGAAATCATAGATAGCATCTCCACTGTTCCTTTAATCGTTCTACTTCCTGATTTTGGTGTCTCGAAATCATAGATAGCATCTCCACTGTTCCTTTCAATCGTTCTACTTCTTGATTTTGGTGTCTCAAAATCATAGATAGCATCTCCACTGTTCCTTTCAATCGTTCTAATACTTCCTTGATTTTGGTGTCTCGAAATCATAGATAGCATCTCCAGATAGCATCCACTCCACTTCCTTGTTTTGGTGTCCTTTATTTCAATCGTTCTACTTCTACTTGATTTTGGTGTCTCGAAATCATAGATAGCATCCACTGTTCCTTTCAATCGTTCTACTTCCTTGATTTTGGTGTCTCGAAATCATAGATAGTATCTAATAGATTTTGGTGTCTCATTCATCTCCAAAGAAATCTGTTCCTTTCAATCGTTCTACTTCCTTTGATTTTGGTGTCTCTTGATTTTCTGCTGTTCCTTTCAATCGTTCTACTTCTTTGAAAATCATAGATAGCATTCCACTGTTCCTTTCAATCGTTCTACTTCCTTGATTTTGGTGTCTCGAAATAATAGATAGCATCCATCTCCACAATCGTTCTACTTTTGATTTTGGTCTCGAAATCGTAGCATCTACTGTCCTTGAATCGTTTTTTGATTTTGTCTCGAAATCATAGATAGCATCTCCGCTGTTCCTTTCAATCGTTCTACTTCTTGATTTTGTGTCTCGAAATAATAGATAGCATCTCCACTGTTCCTTTCAATCGTTCTACTTCCTTGATTTTGGTGTCTCAAAATAATAGATAGCATTCCACTGTTCCTTTTCAATCGTTCTACTTCCTTGATTTTGGTGTCTCGAAATAATAGATAGCATCTCCACTGTTCTTTCAATCGTTCTACTCTTGATTTTGGTGTCTTGAAATCATAGATAGCATCTCCACTGTTCCTTCAATCGTTCTACTTCCTTTGATTTTGGTGTCTCGAAATCATAGATAGCATCTCCACTGTTCCTTTCAATCGTTCTACTTCCTTGATTTTGTCTCGTAGATAGCATCTCCACTGTTCCTTTCAATCGTTCTATAAAATAATAGATAGCATCTCCACTGTTCCTTTCAATCGTTCTACTTCCTTGATTTTGGTGTCTCGAAATCATAGATAGCATCTCCACTGTTCCTTTCAATCGTTCTACTTCCTTGATTTTGGTGTCTCGAAATCATAGATAGCATCTCCACTGTTCCTTTCAATCGTTCTACTTCCTTGATTTTGGTGTCTCTGAAATCATAGATAGATCTCCACTGTTCCTTTCAATCGTTCTTTTCCTTCATTTTGGTGTCTCGAAATCATAGATAGCATCTCCACTGTTCCTTTCAATCGTTCTACTTCCTTGATTTTGGTGTCTCAAATAATGAAATCTCCACTGTTCCTTTTCAATCGTTCTATAGATTTTGGTCTCCTAGTTCATCTTCACTTTCCTTTCAATCGTTCTACTTCCTTGATTTTGGTGTCTCGAAATCATAGATAGCATCTCCACTGTTCCTTTCAATCGTTCTACTTCCTTGATTTTGGTGTCTCGAAATCATAGATAGCATCTCCACTGTTCCTTTCAATCGTTCTACTTCCTTGATTTTGGTGTCTCGAAATAATAGATAGCATCCCACTCCTTTCAATCGTTCTACTTCCTTGATTTTGGTGTCTGAAATCATAGATAGCATCTCCACTGTTCTTTCAATCGTTCCTTCCTTGATTTTGGTGTCTCGAAATCATAGATAGCATCTCACTGTTCCTTTAGATAGTTCCTTTCCTTCATCGTTCTACTTCCTTGATTTTGGTGTCTCGAAATCATAGATAGCATCTCCACTGTTCCTTTCAATCGTTCTACTTCCTTGATTTTGGTGTCTCGAAATCATAGATAGCATCTCCACTGTTCCTTTCAATCGTTCTACTTCCTTGATTTTTGGTGTCTCGAAATCATAGATAGCATCTCCACTGTTCCTTTCAATCGTTCTACTTCCTTGATTTTGGTGTCTCGAAATCATAGATAGCATCTCCACTGTTCCTTTCAATCGTTCTACTTCCTTGATTTTGGTGTCTCGAAATCATAGATAAGATTCCACTGTTCCTTTCAATCGTTCTACTTCCTTGATTTTGGTGTCTCAGAAATCATAGATAGCATCTCCACTGTTCCTTTCAATCGTTCTACTTCCTTGATTTTGGTGTCTCGAAAATCATAGATAGCATCTCCACTGTTCCTTTCAATCGTTCTACTTCCTTGATTTTGGTGTCTTGAAATCATAGATAGCATCTCCACTGTTCCTTTCAATCGTTCTACTTCCTTGATTTTGGTGTCTTGAAATCATAGATAGCATCTCCACTGTTCCTTTCAATCGTTCTACTTCCTTGATTTTGGTGTCTCGAAATCATAGATAGCATCTCCACTGTTCCTTTCAATCGTTCTACTTCCTTGATTTTGGTGTCTCGAAATCATAGATAGCATCTCCACTGTTCCTTTCAATCGTTCTACTTCCTTGATTTTGGTGTCTCGAAATCATAGATAGCATCTCACTGTTCCTTTCGAAATAATCGTTCTACTTCCTTGATTTTGGTGTCTCGAAATCATAGATAGCATTCCACTGTTCCTTTCAATCGTTCTACTTCCTTGATTTTGGTGTCTCGAAATCATAGATAGCATCTCCACTGTTCCTTTCAATCGTTCTACTTCCTTGATTTTGGTGTCTCGAAATAATAGATAGCATCTCCACTGTTCCTTTCAATCGTTCTACTTCCTTGATTTTGGTGTCTCGAAATCATAGATAGTTCATCTTCCCTTGCTGTTCCTTTTCAATCGTTCTATTTTGGTGTCTTCATCTCCACTGTTCCTTTCAATCGTTCTATTTTGTTTTGGTGTCTCGAAATCATAGATAGCATCTCCGCTCCATTCAATCGTTCTACTTCCTTTTTTTGGTGTCTCGAAATCATAATAGCATCTCCACTTTCCTTTCAATCGTTCTACTTGATTTTTTGGTGTCTCGAAATCATAGATAGCATCTCCACTGTTCCTTTCAATCGTTCTACTTCCTTGATTTTGGTGTCTCGAAATCATAGATAGCATCTCCACTGTTCCTTTCAATCGTTCTACTTCCTTGATTTTGGTGTCTCGAAATAATAGATAGCATCTCCACTGTTCCTTTCAATCGTTCTACTTCCTTGATTTTGGTGTCTTGAAATCATAGATAGCATCTCCGCTGTTCCTTTCAATCGTTCTACTTCCTTGATTTTGGTGTCTTGAAATCATAGATAGCATCTCCACTGTTCCTTTCAATCGTTCTACTTCCTTGATTTTGGTGTCTTGAAATCATAGATAGCATCTCCGCTGTTCCATTCAATCGTTCTACTTCCTTGATTTTGGTGTCTCGAAATCATAGATAGCATCTCCACTGTTCCTTTCAATCGTTCTACTTCCTTGATTTTGGTGTCTCATAGAAATCTCCACTGTTCCTTTCAATCGTTCTATAGCATCTAGATAGCCATCTCCTGTTCCTTTCAATCGTTCTACTTCCTTGATTTTGGTGTCTCGAAATCATAGATAGCATCTCCACTGTTCCTTTCAATCGTTCTACTTCCTTGATTTTGGTGTCTCGAAATAATAGATAGCATCTCCACTGTTCCTTTCAATCGTTCTACTTCCTTGATTTTGGTGTCTTGAAATCATAGATAGCATCTCCACTGTTCTTTCAATTCCTTCCTTGATTTTGGTGTCAAATCGATAGCATCTCCTGTTCCTTTCAATCGTTCTACTTCCTTGATTTTGGTGTCTCGAAATCATAGATAGCATCTCCACTGTTCCTTTCAATCGTTCTACTTCCTTGATTTTGGTGTCTCGAAATCATAGATAGCATCTCCACTGTTCCTTTCAATCGTTCTACTTCCTTGATTTTGGTGTCTCGAAATCATAGATAGCATCTCCACTGTTCCTTTCAATCGTTCTACTTCCTTGATTTTGGTGTCTCGAAATCATAGATAGCATCTCCACTGTTCCTTTCAATCGTTCTACTTCCTTGATTTTGGTGTCTCGAAATCATAGATAGCATCTCCACTGTTCCTTTCAATCGTTCTTGATTTTGGTGTCTTCATAGATAGCATTGATTTTGGTGTCTCGAAATCATAGATAGCATCTCCACTGTTCCTTTCAATCGTTCTACTTCCTTGATTTTGGTGTCTCGAAATCATAGATAGCATCCACTGTTCCTTTCAATCGTTCTACTTCCTTGATTTTGGTGTCTCGAAATCATAGCATAGTTCCTTTCATCTCCACTGTTCCTTTCAATCATCTCGTTCTACTTCCTTGATTTTGGTGTCTCGAAATCATAGATAGCATCTCCACTGTTCCTTTCAATCGTTCTACTTCCTTGATTTTGGTGTCTCGAAATCATAGATAGCATCTCCACTGTTCCTTTCAATCGTTCTACTTCCTTGATTTTGGTGTCTCGAAATCATAGATAGCATCTCCACTGTTCCTTTCAATCGTTCTACTTCCTTGATTTTGGTGTCTCGAAATCATAGATAGCATCTCCACTGTTCCTTTCAATCGTTCTACTTCCTTGATTTTGGTGTCTCGAAATCATAGATAGCATCTCCACTGTTCCTTTCAATCGTTCTACTTCCTTGATTTTGGTGTCTCGAAATCATAGATAGCATCTCCTGTTCCTTTCAATCGTTCTACTTCCTTGATTTTGGTGTCTCGAAATAATAGATAGCATCTCCACTGTTCCTTTCAATCGTTCTACTTCCTTGATTTTGGTGTCTCGAAATCATAGATAGCATCTCCACTGTTCCTTTCAATCGTTCTACTTCCTTGATTTTGGTGTCTCGAAATCATAGATAGCATCTCCACTGTTCCTTTCAATCGTTCTACTTCCTTGATTTTGGTGTCTCGAAATCATAGATAGCATCTCCACTGTTCCTTTCAATCGTTCTTTCCTTGATTTTGGTGTCTCGAAATCGTTCCTTTCAATCGTTCTACTTCCTTGATTTTGGTGTCTCGAAATCATAGATAGCATCTCCACTGTTCCTTTCAATCGTTCTACTTCCTTGATTTTGGTGTCTCGAAATCATAGATAGCATCTCCACTGTTCCTTTCAATCGTTCTACTTCCTTGATTTTGGTGTCTCGAAATCATAGATAGCATCTCCACTGTTCCTTTCAATCGTTCTACTTCCTTGATTTTGGTGTCTCGAAATCATAGATAGCATCTCCACTGTTCCTTTCAATCGTTCTACTTCCTTGATTTTGGTGTCTCGAAATCATAGATAGCATCTCCACTGTTCCTTTCAATCGTTCTACTTCCTCCACTGATTTTGGTGTCTCGAAATTCCTTTTCGTTCTAATAGATAGCATCTCCACTGTTCCTTTCAATCGTTCTACTTCCTTGATTTTGGTGTCTCGAAATCATAGATAGCATCTCCACTGTTCCTTTCAATCGTTCTACTTCCTTGATTTTGGTGTCTCGAAATAATAGATAGCATCTCCACTGTTCCTTTCAATCGTTCTACTTCCTTGATTTTGGTGTCTCGAAATCATAGATAGCATCTCCACTGTTCCTTTCAATCGTTCTACTTCCTTGATTTTTGGTGTCTCGAAATCATAGATAGCATCTCCACTGTTCCTTTCAATCGTTCTACTTCCTTGATTTTGGTGTCTCAAAATCATAGATAGCATCTCCACTGTTCCTTTCAATCGTTCTACTTCCTTGATTTTGGTGTCTCGAAATCATAGATAGCATCTCCACTGTTCCTTTCAATCGTTCTACTTCCTTGATTTTGGTGTCTCGAAATCATAGATAGCATCTCCACTGTTCCTTTCAATCGTTCTACTTCCTTGATTTTGGTGTCTCAAAATCATAGATAGCATCTCCACTGTTCCTTTCAATCGTTCTACTTCCTTGATTTTGGTGTCTCGAAATCATAGATAGCATCTCCACTGTTCCTTTCAATCGTTCTACTTCCTGATTTTGGTGTCTCGAAATAATAGATAGCATCTCCACTGTTCCTTTCAATCGTTCTACTTCCTTGATTTTGGTGTCTCGAAATCATAGATAGCATCTCCACTGTTCCTTTCAATCGTTCTACTTTCCTTGATTTTGGTGTCTCGAAATCATAGATAGCATCTCCACTGTTCCTTTCAATCGTTCTACTTCCTTGATTTTGGTGTCTCGAAATCATAGATAGCATCTCCACTGTTCCTTTCAATCGTTCTACTTCCTTGATTTTGGTGTCTCGAAATCATAGATAGCATCTCCACTGTTCCTTTCAATCGTTCTACTTCCTTGATTTTGGTGTCTCGAAATCATAGATAGCATCTCCACTGTTCCTTTCAATCGTTCTACTTCCTTGATTTTGCGTCTCGAAATAATAGATAGCATCTCCACTGTTCCTTTTTCAATCGTTCTACTTCCTTGATTTTGGTGTCTCGAAATCATAGATAGCATCTCCACTGTTCCTTGATTTTGATTTTGGTGTCTCGAAATAATAGATAGCATCTCCACTGTTCCTTTCCTTTTCAATCGTTCTACTTTTTGATTTTGGTGTCTCGAAATCTCCTAGATAGCATCTCCACTGTTCCTTTCAATCGTTCTACTTCCTTGATTTTGGTGTCTCGAAATCATAGATAGCATCTCCACTGTTCCTTTCAATCGTTCTACTTCCTTGATTTTGGTGTCTCGAAATCATAGATAGCATCTCCACTGTTCCTTTCAATCGTTCTACTTCCTTGATTTTGGTGTCTCAAGAAATAATAGATAGCATCTCCACTGTTCCTTTCAATCGTTCTACTCCTTGATTTTGGTGTCTCAAATCATAGATAGCATCTCCACTGTTCCTTTCAATCGTTCTACTTCCTTGATTTTGGTGTCTCGAAATCATAGATAGTTCCTTTCATCTCCATTTTGGTGTCTGTTCCTTTCAATCGTTCTACTTCCTTGATTTTGGTGTCTCGAAATAATAGATAGCATCTCCACTGTTCCTTTCAATCGTTCTACTTCCTTGATTTTGGTGTCTCGAAATCATAGATAGCATCTCCACTGTTCCTTTCAATCGTTCTACTTCCTTGATTTTGGTGTCTCGAAATCATAGATAGCATCTCCACTGTTCCTTTCAATCGTTCTACTTCCTTGATTTTGGTGTCTCGAAATCATAGATAGCATCTCCACTGTTCCTTTCAATCGTTCTACTTCCTTGATTTTGGTGTCTCGAAATCATAGATAGCATCTCCACTGTTCCTTTCAATCGTTCTACTTCCTTGATTTTGGTGTCTCGAAATCATAGATAGCATCTCCACTGTTCCTTTCAATCGTTCTACTTCCTTGATTTTGGTGTCTCTCGAAATCATAGATAGCATCTCCACTGTTCCTTTCAATCGTTCTACTTCCTTGATTTTTGGTGTCTCGAAATTTAGCATCTCCACTGTTCCTTTCAATCGTTCTACTTCCTTGATTTTGGTGTCATAGATAGCATCTCCACTGTTCCTTTCAATCGTTCTACTTCCTTGATTTTGGTGTCTCGAAATCATAGATAGCATCTCCACTGTTCCTTTCAATTTTGGTGTCTCGAATCATAGTTCTCCACTGTTCTTTCAATCGTTCTGATTTTTGGTGTCTCAAAATCATAGATAGCATCTCCACTGTTCCTTTCAATCGTTCTACTTCCTTGATTTTGGTGTCTCGAAATCATAGATAGCATCTCCACTGTTCCTTTCAATCGTTCTACTTCCTTGATTTTGGTGTCTCGAAATCATAGATAGCATCTCCACTGTTCCTTTCAATCGTTCTACTTCCTTGATTTTGGTGTCTCGAAATCATAGATAGCATCTCCACTGTTCCTTTCAATCGTTCTACTTCCTTGATTTTGGTGTCTCGAAATCATAGATAGCATCTCCACTGTTCCCTTTCAATCGTTCTACTTCCTTGATTTTGGTGTCTCGAAATCATAGATAGCATCTCCACTGTTCCTTTCAATCGTTCTACTTCCTTGATTTTGGTGTCTCGAAATCATAGATAGCATCTCCACTGTTCCTTTCAATCGTTCTACTTCCTTGATTTTGGTGTCTCGAAATAATAGATAGCATCTCCACTGTTCCTTTCAATCGTTCTACTTCCTTGATTTTGGTGTCTCCCATAGATAGCATCTCCACTGTTCCTTTCAATCGTTCTACTTCCTTGATTTTTGGTGTCTCGAAATCATAGATAGCATCTCCACTGTTCCTTTCAATCGTTCTACTTCCTTGATTTTGGTGTCTCAAAAATCATAGATAGCATCTCCACTGTTCCTTTCAATCGTTCTACTTCCTTGATTTTGGTGTCTCGAAATAATAGATAGCATCTCCACTGTTCCTTTCAATCGTTCTACTTCCTTGATTTTGGTGTCTCGAAATCATAGATAGCATCTCCACTGTTCCTTTCAATCGTTCTACTTCCTTGATTTTGGTGTCTCGAAATCATAGATAGCATCTCCACTGTTCCTTTCAATCGTTCTACTTCCTTGATTTTGGTGTCTCGAAATCATAGATAGCATCTCCACTGTTCCTTTCAATCGTTCTACTTCCTTGATTTTGGTGTCTCGAAATCATAGATAGCATCTCCACTGTTCCTTTCAATCGTTCTACTTCCTTGATTTTGGTGTCTCGAAATCATAGATAGCATCTCCACTGTTCCTTTCAATCGTTCTACTTCCTTGATTTTGGTGTCTCGAAATCATAGATAGCATCTCCACTGTTCCTTTCAATCGTTCTACTTCCTTGATTTTGGTGTCTCGAAATCATAGATAGCATCTCCACTGTTCCTTTCAATCGTTCTACTTCCTTGATTTTGGTGTCTCGAAATCATAGATAGCATCTCCACTGTTCCTTTCAATCGTTCTACTTCCTTGATTTTGGTGTCTCGAAATCATAGATAGCATCTCCACTGTTCCTTTCAATCGTTCTACTTCCTTGATTTTGGTGTCTCGAAATCATAGATAGCATCTCCACTTTCAATCGTTCTACTTCCTGATTTTGGTGTCTCGAATCGTTCTCCACTGTTCTTTTCAATCGTTCCTTTGATTTTGGTGTCTCGAAATCATAGATAGCATCTCCACTGTTCCTTTCAATCGTTCTACTTCCTTGATTTTGGTGTCTCGAAATCATAGATAGCATCTCCACTGTTCCTTTCAATCGTTCTACTTCCTTGATTTTGGTGTCTCGAAATCATAGATAGCATCTCCACTGTTCCTTTCAATCGTTCTACTTCCTTGATTTTGGTGTCTCGAAATCATAGATAGCATCTCCACTTCCTTGATTTTGGTGTCTCTTTCAATCCACTGTTCCTTTCTCGTTCTACTTCCTTGATTTTGGTGTCTCGAAATAATAGATAGCATCTCCACTGTTCCTTTCAATCGTTCTACTTCCTTGATTTTGGTGTCTCGAAATAATAGATAGCATCTCCACTGTTCCTTTCAATCGTTCTACTTCCTTGATTTTGGTCTCGTCATAGATAGCATCTCCACTGTTCCTTTCAATCGTTCTTAGTCTCGATAATAGATAGCATCTCCACTGTTCCTTTCAATCGTTCTACTACTTCCTTGATTTTGGTGTCTCGAAATCATAGATAGCATCTCCACAATCGTTCTACTTCCTTTTTTGGTGTCTCGAAATCATAGATAGCATCTCCACTGTTCCTTTCAATCGTTCTACTTTTGATTTTGGTGTCTCGAAATAATAGATAGCATCTCCACTGTTCCTTTCAATCGTTCTACTTCCTTGATTTTGGTGTCTCGAAATCATAGATAGCATCTCCACTGTTCCTTTCAATCGTTCTACTTCCTTGATTTTGGTGTCTCGAAATCATAGATAGCATCTCCACTGTTTTGGTGTCTCTTTCAATCCACTGTTCCTTTCTCGTTCTACTTCCTTGATTTTGGTGTCTCGAAATAATAGATAGCATCTCCACTGTTCCTTTCAATCGTTCTACTTCCTTGATTTTGGTGTCTCGAAATAATAGATAGCATCTCCACTGTTCCTTTCAATCGTTCTACTTCCTTGATTTTGGTGTCTCGAAATAATAGATAGCATCTCCACTGTTCCTTTCAATCGTTCTACTTCCTTGATTTTGGTGTCTCGAAATCATAGATAGCATCTCCACTGTTCCTTTCAATCGTTCTACTTCCTTGATTTTGGTGTCTCGAAATCATAGATAGCATCTCCACTGTTATTTTGGTGTCTCGAAATAGATAGCATCTCCACTGTTCCTTTCAATCGTTCTACTTCCTTGATTTTGGTGTCTCGAAATAATAGATAGCATCTCCACTGTTCCTTTCAATCGTTCTACTTCCTTGATTTTGGTGTCTCGAAATCATAGATAGCATCTCCACTGTTCCTTTCAATCGTTCTACTTCCTTGATTTTGGTGTCTCGAAATCATAGATAGCATCTCCACTGTTCCTTTCAATCGTTCTACTTCCTTGATTTTGGTGTCTCGAAATCATAGATAGCATCTCCACTGTTCCTTTCAATCGTTCTACTTCCTTGATTTTGGTGTCTCGAAATCATAGATAGCATCTCCACTGTTCCTTTCAATCGTTCTACTTCCTTGATTTTGGTGTCTCGAAATCATAGATAGCATCTCCACTGTTCCTTTCAATCGTTCTACTTCCTTGATTTTGGTGTCTCGAAATTTTGGTGTCTCGAAATCAGATAGCATCTCCACTGTTCCTTTCAATCGTTCTACTTCCTTGATTTTGGTGTCTCGAAATCATAGATAGCATCTCCACTGTTCCTTTCAATCGTTCTACTTCCTTGATTTTGGTGTCTCGAAATCATAGATAGCATCTCCACTGTTCCTTTCAATCGTTCTACTTCCTTGATTTTGGTTTTGTCTCTCGAAATCATAGATAGCATCTCCACTGTTCCTTTCAATCGTTCTACTTCCTTGATTTTGGTGTCTCGAAATAATAGATAGCATCTCCACTGTTCCTTTCAATCGTTCTACTTCCTTGATTTTGGTGTCTCGAAATCATAGATAGCATCTCCACTGTTCCTTTCAATCGTTCTACTTCCTTGATTTTGTGTCTCGAAATCATAGATAGCATCTCCACTGTTCCTTTCAATCGTTCTACTTCCTTGATTTTGGTGTCTCGAAATAGCATAGATAGCATCTCCACTGTTCCTTTCAATCGTTCTACTTCCTTGATTTTGGTGTCTCGAAATCATAGATAGCATCTCCACTGTTCCTTTCAATCGTTCTACTTCCTTGATTTTGGTGTCTCGAAATCATAGATAGCATCTCCACTGTTCCTTTCAATCGTTCTACTTCCTTGATTTTGGTGTCTCGAAATCATAGATAGCATCTCCACTGTTCCTTTCAATCGTTCTACTTCCTTGATTTTGGTGTCTCGAAATCATAGATAGCATCTCCACTGTTCCTTTCAATCGTTCTACTTCCTTGATTTTGGTGTCTCGAAATCATGTTCCTTTCAATCGTTAGCATTTTGGTGTCTCCATCTCCACTGTTCCTTTCAATCGTTCTACTTCCTTGATTTTGGTGTCTCGAAATAATAGATCCACTGTTCCTTTCAATCGTTCTACTTCCTTGATTTGGTGTCTCGAAATCATAGATAGTCTCCACTGTTCTTTTCAATCGTTCCTTCCTTGATTTTGGTGTCTCGAAATCATAGATAGCATCTCCACTGTTCCTTTCAATCGTTCTACTTCCTTGATTTTGGTGTCTCGAAATCATAGATAGCATCTCCACTGTTCCTTTCAATCGTTCCTTCCTTTTTTGGTGTCTCGAATCGATTCTCCACTGTTCCTTTCAATCGTTCTACTTCCTTGATTTTGGTGTCTCGAAATCATAGATAGCATCTCCACTGTTCCTTTCAATCGTTCTACTTCCTTGATTTTGGTGTCTCGAAATTAGATAGCATGTTCCTTTCAATCGTTCTACTTCCTTTGATTTTGGTGTCTCGAAATCATAGATAGCATCTCCTGTTCCACTGTTCTACTTCCTTTCGAAATCATAGATAGCATCTCCACTCTTTCAATCGTTCTACTTGATTTTGGTGTCTCGAAATCATAGATAGTCTCCACTGTTCCTTTCAATCGTTCTACTTCCTTGATTTTGGTGTCTCGAAATAGATAGCATCTCCACTGTTCCTTTCAATCGTTTCTACTTCCTTGATTTTGGTGTCTCGAAATCATAGATAGCATCTCCACTGTTCCTTTCAATCGTTCTACTTCCTTGATTTTGGTGTCTCGAAATAATAGATAGCATCTCCGCTGTTCCTTTCAATCGTTCTACTTCCTTGATTTTGGTCTTGAAATCATAGATAGCATCTCCACTGTTCTTTCAATCGTTCTACTTCCTTGATTTTGGTGTCTCGAAATCATAGATAGCATCTCCACTGTTCCTTTCAATCGTTCTACTTCCTTGATTTTGGTGTCTCGAAATCATAGATAGCATCTCCACTGTTCCTTTCAATCGTTCTACTTCCTTGATTTTGGTGTCTCAAAATCATAGATAGCATCTCCACTGTTCCTTTCAATCGTTTTACTTCCTTGATTTTGTCTCGTGTCATCTCCACTGTTCCTTTCAATCGTTCTATCCTTGATTTTTTGCATCTCCACTGTCATTCCTTTTTCAATCGTTCTTTCCTTTCTTTCCTTTCTAATCGTTCTATTTTGATTTTGGTGTCTCGAAATCATAGATAGCATCTCCACTGTTTTTTCAGATCGTTCCGCTGTTCCTTGATTTTGTTCTACTGTCTTGATTTTGGTGTCTCGAAATCATAGATAGCATCTCCACTGTTCCTTTCAATCGTTCTACTTCCTTGATTTTGGTGTCTCGAAATCATAGATAGCATCTCCATGTTCCTTTCAATCGTTCTACTTCCTTGATTTTGGTGTCTCGAAATAATAGATAGCATCTCCACTGTTCCTTTCAATCGTTCTACTTCCTTGATTTTGGTGTCTCGAAATCATAGATAGCATCTCCACTGTTCCTTTCAATCGTTCTACTTCCTTGATTTTGGTGTCTCGAAATCATAGATAGCATCTCCGCTGTTCCTTTCAATCGTTCTACTTCCTTGATTTTGGTGTCTCGAAATCATAGATAGCATCTCCACTGTTCCTTTCAATCGTTCTACTTCCTTGATTTTGGTGTCTCGAAATCATAGATAGCATCTCCACTGTTCCTTTCAATCGTTCTACTTCCTTGATTTTGGTGTCTCGAAATCATGTCTCCACTGTTCCTTTCAATCGTTCTACTTCCTTGATTTTGGTGTCTCGAAATCATAGATAGCATCTCCACTGTTCCTTTCAATCGTTCTACTTCCTTGATTTTGGTGTCTCAGAAATCATAGATAGCATCTCCACTTTTTCAATCGTTCTACTTCCTTGATTTTGGTGTCGGAATCATAGATAAGACTGTTCCTTTCAATCGTTCCCACTTCCTTTCCTTTCTGAAAGATTTTGGTGTCTCGAAATCATAGATTGTCCTGATTTTGTTCTCTTTAAATCGTTCTACTTCCCTTGATTTTGGTGTCTCGAAATCATATTCTTTTCCTGCTGTTTCTTTCAATCGTTTCTACTTCCTTGATTTTTTTCATAATATAATGAACTCTTTTCTTAATTTTGACGATCTATTTATTTCCATGCAATTCATGTTTAATCTTTTGTTGTCACTTTCCTTTGCGACTTTCTGTAGGAGTTCATGTAATGACTTTTCTGTGCCTGCTATTAAAATTGTGTCATTTGCATATGTGATGCTTTTCCGATTGTGGTTAATAATAACGGATCTTTGTAAGACTTCTAATTCGCCCAGCTTTGCCTCGCTGTAAATGTTGAATAAGTCCGATGAGAAGCATCATTAAAATTCTAAATATCGTATTTAAACTATTAACGTAACTAATGTGTCTACGTTATTTTTTTTCGATAAATAATGAACTCGTTTTCAAAAGTTTGGTTCTCTACGTGTACGATTTGACGATCTTATTTTAATTGAAAATTGTTTCGTGTAAAAAAAAAGCAAGACAAAATAGCATGTCTGACGGTCATTGTAGATGAAAGTAAATTTCGCACGGATGAAGTTTGAGTTAACGTTGCACATTTCAGATCTGATTTTCTTTCATCAAGTGAATCATTACAAGTTCATGTGAATCGTTAAGCACAGCAAAGATTTCCTTTGTCGTGAAGGGAAATGTCTTACCCTTTTTTAGCCACTGTCTCTTTCCAGTACGACAACCTTCTTATAAAAACGCAAACAGAAAGCTGGAAATCATTATACTTGTGCACCTGAGGCCATGGTACAACTCCACGCTGACAATTCAAGAAAGTATGACTGAGATAAATGCTGTAAAAGTTTCGTTGGCTGGAGTCCATGTTGAAGAAAAAGAAAAAGGGAAATGTGCTGAAACCTTTGAAAGAAATGGCAAAAAATGTACGTTAAAAGTGTTAGTGTAAGACTTTGTTAGCTGCTCTGGAATTTAATGAAAATACCACAGTCACTTGTTGAATGACATCTTCAGCCTCTTTGTTTCTTTTTCAACTTTGCATCATTGATGGGGCTTCTACTTCTATATTTATAGCTTCTAACGGCACCGATAACATGCGAATTTTGTCCAAATGGGGTTCAGGTGGGATTCTTGGTTTCATGTCCTTATTTGCTGTTCAGAAGTGTGGTTAAATTAAATTCCTCAAACAGTGGAACACAAAAGTAGAAAAATAGATTTCATCTCGGACATTCAACAGTATAT